>CM077826.1:34142825-34742825 GCA_039720395.1 Liquidambar formosana | reverse complement strand
GTCACCATCAAAACTCATCTTTCCCATTTTTTTTTTTCCAACTATTGAACCTTTACCTTCTTTTAATTTTGTTAGTACGTGATAACCCCTAAAGCACTAGCCTACTTTACGGTACACACACACACACACACACATATAGACATATCTTAATAGGTATAGTTATGGGCTGAAAAAAAATTGATGCATGCTTTACTCACCTGACAATCCACTAAACGAAGGTGAAGACGAAACAATCCTTAAAGCAGTCAAAGCCTTCTACCTCTATGAGCCGATTACAGTTCTCTTTCTCTGTCTCTATCGTTTTCAGTCAAAACAAATAACTCCTCTTATAAGGTCTTATATAAAGGCACAAAACCCTAACCTAATTAGGATTACTTCCAATATTAGTGTTTGGTTACACAGTTATCTTATTCACGATTATATTTAATCCCAATAATTACGTGTATAGTAAAATTAACTAATAATTTAAATTAACCGTTACACATTAAATATATAATTAATTAAATAAAAATATTTATGTAAATACGGGGCATTACATTCTCCCCTCTTTAAAAAAAAGTTTAGTCCTCTAAACTTTAGCGTACCTTAAACTGCAAACACGGTGGGGGTATTTCCTCATCATATCTCCCTTGGTCTCCCAAGTAGCTTCTTCCACTTCATGATTTCTCCAAAGCACTTTGACTAACTTCACGGACTTATTTCATAGCACCTTTACTTCTCTATCCAAAATTTGCACTGGTTGCTCTTCATATGATAGGTCTTCTTAAATTTGAATAGCCTCATACTCCAAAATGTGGGATGGGTTCGATACATATTTCCTGTAAAACTGAAACATGGAAAATATCATGTACTCGTGATAACTCAGGTGGCAACACAACTCTATAGGCCAAAGGACCAACTGTCTCTAATATATCAAAAGGGCCAATATATCTCGGACTCAACTTGCCCTTCTTACCAAACCTCATTACACTTTTGATTGGGGATATTTTCAAGAAAACATGATCACCTACCTTAAACTTTAAATCTCGCCTACCACTATCAGCGTAACTCTTATGTCTACTTTGAGCTGCTTTAAGTCTTTCTTAAATTTGAGCGACCTTGTCCGAAGTCACCTGTATTAATTTAGGGCCAATAAGTTTTTGCTTTCCAACTTTATTCCAGCAAATAGGCGATCTACACTTCCATACAATGCCTCATAAGGCGCCATGCCAACAATAGAATGATAACTATTGTTATAAGCAAGCTCCACCAAAGGCAAATGAGTATCCCAACTACTGCATTAAGTCCAGCGCATAAGCTCTAAGCATATCTTCCAAAGTTTGAATAGTCCGTTCTAACTGACCGTCTGTCCAAGGATGGAAAGCAGTACTGAACTTTAACTTAGTCCCCAAAGCAATGTGTAGGCTCTCCCAAAATCGTGCTGTAAAGTGGGGGTCTCTGTCAGACACTATTGACACTGGCACTCCATGGTATTTCACTATCTCATTAATGTAAAGCTCATCTAAATCTTCTAACGAACAAGTTTTCTTAATAGCTAAAAAGTGCATTGACTTTGTCAATCTGTCCACTATCACCCAAATCTCATTATTACCTCGCGGTGTTCTAGGGAATCTAGTCACAAAATCCATAGTTATGTGTTCCCACTTCTACCCGGGAATGTTAAGGGGTTTTAGTAACCCAGCAAGTCTCTGATGTTCTATCTTCATTTGTTGGCACACCAAGCACTCTGATACAAACTGAGCAACCTCCTTCTTCATATTATTCCACTAGTACAAATTCCGCAAATCTCTATACATTTTTGTTCCTCCTGGATGCACTGTGTATTTCGAACAATGAGCTTTTCTCAAAATTTCTCTCTTCAACTTAGTGTTATTTGGAACACAAAGTCTAGTCCCATATCTCAGAACACCATCTTCTTGAATTGCAAAATCGGGTTTATTACCCTTATTCACTTCTTCCATGATACGAACCAACTGAGGATCAGTACTATGAAAAGTTTTAATCCTCTCTATTAAGGTTGGTTGTACTCTAAATGTAGCAGAATCATAATAGACTCTTGCACTCGAATCATAACAGACTCTTGCACTCGAATAGTGTGAGGACCTGTTTTCTTAATAGGGATTATTATGGCTTAATGTATAATTAGTGTAGTTAATCATTTAATTTATTGGATGACCTCATGTATAGGTGATCCATGTGTATGATAACATGATGTTATTTGTGATTTGATACTTGTTTTTACGCATCAAGTGTCCATTGTAAGTGTTGGGCCTTATTTGCAACTTTGTGGTTAAGCTGCTGAAATTTGGCTAAGAGTGGGGAAAAAATGAATTTTTGTAAATCTTCGTTTTTAAAGATAATTTTTTGTGGTAATAGAAGTTTATAATATCATAAACTTCTGTGATTTTATAGGATTTTATTAGCACGTTTGGATTGGGTTCCTCACATGTTTGTTTTAGGAAAATCTGTCGGCAAACGGATTTTCTACTAAAACTTGGAAATGAGATTTTGATATCTTGGGAATTTGATTTTTTTGATATTTTATTTGGATTCAAATTGGGGGGTTATTTGCTTATTTTCATTAAATAACTTAAAGTAATCGGAGAAGATTACTTAAATGTTTTTAATGAAAATAAGGCTGATGTCTATGCTGATGAGGTGTAGCCTGACTGACTGTCAATTTTCAGCTGTCTGTGTGTTTCAAACATTTGAAAGTGACATTTCAGACATCTGAACGTTACATTCAGACGTCTGAAAATTCTAGAGAACAACGATTTCTAAGGTTTAGTTTTAGACGTCTGAAACTAACTTTTAGACGTCTGAAACCTTCGACTGGCATTTTTTATAAAGGGACAAATAATGCATGTGCCCCTATCCAAATGTTTTAAAACCCCTTTCACTTGACTCTTAGGCCCATTTTTAGGTCTCCCAACTTAAGAGAGAGGGAGAGAAAGAGAAGTAGAGAGAGATGTTGGGAATCATACAAGAGGGGAGAATTGAAGTGTGAAATATAAAAATTTTTCCCTTTGATTCCACAGCCCATGAATCTAACTATGCATATACAAAATCAAACCCTAACTATAAAGAGGGTTAGAACACTTACAGAATTTTTGTCTTCTCCTTTTTGCTCCAAGTTTTGATTCCGGACAGCGGTGAATGAGCAGCTCAAGTGTGCTGCCTCCAACGGTATCCACACCTAGCTAGAGCTTCAAATCCTTTCCACCTTTTCCTTCTTGTTGCTAGTGTAGGAGAAGAGAGGAGAGAGAGAGAGAGAGAGGGAGGCTGGAAATTCTGGCCAGCCCTTGGGGATTTCAACTTTTGATGATGTCACACATCATAGTGTGACTTATATAGTCCACACTAAGGGGGCTGGCCCTAGGGGGAAACCCTATTAGGGTGTGATGCAATTTCTCTAAATTGCACAATAACCCCTATAAATTATATCAAATATAAATAGGCCTCAAAGAACTATTCTTTATACACTCATACCCTTTCTCTCATAGATTTTAAAGCTCATCTTGCATGATCAGTGTGTGACCCATTGGGTTCACATCATCAAGTAGTAGGAATAGCATGAGGTGTGCACAATGGAACTCTTTCCATTTAGGGTCTAATTGAAACTCCTTCTAATTCCCTAATTGATTATAACTCATTTATATCAATTAGGGCTTCTACTAACCATGAATAACACCTAACATATGGTTCATGGTGTCGTCCTTAATGAAGTGAATATGTATTTATCAAAGAGCCCTTCTGTTATAGTTTATAAGTTACAATTACATCCTTCCATTTACACAATGTCTCTAATTGAACTAATAGGACATGGAAGTCTGTCAAGTCCCTAGTTCAATTACTTTATACTCATTCATAAATATCAACTCAATGATGAACTTATGAAAACTCCTTTCCATATTCACACTGCCATGGCTATGGACTGAATGAGTTATATTATGAATGCTATATGAGACATTCTCTCTCTTTTTCCTGAGAGTAATGGATTCCTTGTCGATCACTCATATGCCTTCATACACATAGCAATAGGGCCAATGAACACCTTTACAGACCCATGAATAGGATCTGCACTTAGTGTTATCAAACTTCTAAAGCTACATGCATAAGGTAACTATGGTGTCTCAGGTCTAAGGATTATTTGTACCACTATAACATTGAGAAACTAATTGACAGGCAAGTTAAAACTCCATTCAATTTATCTCAAATCTTTGGTCACATTCGGTGTACCTATTCTATTAATAGGCACCCACCTGTTGGTTGTAGTGTCTCCACACAAATAGCTTGAGCCCAGCTATCCTCCTATAGAGTCAACCTAACAAGTGCTAGTCCTATGGTTCATTATTATCCATCATAGTGAACCTTCAACTAGGAATGATTTAGGAGTTTAGTACAGAGATATATTTACAGTCTCATTATTACAACTCTTTGTAATTCAATATTCTCAACTCTAACTCCTTGGACATATTATGTAAATATAAATGATGCATACAAACATAATAGAATAAGCCCTTTTATTAAATCAATAATAAATGTGACATACATAAATAAAATCAAATGATTGTTCCTTTATCCCTAAACAATCATCTCTATGATTGGCTCTAGGGCATAACTCTAACAATCTCCCACTTGCACTATAGCCAATCCACCATATATCTAATACCCATTTCCTGTCTGTGGTGATCCAACTGCTCTTAGGTCATAGCTTTAGTGAAGGGATCTGCTACATTCTCTGTTGTGTGAATCTTCTGTATGCTAATATCACCTCTTCCAATGATCTCTCTAATCACATGGAATCGACGCTCAATGTGTTTGGACTTTTGATGAGACCGTGGTTCCTTAGTTTGAGCAATAGCCCCGTTGTTGTCACAAAACAATGGCAAGGGCTTCTCAATGGCAAGAACTACTCCCAGTTCAGTAATGAACTTCTTTATCCAAACAGCTTCCTTTGCAGCCTCTGATGCAGTAATGTACTCAGCCTCTGTAGTGGAGTCCGCTGTAACATCCTGTTTACAGCTCCTCCAACTTACAGCTCCACCATTCAAGGTGAAAACATACCCTGATGTTGATTTCCTATCATCATCGTCAGATTGAAAATCTGAATCCGTATAACCAACCATTTCTAAGTTTCTTCCTCCATAGACAAGGAATAGTTCTTTAGTTCTTCTTAAGTACTTAAGGACAGCCTTGACTGCTTCCCAGTGTTTCACACCTGGGTCTGCCTGATATCTACTTGTAACACTTACACCAAAAGCGATATCTGGTTTTGTACATAACATGGCATACATTAGACTCCTTACTGCAGAAGCATAGGGAATCATCCTCATGTACGCAATCTCCTCTAGAGTTTTAGGTGCCATGTTTTTAGACAACTTAATTCCATGCCTAACAGGAATTAGACCTCTTTTGGAATCTTCTAAATTGAACCTTTTCAATATTTTGTCTATGTACAATGATTAGGAGAGACCTAGCATCCTTTTAGATCTATCTCTATAGACCTTTATTCCCATAATATAGGATGCTTCTCCCAAATCTTTCATGGAGAAATTCTGTGAAAGCCACTCTTTCACTTTTGATAACGTTTCTACATTATTCCCAATAAGTAGAATGTCATCAACATATAGGACTAGAAAGGTAATCGCACTCCCACTAACCTTCTTGTACACACATGGTTCATCCATATTCTGTAGAAAACCAAACGATTTGATTGCCTCATCGAATCGGATGTTCCAGCTTCTAGAAGCTTGTTTAAGTCCATAAATGGACCGCTGTAGCTTGCACACTTTGTGGTCCTCACCATTGGATGTAAAACCCTCAGGTTGCTGCATATAAAGGTTTTTCTCAATATTGCCATTAAGGAAAGCGGTCTTTACATCCATTTGCCATATCTCATAATCGTAGTGTGCAGCTATAGCTAACAAGATCCTAATGGACTTAAGCATAGCCACTGGTGAGAAGGTTTCCTCATAGTCAATACCATGTCTTTGTCGGTAACCTTTCGCCACTAGCCTAGCTTTGTAGGTCTCTACCTTTCCATCTGAGCCTATCTTCCTTTTGAAGATCCATTTGCAGCCAATAGGTACTATACCTTCTGGTGGATCAACTAAAGTCCAGACTTTGTTGGAATACATCGAGTCCATTTCAAATTTCATAGATTCTAGCCATTTGTTCGAATCAATATCCAAAATCGCCTGTCCATAAGTAGTAGGGTCATCTGGGTGTTCTCTATCACCAAGGAACAATTCCTCTGCATTATGGTTGAGAAATCCATATCTCTCAGGTGCAACAGATACCCTACTTGATCTACGGAGAGGTTGTGGTACATTAGTGGGTTCTGTCTCATCAGGGACAGGGGTGGGATCACTGTTGGTTTGTGTCTCATCAGACAATTCTTTGAGTTCTATTTTCCTATTATTGCCTCCTTCTTGAATAAACTCTTTTTCAAGAAATACTGCAAACTTATTAACAAACACCTTTTGTTCATCAGGATAATAGAAATAATATCCTATACTCTCTTTAGGATATCCCACAAACCTACACTTAATTGATCTTGATTCCAATTTGGTTGCATCATGTGTCTTTACATATACGGTGCAACCCCAAACCTTAATATGCTTAAAGCTTGGTGCTTTTCCTGCCCATATCTCATATGGTGTCTTAGGGACAGCTTTGGTTGGGACTCTGTTCAACAAATACGTGGCAATTTCTAGGGCATGTCCCCAGAAGGACAATGGTAAATCAGTGTAACTCATCATAGACCTAACCATATCTAATAAGGTTTTATTCCTCCTTTCTGACACACCATTAAGCTATGGTGTTCCAGGAGGTGTCCATTAAGATAGAATGCCTGCTTGAACAAGATGATCTAAAAACTCACCGGTTAAATATTCTCCTCCTCGATTCGATCGAAGAGCTTTAATACTTTTACCGGTTTGTTTCTCTACTTCATATCTGAATTCTTTGAACTTTTCAAATGCTTCAGATTTGTACTTCATCAAGTACACATACCCATACCTAGAATGATCATCAGTAAAGGTTATAAAGTAAGAGAAACCTCCACGAGCATGTATGCTCATAGGACCACATACATCACTATGTATTAATCCTAATATGTCTACAGCTCTCTCACCGTGACCGGTGAAAGGTGACCTGGTCATTTTACCTAGTAAACAAGATTCACAAGTTGGAAAGGGCATAGAAACCAATGGACCCAATTGTCCATCCTTACACATCTTGTTAATCCTATTCTCACTGATATGACCTAGTCTCAAGTGCCAGTCATATGCGGAGTTTTCTTCATCTCTTGTTCTCTTGGGTTTGTTTGCATTCAATTTAGAACTATCATGCTCTATGCAATTAACATTTGCAATAAAGTTTAGAAAATAAAGGCCATTCACATAAACTCCAGAAGTAATGAACTCTTCATTTTTAAATAAAGAACATTTATTCTCCTCAAAAACAAACCTAAATCCTTGTTTAGATAATACTGAAATAGAAATAATGTTTCTTATAACTTCTGGAATATAAAGACAGCCTGATAATTCTCCCACTAGGCAAAGTTAAGCAGCAAGTCCCCACGGCTAATGCAGCAATGTTTGCTCCATTTCCCACTCGTAGGGTTACTTCTCCTTTGCTCAGCCTTCTGCTTCCCACTAGGTCTTGCATGGAATTACAAATATGAGAACTCACACTAGAATCTAGTACCCAAGTGGAAGCAGAGCTAAGACTCATGTTAGTCTCAAGTATAAGAGCATAATCCATACCTTTCGAAGGTTGGTTCTTCAGAGTATCCAGATACTCTTGGCAGTTACGTTTCCAATGCCCATCTTTGCCGCAGTAAAAACAGATCCCTTTACCTTTCCTCTTCCTTTGGGTACTCTTACCCTTTCTTATTCCCTTGCCTTTAGGTTTGAGCACAGAATTGGAAGTAGGAACTTCAACCAATTCATCACATTCAAGCAAGAACTCTTTGCCATACAACTCTTGTATGTGAATAAATATCTCGGGTGCACTTCCCATGGACTTGTATTGCTTCTTAAGCTTAGGACTTAGAGACACCATCATATAGCATCTCGTCATAAGATCATCATCCATGCGCTTTTGATAAGCGTCTTTCTCTTGCTGAGTTGCAGCCTCAATAGGAGCATTGGGAAGTGGACTTTGAAGTGCATAGGTAATATTTTCGGAATTCAAAACGATTTTTAAATTCCTTAGCCAATCAAGATAATTAGGTCCAGTTAAACGGTTGGTTTCCAAAATGTTGGATAATGGGTTGCGGTGAGCCATTACGGTGATCTACATACAGAAAATTAAACAGAAAATTAGATTTCATTTTTAATCCATAATGATCGGGTCTTTAATCATATGGTACCTCCCACTATTTTATCAAATTCCATACACCCTCTAATGGAATTCGGGAATCTCATTCCTAATGAGGATTGGGGTCCCACTGTGACCTAGAAGCCTCACATTATAGTTTCTTGACTTCTAACCCACAATGAAAAGACAACTCTTTGTCTATTGCTTCATAAGCAAGTTCCAACCATTTTGCCTCTAGGGTACAGACTCCTCACATTATAGTTTATTGGAATACTTCCCTAGTTAAGTTAAGCCCATCATTCACACAGGTATGTTTCGCCAAATATATACCTCACATTATAGTTTCTTGGTATATACTAGTTTAGGCACCCCATGATATCTAAATATGTGATAGTTTCAAGTAATGTCTTTAATATGGGTAGCTCCTACATGTCTGCAGCCAGGTACCCACATTAAGGGACGTTAGATGATCCTATAATAATGGAAGGCAATGAAGAATTCATTCCCTAATGTATTCTCCATTTCCAACTTAATATTAAAAGAGAGGGGTTTTAAGGGTCTCATCAAATTAACTAATTTAACATACATCTCATGCATCTAAATATAAAAAATGAACAGAATAATAATAATAATCCACTTATCAATATTAGTCCTTAAGAAGAGACATATAACGATCTATGGATTTGGAGCTATCACTATTAATCTCATTAAAAGCTCCCACTATGATGATTATGGACTTTGAGAGGATTCAATTCAAGCCAATAGATTGAATCCAAGGTCTAAGGTGGGTGTAGGTGATCGTAAAATAACACATTCGAAAACATGCATGCTGTCTTGAAACACTTCTCTAAGCTTTCAAGTCCTTCAATCTGCTCCCTTGGCTTGATGGTCTCCACCATTGGCTTGTTGGGCTCTATCATGCTCCTTTGGGTCTACCATGCTCCTTAGTACGCTCTCGATTACATAACATTTACATAATTTAAAGAAAGGAATACATAAGGGGAATGTGGGGTACATAAGAGAATGATAGAGAGAGAGGGAGAGGGAAGGTGGCATGCAAGCCCCAAATAAATTACATCACCTTAATAAAATTACAACTCTTGTAAATAATAACATCCCATTCATAAGACGGCCAATCACAATTGGTTTAAAGGGTATAGTCCATAATCATCATCCAAACACATACATACAATCTCATTGCATAATGTAAAGAAAAACTGTAAGCATTAAAACATATGGGCATTATGGTAATTCTCTTGAATGATTTACATTAATCTCATTAATGCATCCTAATCTTATTAGGTTTTAACAAAAATATCCAGAATTAAACAAAGTCTTAACATTTAAGACATTTCAGTTTCAATTAATCAAATTAATTTAAAACATGTAAAGTTTTCTAAAATAACTCTAATATCCAATATTAGGGTTTCCTTAATTAAACAAAACAATTTCATTTAATTAAGAATTTCCAGATTTTAATTTAATCCCTAATTATGTTTTAAACCATTTAAAACATTACAAAATTAATCAATATTAATTAAATAATTAATTTAGGAATTAAATAAATCAATAAAATGATGAATTAGTGTATTAGGGTTTCCTAAAACCCTAAACCCTAAATGCATAACCCTAAACCCTAAATGCAAGCCCTAATTATTAAATGCCTTATAATTGGTCATTTAATGTCCAATCATTAAAACCCTAGGTTCATACGGTATTTAATAAAAGGGATTAGGGTTTAATTATTGCCAAATAGGGTATTAATTACCCTTAATTAATTACACTAATTAGGGTTTCCAAAACCCTAACCTTAGACATCATTAATGGTATTAATTATGCCCTAACAATCAATAACCATGATTGGTCATTTAATGACCAATAATTAACTCTTAATTAAGGTAATTAATATTCCAATTAGGGTTTTAATTAATGCCATAATGAAATTAGGGTTTCATCATTAACTCAAAATTAGGGTTTCATCTTTAAGTCGTCACTACCAAGGGGGCTGCCTGAGCTTGACTAGGCTGCCATGGCCACCAACGACAGTGGCAGGCCATGGCCACCAACGACAGTGGGAGGCCATGGCCACCAATGACAGTGGGAGGCCATGACTAGCCATTGGAGAACATCCTAGGGGTGTGGGACAAGCCTTTGGACACGTGAGGAGTGGTGGAAGTGGCTGCCATCATCAAAAACAATCAGGGTTTCCAAAACCCATTGCTGGAGCCATTGTTGCAGACCTTGAAGGTCACAATAGCTTCTAAATCCTTATCAATTCGACTCCTCCATTGAAACCAGCTTTTGTATCATGTCCCTACATGAAATAATAAGCTACTAGAAGAGGTTTGGATGATCAAATCATCACCAATTGTTCTAAACAATTAAAACAACAGTATGCTGCCCAGAATTTGACAGCATACTGTCCATGGTCAGAAATTGATTTAAAACCCAGCAAGATGAATGAATTAGGCTACCAAACGAATTTTCCCAGTAGCCTACATGTCTTAGGAAACTAATGCAATTGGTTTCATGCAATTTGGAGTTCCCTAACTCAAGTTCTAATCAAAACTCCATTGATGACTTTTCTGCAGAGAAAATCTGCTATGCTGTTCATGAAAAATTTTCAAACGTTTTGAATCTTTTTCCATCAAAACCTTTTTGAAACTTAAAGAAAATCATATACATATAATATATAATGATCATACAATGGATTTGCATAAAAAATACAGAAGCTTTGATTGAATTTAATTGCAAGAACCTCTGGGTTCTAAAACCCAGATTCGATCCTCTTCAGAAAACCCAGTTTTCCTTTTTCTTCTTCTTCCAATTCAAACCCTATACAACCTTTGCATCAATGGTTACCCTTAACCATGATTTAGAAGAGGAGTAGAAGAAGAATAGACCTAGGGTTCGAAACCCTAGGTTCGGCCAAAGAGAAGAACAATTATGTAGTAAAAATTCTCCAGATTTTTGAATCATTCAATTACACCATAAATTCCAGCCCATATGTATTTTGTATTATGCATAATCATGGCTCTGATACCACTGTTGTGAATCATACAAGAGGGAAGAATTGAAGTGCGGAATATAAAAATTTTTCCCTTTGATTCCATAGCCCATGAATCTAACTATGCATATACAAAATCAAACCCTAACTATGAAGAGGGTTAGAACACTTACAGAATTTTTGTCTTCTCCTTTTTGCTCCAAGCTTTGATTCCGGACAGCGGTGAATGAGCAGCCCAAGTGTGCTGCCTCCAACGGTATCCACACTTAGCTAGAGCTTCAAGTCCTTTCCACCTTTTCCTTCTTGTTGCTAGTGTAGGAGAAGAGAGGAGAGAGAGAGAGGGAGGCTAGAAATTTTGGTCAACCCTAGGGGATTTCAACTTTTGATGATGTCACACATCATAGTGTGACTTATATAGTCCACACTAAGGGGGCCGGCCCTAGGGGGAAACCCTATTAGGGTGTGATGCAATTTCTCTAAATTGCACAATAACCTCTATAAATTATATCAAATATAAATAGGCCTCAAAGAACTATTCTTTATGCACTCATACCCTTTCTCTCATAGACTTTAAAGCTCATCTTGCATGATCAGTGTGTGACCCATTGGGTTCACATCATCAAGTAGTAGGAATAGCACGAGGTGTGCACAATGGAACTCTTTCCATTTAGGGTCTAATTGGAACTCCTTCCAATTCCCTAATTGATTATAACTCACTTATATCAATTAGGGCTTCTACTAACCATGAATAACACCTAGCATATGGTTCATGGTGTCGTCCTTAATGAAGTGAATATGTATCTATCAAAGAACTCTTCTGTTATAGTTTATAGGTTACAATTACATCCTTCCATTTACACAATATCTCCAATTGAACTAATAGGACATGGAAGTCTGTCAAGTCCCTAGTTCAATTACTTTATACTCATTCATAAATATCAACTCAATGATGAACTTATAAAAACTCCTTTCCATATTCACACTGCCATGGCCATGGACTGAATGAGTTATATTATGAATGCTATATGAGACATTCTCTCTCTTTTTCCTGAGAGTAATGGATTCCTTGTCGATCACTCATATGCCTTCATACACATAGCAATAGGGCCAATGAACACCTTTACAGACCCATGAATAGGATCTGCACTTAGTGTTATCAAACTTCTAAAGCTACATGCATAAGGTAACTATGGTGTCTCAGGTCTAAGGATTACTTGTACCACTATAACATTGAGAAACTAATTGACAGGCAAGTTAAAACTCCATTCAGTTTATCTCAAATCTTTGGTCACATTCAGTGTACCTATTCTATTAATAGGCACCCACCTGTTGGTTGTAGTATCTCCACACAAATAGCTTGAGACCAGCTATCCTCCTATAGAGTCAACCTAACAAGTGCTCGTCCTATAGTTCATTATTGTCCATCATAGTGAACTTTCAATTAGGAATGATTTAGGAGTTTAGTACAGAGATATATTTACAGTCTCATAATTACAACTCTTTGTAATCCAATATTCTCAACTCTAACTCCTTGGACATATTATGTAAATATAAATGATGCATACAAACATAATAGAATAAGCCCTTTTATTAAATCAATAATAAATGTGACATACATAAATGAAATCAAATGATTGTTCCTTTATCCCTAAACAATCATCTCTATGATTGGCTCTAGGGCATAACTCTAACAAGAAAGAGATAGAGTGCCGTGGGAGGTCGATGGTGACTCGCCGGAGCACCGGAGCTCCGATCCGATGCCGATAAGCGTGGATTTTGCACTATTTAGCCCGATCTACATGTCTACAGCGGTAGTTTTGCATTTTCATCACTCATCATTGAGGTAGGATCATTTTTCTCATTATAAACCTTGGATGCATGGGGGGTTTTGGGTATAAATCATATAGATTTACATGTATATGGTAGACCTTGCATAAATATCATGCATGACGGTATATTTTATGGGTTTTAATAAATTTTGGAAAACCTAGGGTTGATTTACATACTCCTTTTTGTTATATTTTTGTTATTTATGAAACTCTTATATGTTTAAGGGTTTAAATGGGTTAGTTTTAAAACCTATTGGACTATTTTGTGTGGTCAAAATATTGGGGTTCACTTTTATATACATGTTTTTTAAACCATTATTTTGAAAAATAGTTGGAAAATGATTACCATGATTTATGGAATTATTTCATATGGTTTTTAAAGCACAAACCTATTATGTGGTTTTTGGAAAATTTATATATAATTTTTCGGTTTATATGGGAATTATGAAATTAATAAATGAAAAGAAAAGTGGTGATGGTGGGGGTTACTAGAGACAGGATTACTGCGGTCCGAAAAGAACGGGACGTCGTGCCATGTTTTCCTATCCTTTAGACCTGGGCTACGTGCCCGAATAGAGGTTACTGCAGTCCCAAGTAGGATGTCTTGCTGTGTTTCCTTTTGAGGTTACTTTTTGGACCCAGATAGGGATCCACAGTGTTTCTTCTTATTTCCGTGCGCGAGGGCCCCGCATGACTTGGGGAGGATTTATCAGTTTGAAAGACTGATGATATGGATTGCCAGATACGGCAGTTGATGATTATTGGCTTATAAGGCCATGATATGGAATTTTGAAAAAATGATAATGAATTACAAATAACTTGAGTTATTTCTTACTTTTAAAAAAAAAAAAATGAAAAGGGGTGTTGGTATCAAATGATTTAAACTTCTGTAGTTTATTTCAATATACATGTATCAGTTTTATTTACTGAAAATTATATTGCAAGCTAATCAATGGTTTTGCAGGATTCCTGAAAAGTATATAAACTATAGTTTTAAAACTTTGGGTTATTTTGAGAAATGTTTTCCTACTGAGCGTGTAGCTCATACCCCCATAGTTTTCTTGTAGGTCATATTTTCAAAACTAAGTTGACCTGGGTTTTGGGAGCACATCAGCATGCTTGTATTCATGTAAAGAATATTGGAGATAGGTTTTGAGCCTAGGCATGTATTAATTTTAATTTTATGGCCTGTAATAATTAAATAGTAGTGATGTGGATTAAATGGGACCCATGTGACTACGATACAACTTGTAAATGTGTTTATTTTTGGACTATTGTGTGGATGAATTGGAAATATTATTATTATTGTGTTTTCCACAGGTTTTGAATACTCGATAACTTGGTATGTCCTATTTATAGATAGCACCATGTCAGATTTTTCAAAAAGGTTTCCAAAATAAAATATTTTTATTAAACATTCACAAAACTTGGCTTTAAAAATGATTTTCTTACTACTTAACTAACGGCCCCCACTACGGGTCGTTACAAATAGTGGCTCTCAAATTCCTTAACTCTTCAAGTAAATACCTTTGCCCAATTGCTAAAGCTGCTATGCGTCCCTCAGCTTTTCTACTCAAGGCATCAGCCACCACATTGGCTTTACCAAGATGGTACTGAATGGTGCAATCATAGTCTTTCATCAACTCAATCCATCGCCGTTGTATGAGGTTCAACTCTTTCTAAGAAAACAAATATTTCAAGCTCTTATGGTTAGTGTAAATCTCACAACTTTCTCTATAGAGATAGTGTCTCCAAATTTTCAAAGCAAAAATCACAGCTGCTAGCTCCAGGTCATGAATAGGGTAATTCTTCTCATACAGTTTGAGCTGTCTAGAAGCATATGCTATCACCTTCCCATGTTGCATTAGGACACACCCAAGTCCCTTGTGAGACGCATCGTTGTATACTATAAATCCACCTCAACTTGACGGAATAGTCAACATTGGGGCAGTCACTAACCGATCTTTCAAATCTTGAAAACTCTACTTGCATTCTTTAGTCCATTCAAATTTCACCATCTTCTGAGTCAATCTGGTTAATGGAATGGCAATCTTTGAGAATCCCTTAATGAACCTTCTGTAGTAACTTGTAAGGCCTAAGAAGCTCCGCACTTCAGTTACACAAGAAGGAGAACTCCAATTAACCACTGCTTCCACCTTCGCAGGATCCATTGAAATACCATCTTTCAAAATGATGTGCCCAAGAAAGGACACTTTATCTAGCCAGAATTCACACTTTTTCAACTTAGCAAACAATTGCTTCTCTTTTAAAGTCTGTAAAACTATGCTCAAGTGTCGCTCATACTCCTCTAAATTCTTAGAGTACACTAAAATATCATCGATGAAAACAACTACAAACTAATCCAAACAAGGCTTGAACACCCTATTCATTAAGTCCATAAACGCTGCAGGTGCATTAGTCAACCCAAAGGGCATAACTAAGAACTCATAACGCCTATATCTAGTACGAAAAGTTGTCTTAGACACATCTTCCCCCTTAACCTTTAATTGATGGTACCCAGATCTCAAATCAATCTTGGAAAAGACTTGGATACCTTATAACTAATCAAACAAGTCATCTATCCGCGGCAAAGGATACTTATTTTTTATAGTAGCTTTATTCAACTCCCGATAATCAATGCACAACCTCATGCTCCCATCTTTCTTCTTCACAAATAAAACTGGTGCGCCCCAAGGAGATACACTAGGTCAGATGAAGCCCTAGTCAAGGAGCTCCTACAATTTCATTTTCAATTCCTTGAGCTCAACCAATGCCATACGATAGGGAGCTTTGGAAATAAGTGCAGTGCTAGGCAATACAACAATGGTGAACTCGATCTCTCTACCAGGTGGTAAGCTAGGCAAATCTTCAAGAAATACCTCTGGAAAATCTTGGACAATGAGAAAATCCTCAAGCTTCACTTCCCCTTTTTTATTGTCCACCACATATGCCAAATACCTTTGACAATTCTTTTTCAACAGTCGCTTTGCATGCATTGCTGAGATGATGTTAAGAGGGGTACTAAATCTAGTCCCTTCAAAACAAAACTCTATTTCCACCGGACAACAAAAGACAACCCTCTTACTAAAACAATCTACTGTTGCATGGTAAGTAGAATGCCAGTCCATGCATAAAATTACATCAAAATCCTAAATATCCAAAAGAAATAAGTTTACAGACAACTCTCTATCACCTACTGTTAACACCCCATTTTGTACCACTTGACACCTCAAGCCACTTTCTGAGACCCTATGATGAAGGGCAGTAGCCAACGGACCATCGCAAGCACGCCCGAAGGACTCACGAAGACACAGCAGGCCTTTGGCCTTGGTTCGATACCCCATGCACGTACGTGCGTGGGATATGCACGTACGTGCATAGACCATGCACGTACGATCATGCCCTCTCTTTTTGAATTCCATCTCTTTCCCCCCGAAATTGCCTCTTACCTTATACAGCCCCCACGCTGACAGCTGCTCAGTGGCGGCTGGGAAACCCTAGAAACCTCCGAATCAAACCCTAATCCCCGCCTATAAATACCCGGCTTTCATTCAAGAGAAAGGATCCCGATTTTGACTACCAAACGACCACTCTAAAAAAAACCAATATTGGCGGCTGTGTCTACGGGAAGTCCGGAGAGTAGGATTGACGAAGGAACCGCTGTTGCTGCCCGCCCTGAGGGTAACGGTTCTTAACCCTCAATTTCGTTTTCCTTCAATGATTTGATGATATTATTTAGGATATTGCATGAAATGTACATCTTATGCATCTTTTCATTTACTGCCTGAATACATGATGCATTTAGACTCAACATAAATTCATTTCTACGTTCATAGATCTAAAATAGGTCCTCTGTCATTTCTTTTGCATACGTCGTATCTCGACATTTAGATCTAGATTGTTTTTTATGTTTTCAAAGCATGTTTAGATGATTTCTGTACATACCCTGATCATTCGTAGTGTCACACAGGTATGATAATCACAATAGGTTTAGATTTGCATTTCCGCATGGATTTCATTTAGGGTATGCACGTACGTGCCTTGCATATGCACGTACGTGCCTCAAATATGCACGTACGTGCATGACCTTATTTTTTTTTTCAGTTTAATCCTCTTTTCTCTCTTACAGGCAGTACAGGCAGTGTAAGTTCTCCGTTGATTTCACCCCCTTTCTCTTATATGTGTGTATATGCAATATTTCTCTTTAAATCCTTTTTATCTTTCATCATTGCATGCCTTTATTTGATTTTACCTAGTTGTCTGCATAGTGGTCAAGTTTGATTAAACCCTTTTTAATTAAAGCCAATAAGTGTATGTGAGGCCGGATTTTAGCCGGGCGCAGACGGGTGCCTAACACCTTCCCGTCCGCGTACCTTAGCTCCGAACCTTGATTCTTTGGGTGATGACGAGTTGGGCCCTTGCTAGGGGTCAATCGGTTCCCGAGGCCAAAATCGGGTGGCGACTCCCTCTCCGCCCTAATCATCCGTGGTTAGTGGCGTACTCTCGAGCCGACGTGGTGAAAGGACACGGCGCTCACAATGGCGACTCTGCTGGGGATAGAGAGCTAGATTCCGAAACATTTATTGGCTTTAATTAATTAGGAAATTTAATTGAATAAGACCGAAATTGCACACACGCGCACGATATTTGGCACTTGTTATCCCTCGATGGCAGTCTGATTAGAGACCCGGGTTCCATTTAGTTCCTATGGGCAACTCGATTCAGCACCATCAACCCACGGCCTGTGCCACTAGCCTGTAATAAGCTAGTGAGTACGCTAACGGGTCGCTCTTTGAGCACCCTAGCCTGGGTAACCCTTGAAGAAGAAGTACCCATTGACCAACCACACTAGTGTCCCCCAAGACCTTTGCATAGCCTTGCTTGAATGTATGCCGTATCGCATGTCATGTTGCATCCATACTCATTTGTATAGCGCGGGTACGGGACGAGGCCCACGTTGTACATAAGCTTTCTAGTTTGAGCCCGAATTGAGGGAAGATTGAGTGCTATTGTAGTGGACCTAGGCCCATTGAAAAAAAAAAAAGAAAAAAGAAAAGAAAATGATGATAACCAAAATAATGAACAAAATGGGCCTAGAATCCAAATGAGGTGCAAGGTGTGAGCATGACGGGCTCAAACAAAGAAAGTTGATGGACCACGTAGACCTGCTGAGAGTTAGGAACAGACCTCTATGATGAATAAACACAACCCATCTAAAATTGAACATCGAAGTCCAATATCATTCTACCCAAGGCTTGATGAGTGAGAGGTAAAAAAAATGTGATCTTGTAATTGGACTAAGCCTATCCAAATGGAAACAATGAAATGGGCTTGGATCCAAAGTGAGCATGTGAGATATGTGTGAACTTGTGACGGGCCAAAGGTAGAATGATGTTCGACTTCGTAAATTAATGTCTGCCCATCATAGACCCTTGGAAGATCTAGTGAACATGACAAGGCTCTAGCAATGGGTTTAGATAAGGGTTTGAAGGTATTCGGATTGGGCTAGGGGGGAAAGTTTAATGGACATGTGCTCATTACGCTCAACTCCTGTTTCAGCAAGATTGATTCACCAGGGAGAGAAGCACCGAGTAGTGTTTGGGCCCGATCTCCGACCACTAACAGATTAAGAAGAACCCCGGCTGGAAGAATGGCAGAACAGGTGACTTTGGCTGATATCCTTGAACAAATGAGGAGCGATAGAACCGAGATGAAGGGCTTCATGAATGAAATGCGGGACCGGGTTACTAAGCTCGAGAAAGGGAAAGGGAAAGCAGAAGAACCACCCGAAACTGAGGAGAAAGGAGAGACCAAGGTTAATGAGGAGGAGCACCCGAAGTGGGAAGATGATGACTATGAGGACTACTTGAAAAGGAAAGAAACCAAGGAAAAAGACACCAAAGTGGAAAAGTTGGCGGCAGAGAACGCTGAGATGAAAGCTCGGATGGACCGAATGCAAACAGCATGGCAGAAATCACAAGGCATGGATGATTACATGTATTCTATGGCAGGGATTACGGCCGACTCCAAGGTGCAACTCCCTTCGAAATTCAAAATAGCCGATTATGAAAAGTTCGATGGCACCGGTGACCCTAAACAGCATTTGCGCCAGTACTTGAGCATTGCCCGAATGAGAGGGTTGACCGCCGATCAAGTGTTGCACGCCTTCCCTTTATCTCTCTCGGCAGATGCCTCGAAGTGGTACTATGCGCTTGATCCGAAAGTCACGGACTCTTGGGAACTACTGGCTTCAGAATTTACAAACAAGTATGCGTACAACACTATGTTAGATGTCACTCTGCGGGACTTGGAAATGACTAGGCAAAATACGGATGAAACGTTCTCAGAATTTCTGACTCGCTGGAGGGCTAAAGCTGTCAAGATGGTAAATAGGCCAACAGAGATTGATCAGATAAACATCATTTTGAGGAACCTGACACCCGTGTACTTTGATCGCATGTTGACTTCCTCTGTCATGAATTTTGAACAATTATACTAGTGTGGAACTCGTATCGAGGATGCTATTCACCGCGGTCAGATGGATAGGCAGAAGAAAGTATACGGTTCCGGTAGTAGTGGTGGAAGTGGAAGTGCTAGAGTTAGTGGAGGAACCCAGCCGCAAGCCACAGTGGGAGCCATCCAGCAGGCACCAGCAGCACCAAAAGCGCCAAGGGTGTACCATGACTTAGGAGTCCCGTTGTCCAAAGCCTTGGCCAACTTGAGCAAAAGGGACTATCTGAAGCCTTTGGAACCAAGAGCACTGCCGAACCCGATTCCCTCGTATTGGAGGCAGAATGAGTTTTGCGACTTCCACCAGCGGATCGGGCATAAGACGGACAATTGCATGCGCCTAAAGAATGAAATCCAAGACTTGATTGATTTAGGTAAGCTACCTCCTCCAGGCGGCGACAAGCCCAATATTCAGAACAACCCTCTTCCCAATTATCGAAACACACCGCCTCCTGCCTACATGAATATGGTTAGTGATACGAAGGCAATGGAGGATCCGTCACAATTCATTCTCATGATCAGCATGAAGAAGGCTCCATGGGAAGATTATGACGGTGGAGAGGAAGATATTTGGGCAGAAATGAAGAAGGATTCCATGCATTTAACCCGCTCGGGGAGGCATTACAAGCCTAATTATCTGGAGGGGGATCATCCCGGAAGAGAATTGAACCAAGAAGTAAGAGAAAGGATTGAGCAGCAAAATGAGGAGGAGGAGGACAGGATACTGAAGCAGTTAAAGAAAACACAAGCAAGTATAAGCATCTGGGGCTTGCTGATCGCCTCAAAGAAACATCGCCAGGCTTTACTGGATGCATTGGCAAAGAAAGAAGTACCAATGGAAACCACACCGGAGCAAGTTCTATCACTTATGGGAGTCAGCTCGGTGAGCAAGGCTGTGATGACCTTTTCGCATGAAGATTTGCCACTTGAAGGGGCAGGGCATGCCAAGCCACTCTATGTCACGGTGGAATGTAGGGATTTGAAAATACCTGTAGTTCTGGTCGATAATGGGTCAGCATTGAATGTTTGCCCGATGCGCACCGCGACTAAGCTAGGGGTTGGCAAGGAGGACTTGATACCTTCTGTTGTGACGGTAAGGGGTTACGACAACAGCTGTCGGAGTGTGATGGGAACTTTCAAGGCCGCTTGTAAAATAGGGCCCATTGAGTCAATGGTGGAATTCTGCGTCATGGACATTCCCGCCAACTACAACCTGCTGTTGGGAAGAACTTGGCTACACCCTTTGTAAGCTGTTCCCTCAACCGTGCACCAGAAAATAAAATTGCCTTGGGATGAGGGAGTTCTAGTGATCCATGGAGACGGAGAAATAACTGGGCAAATATCAGGAGTGAAGGAAGGAAGCGAAGAGTTGGAATGGAGAGGTTTTGAGCTGGTACAGGTGATTGAAAGGAAGGAAACTGGAAGAGAGAAGGTGTCTCCCGACTTTGGGGAGGGGGTTAGCCATATCGTGACCCATATGATGAGAAAGCTGGGGTATATGCCCGGGATGGGGCTAGGCCGAAAGGGAGAAGGGATAGCTGAATTCCTGGATTTCCACATACAAACCAACCGGCGAGGGCTAGGATACACTGAAGAGCATGACAAATGCGTCCCCAAGAATGGAAAAACTCTTAATGGTAATTTTGTGAAGGAAGGAGAAGATTTCCCCTATTGTGGATTTCCTGAGCCATGGATAGACCGAGGGAGCGGAGAAAGGAAGCCTGGGTTGGAGGTATTCTTTAGCGAGAAATTGAATCTGGAAGATACAGACAGGAGGACCCCAGAAGAAGAAAGTGAAGAGCGAGACTGGGCGGAAAATATGGATCAGATAAGCTGGAAGGTCTTGTTGTCACCCAAGGGCGGCGAAGAAGTATTCTCTTTGACTGATGAAACCGTCCCTACCAAGCTTATTGTTGTGGCTGATGGGGATACTAGCACATGGATCTGGGAACGTGCGGCTAGGGTCACGTATGGTGTCAAGGCAATTAATAAGCCTACTCAGGAGAAGTCTAGGGTTGGGTCTAAGTCTGAGTCCGGGTCGGGGTATGGGTTTGAGTTGTCCACTGATGTAATTTCCAATAATTCAAAGAAATTTGATTCTGCTTACTCTGCTGTGTCCCCTAACAATCAAATTGCGCAAATGCACGATCTTTTAGACCCGGATGAGCTAATTAATAAAAATCAAGATGTGAAAATTGAACCCATTAAAGAAGAGACTATCATTATTAATATAAGCACTGATGAGAAAATCAAGGAAATCCAAATTGGCTCTACTCTGTCCATGCAAGAACGTACAGATCTGACAGCTTTGCTGCAGGAGTTTTCTGATGTGTTTGCTTGGTCGTATGAAGACATGTCTGGGATCGACCCCACTATAGCACAGCATCACATTCCTATTAGGGAGAGAGCAAGGCCTGTCAAACAAAAACTAAGAAGAATGGCACTGGAATGGTCATTGAAGGTTAAGGAAGAGGTGACTAAGTTATTAAAAGTGGGGTTTATCAAAACGGTAGATCAGGCGGATTGGATAGCCAACATCGTGCCGGTGCCAAAGAAGGATGGAAAGGTGCGGGTGTGCATTGACTACAGGGATCTTAACAAGGCTTGCCCTAAGGATGACTTCCCCCTACCTCACATCGATGTGCTGGTAGATAACACAGCAGGGAGCGCTCTAATGTCGTTCATGGATGGATTCTCGGGATATAATCAGATACAGATGGCGCCAGCAGATATGACTAAGACCACCTTCACAACTGGATGGGGGACGTATTGTTACACGGTAATGCCATTTGGACTTAAAAACGCCGGGGCTACATACCAGAGGATGGCTACTACGCTACTCCACGATATGATGCATCAGGAGGTAGAGGTGTATGTCGATGATATGATTGTTAAGGCAGAGACTCGAGAAGGGCATTTAGAGAATCTTAGGAAGTTCTTTGGACGAATCCAGGAATACAGTCTGAGGTTGAATCCACAAAAGTGCACATTCGGGGTCACGTTAGGGAAGTTGTTGGGATACATTGTGAGTAGCAGGGGCATCGAGGTAGATCCAACGAAGGTCAAAGCAATTTTGGAAATGCCATCACCGAAAACAGAAAAGGAGATTATGGGATTTCTGGGGCGATTACAGTACATTAGCCGTTTCATAGCCAAGTTAACCCCCACCTGTGAGCCCATTTTCAAACTGCTTAGGAAAGGGGAACCTAAGGAATGGAATGAACAATGTCAACAAGCTTTTGAAGCCATCAAAAGATATCTCCTGAATCCTCCGGTTTTGGTCCCTCCACGCCCCGGTAAACCATTGTTGCTCTACCTGTCCATCTTTGAGGAGGCTTTAGGAAGCATGTTGGCGCAAGAGGATGATTGTGGTATTGAACATGCGATCTATTACTTAAGCAAGAAGCTACAAGGTTACGAAGCAAAGTACAATGCGATAGAGAAGTCCTGTTTCGCTTTGGTTTGGGCCGTGCAGAAGCTGAGGCACATTCTGCTAAATTTCGAAGTGTGGATAGTGGCAAGAATGGATCCGCTTAAATACTTGTTTGAGAAACCGGCCTTGAATGGTCGTCTATCTCGGTGGTTGATTCTACTGGCGGAATTTGAACTTGTATATGTGACACAAAAGTCTATTAAAGGAGGGGCCGTCGCCGAGTACTGCGCTGAACACCCAATCCTGGGATATGGACTTAACGATGAATTTCCCGACGAGAACCTTCTAGTTGTCGAGTGTGACGAGGCGTGGAAAATGTATTTCGATGGGGCTTCGAACCAGTATGGAGATGGGGTAGGGGTTCTGCTAATAGCTCCTGATGGTTCTCACATGCCGCTATCGATAAAGTTGAACTTTCAGAACTCCAATAACACGGCAGAATATGAGGCATGTGTCGCTGGACTAGAAGCCTTGTTGGCACTAGGAGTCGAAGAAGTGGAGGTATATGGGGATTCAGCCTTAGTGATATCTCAAGTACAGAGGATATGGAGAACCCGAGAAGAACACCTGAAGCCTTACCAAGGCTACCTAGAGAGACTGACCCAGAAATTCCGGAAAATAACTTTCATACCCTTACCCCGAGCTCACAATCAATTCGCCGACGCCTTGGCTACCTTGGCTTCCATGATTCAAATGCCTACTGGAACCCAGATAGAGCCATTGACCGTCCAACAGAAGTTTAGACCCGCACATGAAGAAGGGATTTTGGTAATTGATGGAGAGCCAGATGATGGGCACCCTTGGTACTTTGACGTTTGGAACCTCTTGGAAAAAGGAGAGTACCCAGAAAATGCCAATAAGAAGGATCGTAGGGCATTAAGGCTATTCGCCACGCAGTTTATCATCTGCGAAGGGAAATTATTCAAAAGGTCCTATGATGGGATACACCTTCTTTGCGTAGATCGCCGCATGGGAGAAACACTCATGAGGGAGGTGCATGAAGGGGAGTGTGGGTCACACATGAATGGGAGGATGTTGGTTAAGAAGCTGCTAAGGTTGGGGTATTACTGGACAACTATGGAAACTGACTGCGTGCAGTACGTCAGAAAGTGCCATCAATGCCAAGTGTACGCCAGCGCAAACTACATGCCGCCGGTGGAGTTGCATCAACTGGCATCTCCCTGGCCGTTTTCAGTATGGGGGATAGACATCATCGGAGAGATTAAGCCATCTGCAACTGGTGGGTATAAATATATCCTGGTAGCAATCGATTATTTTACCAAATGGGTAGAAGCGGCGGCGTATGTAGAGTTGAAATCGAAACATGTGGCCAAGTTCATCGAAACCAACATAATCTGCCGGTATGGAGTACCCCATGAGATTATTTCAGATAATGGAACGCACTTCGAAGATGAGGTCAAGAAGTTGTTCACAAAATTCGGTATCCAGCATCACAAATCTTCACCCTACAGGCCCCAGACTAATGGAGCTGTGGAGGCTGCCAACAAGAACGTCAAAACCATCCTCAGTAAAACGGCAGTAACCTACAAGGATTGGGTGGAGAAGCTTCCTTATGCATTATGGGGGTATCGGACGTCCGTGAGAACTTCCACAGGTGCTACGCCCTATTCATTGGTATATGGAATGGAAGCCGTGTTACCCGTGGAGCTGGAAGTACAGTCTCTTAGGGTCGCATTGGAAAGTCAGATTCCGGAAGTAGAATGGGCAAGAAAGCGGTATGAACAGCTGGTGCTATTGGAGGAAAGAAGGCTCAAGGCATTGTACCATGTGCAAGGTTATCAACGACGAATAGCTCGGGCTTTCAATAAGAGGGTCAGACCACGGAACTTGAAGGAAGGGGACTTGGTTCTTAAGGAATTTAGAGCACCTGTGTTCGATCCTCGAGAGAAATTCAAGCCCAATTGGGTGGGGCCCTACGTCATCAGGACAATTTACCCGGGTGGTGCGGTCAAGTTAATGGATGGTGACAGGAACGAGTTGGTGAATCCAGTGAATATGGACAGACTCCGTAAATATTATGTGTAGGCAGAGTAGTGACAATTTGGCAAAGTACTCAGTGCTCAAATTAATGATAATAGTTTTTTATTGATTGGGAAAAATCATTACATCTTTTCTGATGCTTATTCATTAACTCATAAGGGATTAAAAGCGAGTGCATGAGTACAATAGTTGATAGGGGTACGGGGGATAGTTAAGTTCACTTCTTCCTCGCCTCCGTTTCGACCTCTGTTTCTCTTTTCCTCTTGTGCTCTTCTTCTTCCTTTTCCCCCCTCTCCATGTCAGTAAACAGCTAGTTATAGTAGGACCCAGGGGGGCTAATCACTTCAGAGGGGGTGACGGCCCAGTACACTGCCTTGCTATACCAGTCATTCTCCACGCGATCCACATGGTTGGGTTTCCAGGGGCAGGTGTAACCAAGGTGACCCCATTTAATCGGATCCTGGCGTAGCCCTTGCTGACGGCGGATGCGTATGGGAGAGTAGAAAGAAACCTCCTTGAGACCAATCAGCATGACGCTGTGAGGAAGAATCAGATTTCGAACAGCATGAGAGGTCCTCCACCAAGGACAGAGCCAGCGGATGTTGTGGCAAGATATGGATTCTAGCAAATCCCGGGCTTGCTCGACGTTTGGGAAAGGTTTGGTGACCTTCCTGTGGCGATAGTGCTGCGGATGATATGTCCAGATACTCATGGCAGGGTCTTCGACCAGTTTTAGGCGTTCAAACAGCCAAATCTGCATCACAAAAGAGTAAAGATGGAAGGGTCAACAGACCATGCACGTACGTACATGGGTTATGCACGTACGTGCATGGACAATGCACGTACGATCATGGCATAAAAAAAAAAAAAAAATCCGAGAAAATAAAAGGAGAAGAGAAAGAAACCTGTAGAAGGAGGGGGCTGCCACCGAAAGAGAAACTGTCACTTCGCGCCACGCGATCGAGCCCGTTCAGAGTATCTGCCAGGACAACCATGCTGGGGTTGAAATCCTTGATCTCCGGGATCATGCGCACAATAAAAGTCTCCAAACTCGATGACTCATCTCTGAAAAAGAGGGCGGCAAGAGCACAGAAGCACTCCGCGCGCAGGTAATAGACTCGAGCCTGGCCAGCGGGAGGCATAGGACGGGACACGAAATATTCAGCGAGTTTCGCCACGTCCACCTTGAAACTCGTAGTCCACCCTTGCACCAGTCGCACAGAAAGGCCTAGGAACTGGGCCACCTCGGCAGCAGGGACTTTGTCAACTGGGGGAAGGAGTAAGCCGTTGAAACTAGTCCGCCCTATGATACCGCCGAAATCTTCAAGTGTGGGGCACAACTCATTCAGATTGAACCTGAAGACATGGCGTGTTGGTTTCCAATATTCTGAAGCAACAAGAAGGAAGGTGTAGTTGATTTTCACCCGACAGTAGTCAAACAAGCATGGGAGGCCAAAAGTTTCTTTGAAATCATCCCGAGCTCGGTTATTAAAGGACAAAAGCCATCGTTTTATGTCTTTGACAAACTTAGGGTCTTCCATCGTAGGGTTTCAGTGGAGAAGAACGAAGGAGGGGGCTCGTTTTATGCAGAAAAAGTTGCCAAATCGACGAAGTGCGAGAAAAAGGAAAGAGATGGACCCATGATCGTACGAGCATAATCCATGCACGTACGAGCATAGATTGTGCACGTACGAGCATGGCCTATGCACGTACGTGCCCAGACCCCTTTTCGCGTATTTTCGTCCCCTTTCTCGGTTTTACGATCTTTTTTGCGGTCATATGAGGCTTTTTGGGTGCTCTCCTTGTATTAAACGGCTGGCTATTTATCCTAGCGCAATAGAGGAAGCAAGAAAGGAAAAATGTGCATCGCAGTGTAAGAGAAAAGGGAAAGAGAAAAATAAGCCATATTTGATATATCACAGGAGTAACAGTCATGTCCAAAATATACAGAAAGGGAAGGAGAAATGAGTACATGTCCAAAATTTACAGAAAGGGGAGGAGAAATGAGTACATGTCCAAAAAAATAAAAAATAAATAAGTATCCCCTAATGTCCAAAATGAATACATCAACGCGGAACATATAGTGGGGTCTGGGCAGGAGAGGCTGGCGGGCTGTGATCACCATCATCACCACCGTCATCACCACCATCGCCGTCATCACCATCGCCGTCATCCTCGTCAGCCCCGAAGCCGTCCCAGTCCTCCCCAGCAGGAGCTTGCTCCGCAATCACTAACCTGCGAGAGAGAGACGTGACCATGACCTTCAGGCTCCCCACCATCCGCAAAAGCGTCGAGGACTCCTCACGGGTGAGCTGCGAGTAGAAAAGCAAGGGGCAACCGTTAGGACATGCATGTTTTACTTGCGTATATGAGTGAAAACTAACAAATGCAGGAACTTGGAAACTCACCGGCCTAGTACCCTCAGCCATCGGGTACCTAATGCACCTGTTCAGCCTGGGGATATCCTCCTCTACGGCTAAATCAGGTGTGACATGGAAAGGCACGCTCCACCCCGGCATGATGGGGGCCAGCCCAGCGGGCGCATCTGCAGCAGGAGCAGCCTGTGGAAAGAAGTCAAGCACAGTTGGTAAAAAGAAAGCAGAGATGGGAAATTAACAAGACTCAGAAAAGGGTATACATACCGGCGCAACAAAGATGCTGCCCATCAACCGCTCCCGCGCAAAGGAGGCATAGTCGATCTCCTCGGCAGATAAGCGATCCGTATAAGGGATCATGGCCCGCCAGGCAGCCAAGTCACTCGATGTCGCCTCGGCAGGGATAGCAACAAAACGGGGAGGATCTACTGGGACCGGAGGACCACCCGCGCCCACATCGGCAATCTGCCATACCACCCTCTCCGCAAGATAGAAGGAGCGGACCCCAGGGCACTCGAACACCGTGGATAGGGTGGAGAGCGTCAAGGCAGCAGCATCCCACTCAGCAGGGGCGCGTGCGGGGGTGCCCTCCCAGGGGCGCGGGATGATCTGTGGAAAAGCAGTAATAGGGTGAATACATGAGTATAATGCTATCAACCGTACCGTTAAAGTGAAATAGGACTTACCCGGTCAACGGTCAGCTCGTCCAGGAAGCGACGGGAGCTCCAATAGTCGTGCTTGTCGACGGGGGAATCCGGATCCGCGCGGAAGTACCGACCTGCCCAAAGCTGCACAAGTAGATGTGATAAGAAACCAATATGGAATGACAGTTAAGGAAAAGGAGAAAAGAAACAAAAGAGGAGGAAAAGGAAGGGATATATACCGCCCAGACTCGCCAGTGGCTAACCATGGACTGGACAGCCATCCGACTCAGCGAGTCCATAGCCGAGATCACATGGCCGTACACCGCCGCTCCCCAGCTAAACTCGCGGGCCCTCCCCAAGTCCCTCAAAGCCCGCAACCAGCCAAATGGGACTGTCTGGGCAGCGTTCGGGACTAGATAGCCCCCTATCAGAAACAGCAGATACCCGCGCGCCATCCAGATCCGCTGGGCAGCTGTACCCTGCCCCTGGGTGGACATACGGTCATAGATGTCCAAGATAAAGATGGAGGCGCTGTCATACTCAATCCCCAAAAGATCGTGGGAGAGTCTCTCCCTCTCGCTCTCCTCATGGTCAAAGGGAAGTGGGAGGCCATCCATACGTAGACCCGTGAGGCGATAGAAGTCGTAGGGGGTCAGGGTCAGCTCCCGACCAGCAATGTGGAAAGTATGGGTGGTGTCCCACCATCTCTCAGCCATGCAGTGAACGAAAGCCCGGTCGCTATCGTCCACCAATCCCGAGATCACCGTCCCGAAACTGGCACCGGTAACCAAGGCCTTCGTCTCTGCTGTGAGACGAGCCCACCACGCCTTCGCATTCGCCACGCCTCCACGGGTGACGGGCAGCTTCGGCAGCTGTTACACAAGGAGAAACCAGGTAAGCACAGCACAGGTATGTGTATTTGCAGCAGAATAAAAAGAAAAAATTCGAAAATAAGGAAGAAAACACAGCAGGCACGTACGTACATGCCTTAGGCACGTACGTGCATCAGGCAGGCACGTACGTGTCTGTGACCATTTTTTTCCTCTTTTTGGACCCACCCCACACTCGTTGCCAAAAAAAAAAAAAAAAAAAAAAAGAAAAAAAAAGAAGTGTGTATAAAGGCCAAGCACGTACGTGCATGCCTTAAGCACGTACGTGCATCAGGCAGGCACGTACTTGCATTAGGCTGTTTGCCCCTTTGATTCCCAGTTACACCCACATAAATCCCTGAGGTTTCAACCCCCTCATGTCCGTTTCGAACCTCGGAGAGGCTCGAATGCATCCTATTCCATGATTAACTGAAAGGAACTGGGTTAAGTTCAGATAAAGACACGTGCGCACGCATACGACGCACGTACGCGCATTCGATACGTATGTACGTGCCTTTAGCTGGGTTTTTCCAGTTCTTCTTCCATTTTGGTAACATCCCGACCAAATCCCCGGGTTTTACCCCCTCACATTTTGTTTTCGTGATAACCCAAGTCAAGGTTTCGTCTCAGTAGCCGAAAATGAAATAAACATTGCGGAAATAAAAACTTACTCGGCCTAGCGCGGCAAGATGGGAGGCGTGCTCGGTGGGACGGAGGAGAATCCCACCCTCACTACGTCGGAGGCGAGGCTGGGGGCGCCATCTCTGAATCGCGGGCCTCCCTAGCTCGTCGGGGTCCCTCGCCGGTGCGGCACCTGATGTGCTCGCCTTCGCCGGCGTACGCTGGCGTTTGGGTGCCATGGGTATGCTCGAATGAGATCGGGAAGCAGGAGGTGAGGATGGGAGATGTAAAGTCTCTTGGTCTGTAAGAGTGTACGTAAAGATTATGGGACGTGGGTGCGAGTTTATAGGCGTTTTCGCGCCTTTTGAACTGCCCCATAACCATGCATTGGAAACGACGCCGTTTGGGGAGTCCCTTTGAATACCCACAAAAACCGGATGCACGTACGTGCATTGGGCCTGATCGTGCGAGCATGACCAAGGCACGTGCGATCATGAACTTCAATTGTCGATTTTATTTGCGGTTCGACTCGGTAATCAACCAATCCAAACTCGTTTTAAAATATCCCCTCAATCAACCCGGATTTAATTGAAATTCACCCCGCGAATTTCAATTCGGAATTTAATCATCCCGGATTTAATTGGAATTCACCCCGCGAATTTTAATTCGAAATTAAATCAACCCGGATTTAATTGAAATTCACCCCGCGAATTTCAATTCGGAATTTAATCAACCCGGATTTAATTGGAATTCACCCCGCGAATTTCAATTCGGAATTTAATCAACTCGGATTTAATTGGAATTTACCCTGCGAATTTCAATTCGGAATTTAATCAACTCGGAATTCACCCCGTGAATTTCGATTCGAGACTTAATCAATCTGGATTCAATTCGAAATCTAATCAACCCGGATTCAATTCGAAGTCTAATCAATCTGGATTTAATTCGAAATTTAATCAACCCGGATTTAATTGAAATTCACCCCGCGAATTTTAATTCGAAATTAAATCAACCCGGATTTAATTGGAATTCACCCCGCGAATTTTAATTCGAAATTAAATCAACCCGGATTTAATTAAAATTCACCCCGCGAATTTTAATTCGAAATTAAATCAACCCGGATTTAATTGGAATTCACCCCGCGAATTTTAATTCAAAATTAAATCAACCTGGATTTAATTGGAATTCACCCCGCGAATTTTAGTTCGAAATTTAATCAACCCGGATTTAATTGGAATTCACCCCGCGAATTTTAATAAATCAACCCGGATTTAATTCACCCCGCGAATTTTAGTTCGAAATTTAATCAACCCGGATTTAATTGGAATTCACCCCGTGAATTTCAATTCGAAATTTAGTCAACCCGGAGTTAATTGGAATTCACCCCGCGAATTTCAATTCAGAATTAAATCAACCCGGATTTAATTGGAATTTACCCCGCAAATCTCAAAATGCTGGATTCCCAGGAAACCACGCACTACCTTCCGATTGCCCCAGAAAGGTATCACCACACACTATGAACTACGGTAGGTCTGATCCTCGTTAAGAGGTACGTAGGAAGTAGGGAACTTCCCCTGATCCGACCTTTTCATACATGCATTTGCATCATTTAAGGTTTGCATAAGCCAATTGGTCCAAAATGAGTGTTTCCAGGTCTTTTAATTTTGTTCATTACACGAGCAAAATCAAAAGAAGGGGCAAACTGTTAACACCCCATTTTGTACCACTTGACACCTCAAGCCACTTTCTGAGACCCTATGATGAAGGGCAGTAGCCAACGGACCATCGCAAGCACGCCCGAAGGACTCACGAAGACACAGCAGGCCTTTGGCCTTGGTTCGATACCCCATGCACATACGTGCGTGGGATATGCACGTACGTGCATAGACCATGCACGTACGATCATGCCCTCTCTTTTTGAATTCCATCTCTTTCCCCCCGAAATTGCCTCTTACCTTATACAGCCCCCACGCTGACAGCTGCTCAGTGGCGGCTGGGAAACCCTAGAAACCTCCGAATCAAACCCTAATCTCCGCCTATAAATACCCGGCTTTCATTCAAGAGAAAGGATCCCGATTTTGACTACCAAACGACCACTCTAAAAAAAACCAATATTGGCGGCTGTGTCTACGGGAAGTCCGGAGAGTAGGATTGACGAAGGAACCGCTGTTGCTGCCCGCCCTGAGGGTAACGGTTCTTAACCCTCAATTTCGTTTTCCTTCAATGATTTGATGATATTATTTAGGATATTGCATGAAATGTACATCTTATGCATCTTTTCATTTACTGCCTGAATACATGATGCATTTAGACTCAACATAAATTCATTTCTACGTTCATAGATCTAAAATAGGTCCTCTGTCATTTCTTTTGCATACGTCGTATCTCGACATTTAGATCTAGATTGTTTTTTATGTTTTCAAAGCATGTTTAGATGATTTCTGTACATACCCTGATCATTCGTAGTGTCACACAGGTATGATAATTGCACAATAGGTTTAGATTTGCATTTCCGCATGGATTTCATTTAGGGTATGCACGTACGTGCCTCAAATATGCACGTACGTGCATGACCTTATTTTTTTTTCAGTTTAATCCTCTTTTCTCTCTTACAGGCAGTACAGGCAGTGTAAGTTCTCCGTTGATTTCACCCCCTTTCTCTTATATGTGTGTATATGCAATATTTCTCTTTAAATCCTTTTTATCTTTCATCATTGCATGCCTTTATTTGATTTTACCTAGTTGTCTGCATAGTGGTCAAGTTTGATTAAACCCTTTTTAATTAAAGCCAATAAGTGTATGTGAGGCCGGATTTTAGCCGGGCGCAGACGGGTGCCTAACACTTTCCCGTCCGCGTACCTTAGCTCCAAACCTTGATTCTTTGGGTGATGACGAGTTGGGCCCTTGCTAGGGGTCAATCGGTTCCCGAGGCCAAAATCGGGTGGCGACTCCCTCTCCGCCCTAATCATCCGTGGTTAGTGGCGTACTCTCGAGCCGACGTGGTGAAAGGACACGGCGCTCACACCCACCCAAACCACACAATGTTTAAACACACAATCAATAGTCACAAAATCTCGTAAAGGGGTGACAACAGATAGATCATAATGTAATGGTTCAAGTGTTTTCTTAAATTTCTCAGCAAATGCATAGGATACAAAAGAATGGGTAGAACTAGAATCAATCAATACTTTTGCATCAAATGAACGTATGGGTAAACTACTTCTCACCACTGAGTTGGATGCTCGCGTATCCTGCTGGGTCATAGCAAAAACCCTCCCTTGAACTTTCGGCCTCTGTCTAGTTCCCTATGGCTTGTCCTTCTGCTCTCCCTTCATATCTGGGCAATCTTTGATTTGGTGGCCTAGCTTACTGCATCTAAAGCAAGCTCTAGTCTCTAGGTAGCAAGCTCTATCTCTATGAAATTTTCCACATTTTTGACAAACCTTCTTCTGAGTTTGATCCTTACTTTCTCTCCCTATAGATTCTCTCTGCTGACCAAACCTGTTGTTCTGCTTCCCTCTCTATGGTTTTTCAGATTGAGTTCTCTTCCTTTTCTTTTGTCTGGCATCCCAAGGTTCTTTACTAACAATCTCAGCCTTCTGTGCCCTATCCACCATCTCATTATAGGTTTCCAGCCCTAGCGGGGAAATTTTGTCTTTAATATGGGGCTTCAATCCCCTCAAGAATTTGCGGGCTTTCTTTTTCTCATCAGCAATCAAATGTGGAGAAAAGAGAGACAAAGAAGTAAACTTTACCGTATACTCAATCACTGAATTAACTTGTTATAACTCTAGAAATTCTATCTCTTTTTGGTCTCGCACACTTTCAGGGAAGTACTTCTCATAAAAGACAGTTACAAACCTCTCCCATGTAAGCTGTTGATTACCAGCACCTAACACTGTGCGAGCTGTCTTCCATCACTGATCTGCATCCCTTTCTAGCATAAATGTAGTAAACAGAACTTTCTAAGCATCATTACATCTCAGTACCTTAAATATTTTCTCCATTTTACTAACCCAAGCTTTCGCTTCCAGTGGGTCAATGGTTCCCTTGAAAGCAAAAGGATGAAATTTATGGAATTGGTCCTAAGTAGAGGGTATAGGAGCAGTAGCTCTTCGAGCATTATTGTTCCCAGCTCTCACATGTTGCTCAACCACATTAGTTAAACTTCCTATTGCTCTAAAAACTCCTTCTAGATCATTTAGTGGAGCCACATCGTTAGGCTGTTGTTTTCTTGGAGGCATCTTTCAAACCTGATTTTCCAAAATAATTAAGGTTTTGCATTCATAATAAATTCTAAACAATAAATTAATAATGGGCAAATATATTAAATAATCACTCTATAAGCCATGTTATCAATTCTAAAAAATTCCTATTGTACTACAACTAAACTACTGGTTCTTAGTTTATATCTATCTTCTCATTCGTCTATACTTTGTCAATCCTATGGTTATGATCTAAGAGTCTACAGAATCATAAACCTCGCTCTGATACCAAAACTGTCACACCCCAAACCCAAGATACTGGATTTGGTGACATGATTGTCATAACTCACAAAGGTTTACGCCCCACAAAAGCCAAACCACTTAACAATATCAACTTGTAATAAAGTTGTCTCCAATAATCCATCTACAATAAAATTCAAGCCATAGCATAACTAAAGTCTCAACAATTAAATGAAATAACTAGATAAATCTATATCCATCAAAGTAAATTGTCATCTCCAATAACCTACTGTTAGAATTATGCCCTAGAGCCAATCATAGAAATGATTGTTTAGGGATTAGGAATAATCATTTGATTTCATTTATATATGTCACATTTATTATTGATTGAAGTAAAGAGCTTATTCTATTATGTTCATATGCATCATTTTTATTTACATAATATGTCCATGGAGTTAGAGTTGAAAATATGGAATTACAAAGAATTGTAATTTTGATACTGTAGATATATCTCTGTACTAAACTCCTAAAGCATTCTTAGTTGAAGGTTTACTATGATGGATAGTAATGAACCATAGGACTAGCACTTGTTAGGTTGACTCTATAGGAGGATAGCTAGTCTCAAGCTATTTGTGTGTAGACACTACAACCAACAAGTGGGTGCCTATTATAGAATAGGTACACTGAATGTGACCAAAGATATGAGATAAATTGAATGGAGTTTTAACCTGCCTGTCAATCAGTTTCTCATTGTTATAGTGGTACAAGTAATCCTTAGACCTGAGACACCATAGTTGTCTTATGCATATAGCTTTAGAAGTTTGATAACACTAAGTGCAGATCCTAATCATGGGTCTGCAAGGGTGTTCATTAGCCTTACTGCTATGTATGGGAAGTCATGTGAGTGATCAACAAGGAATCCATCATTCTCAGGAAAAAGAGAGAGAATGTTTTATATATCATTTAGTGATACAACTCATTAAATCCACAGGCCCATGGTGGAATGAATATGGAAAGGAGTTTCCATAAGATCATTATTGAGTTGATATTTATGAATGAGTATAAAGTAATTGATCTAGGGACTTGATATAATTCCATGTCCTATTAGTTCAATTGGAGACATTGAGTGGATGGAAGGATGTAATTGTAACCTATAAACTACAACAAAAGGGTTCTTTGTTAGAAATCTATTCACCTCATTAAAGACCACACCATGAGCCATATGCTAGGTGTTACTCATGGTTAGTAGAAGCCCTAATTGATATAAATGAGTTATAATAAATTAGGGAATTGGAAAGAGTTCCAATTAGACCCTAAATGGAAAGAGTTCCATTGTGCACAACATGTGCTATTCCTACTACTTGATGATGTGAACCCAATGGGTCACACACTGATCATGCTAAGAGAGCTTGAAAGTCTGTGAGAGAAAAGGCATAAGTGAATAAAAGAATTGTCCTTAAGGGGCAAGTTTGTATGAGATATAAGTTAGAAGGGTTATTGTGTAATTAGAAGTAATTACACAAAACCCATTAGGGTTAGAAGACCCCCCTTGGCCGGCCCTAGTTGGAGGCTATTTAAAGCCTCTTATGATGTGATGACATCATCACTTGAAGCACAATCCCAAGTGCTGGCCGAAATTCCCAAGAGCTCTTTCTCTTTCTCTCTCTCTCCTCTCTTCTCCTACTCTAACATCAACAAGGGAAAGTAGGAAAGGACTTCAAGTTCTAGCTAGGTGTGGATACCGTTGGAGGTAGTACACTTGGACTACTCATTCTCTGCTATCCGGATTCAAGCTTGGAGCAAAAAAGAGAAGACTTTTGAAACTGTAAGTCTTCTTACCCTCTTCTAGTTAGGGTTTTGTTTTGTATTAAGCATAATTGGATTCATGGGTTTAGGAATCAATTAGGAAAAGTTTATGTTTATCAATTCATTTCGCACTTTGTTTTCCTTCTATTTCGATTCCCAATAGTAGTATCAGAGCCATGATTATGTTTAATACAAACTGCATACGGGCTGTGATTTATAGTAAATTGATTGGTTAATAAATCTGGAATTTATGTTCATACATTAAAACTTGTTCTCTCTCATGGCCAAACCTAGGGTTTATGAACCCTAGGTTGTTTTCTCTTCTACTCCTCTTCTAAAATAAGTTTTAGAGCTGCTGGTTATTCAAGAGTTGAATAGGGATTGAGTTTGGAGAAGAAGAACAGTTTTCATGGTAGCCATGAAAAACCGTCATCTTGTTTTGCATGCCAAAATTAGAGTTCTTCTCCAAAATTTTTGATCCATATATGGTTAGAAAGCTCTTCGAATCAGCTTTCTAACTCAACAAACGGTGCATCAATCCGAGTTTTTTAGTGAAAGTTATGAATTTTTTACTACAGGCTATCAGGGAAGACAGTTTTGCTCGGGAATGATGCAACAGCCACAATTGTGAGTTTTTGATGGAGATCAAAGGCATGACAATGGTTTCCACCACTTGGGTTATGTTCTAGACATGGTAGGGAAGGGTTCCCAAGCATTCAGATGCATCATAATTGGATTAAGATTCTAGAACAGAAGGAAGAAGGAGAAAACCATTATGTTCGAATCTGGGTTTTAGAACCCTAGGGTTCTTGCTACTGTTATGATAAGAAAATTCTGTAAAATTGATGTAAATTCATTGTAGGATCATTGTACATAATGTATATATGATTTTATTTAAGTTGCAAAAGAGTCTTGATACATAAAAGAATCAAAAGGTTTGATTTATTGAAGAACACAGTAGGCTGTTTTTCTGCAGAAAAATCATCAATGGAGTTTCATTCATAACTTGAGCTAGGGAACTCCAAATTGCATGAAACCACTTGCATTAGTTTCTTAAGACATGTAGGATACTAGGAAAATTAATTTGGTAGCCTAACAATGTCATCTTGCGGGATGTTAGAGCGATTTGTGAACTGCTACAGTAGGCTGATTTTTCTGGGCAGATTCTTGGTAAAAGAATTGTTTAGATCAATTGGGGATGATTTGATCATCCAATCCTCTTCTATTAGCTTAGTAATTCATGTAGCGACATGATACAAAAGCTGGATTGAATGGAGGATTCGATTTAATGGTGTTTTAATCGCAATTGTGACCTTAGAGGTCCTCCCATGGTGGTGCCAGCAAGGGTTCTAGAAACCCTAATTTGTTTTGAACAAGATAGCCCTATGGACCATCCCAAACGTGTCCAATGGGCTTGGCCCACACCCTAGCAAGGGTCCCCATGGCTGTCCATGGCATGCCACTGTCGTTAGTGGCCATGGCAGCCTTGCTTAGCCAAGACAGCCCTATGGCCAAGCCGTAGCAGCCCCCTGGCCAAGCCATAGCAGCCCCATGGCAAAGCCGTGGCAGCTGGCCAAGCCATGGCAATCTTGCAAGCCTGGCCAAGCCGTGGCAGCATGGCCAAGCCATAGCAGCCGCAAGGTGTTGGCAGCAGCCTTGGGTTTTCTTAGGAAACCCTAATTCCCATTAATGATGAAACCCTAATTCATTTATGGCATTAATTAAAACCCTAATTAGGCTATTAATTACCTTAATTAAAGAGTTAATGATTGGTCATTAAATGACCAATCATGGTTATTAATTATTAGGGTATAATTAAGTGCATTTATGATGTCTAGGGTTTAGGGTTTAGGAAACCCTAATTCGTATTAATTAAGCCCTAATTCTATTAATGCATTAATTAATGACTAAACCTAGTAATTAATGTGTCTAACCTAGGGTTAAATGATTGGTCATTAATCATGATCATTGAAGGTTTAGTATTTAATCATTGGAATTTAATAGGTTTAAGGTTTAGGGTTTTAGAAACCCTAATTGGTGCATATTAATTAGGTGTAATTAATATCCTAGGTAGCATTAATTAAACCCTAATCCTAATCATTAATACCGTACAAACCTAGGGTTTAAATGATTGGTTATTTATTGACCAATCATAAGGCATTTAGTGCATTAGGGTTACTATTAGGGTTTAGAGTTAATGCATTTAAGGTTTAGGGTTTTAGGAAACCCTAATGCACTAATTCATTAATGAATTGATTTTATTTAATTCCAAAATTGATTATTTAATTAATATTGATTAATTTTATAATGTTTTAAATGGTTTAAAACACAATTTAGGATTAAATTAAAATCTAAAAAATTTTAATTAAATGAAATTGTTTTGTTTAATTAAAGAAACCCTAATATTTGATATTAGAGTTTAAATAGAGGACTTTAATTGTTTCAATTGATTTGACTAATTGAAACTAAATGTCTTAAATGTTAAGACTTAATTATATTCTAGAAATTATGCATATCCTAATGAGATTAGGATACATTAATGAGATTAATGAATACCAATCAATAGAGTTACCATAATGCCCATATGCTTTATTGCTTACAGTTTTTACTTACTTTATGCAATGTGATTGTATGATTGTGGATGGATGATGATTATGGACTATACCCTTTAAACCAATTGTGATTGGCCGTCTTATGAATGGGTTATATTATTTTTCAAGAGTTGTAATTTATTTTGGTGATGTATTATTTATTTGGGGCTTGCATGCCACCTCATCTCTCTCTCTCTCTATCATTCTTTGATGTACCCTACATTCTCCTTATGTATCCCTTTCTTTAAATTATGTAAATTTTATGTAATCAAGAGAGCATTTAAGGACCATGGTGGATTCAAAAGAGCATGGTGGAGCCCAACAAGCCTATGGTAGAGACCATCAAGCCTATGGAGGAGATTGAAGGACTTGAAAGCTTGGAGAAGACTTTCAAGAGAGCATGCTATGTTTTGAATGAATGTTTTACGATCACCTACACCCACCTTAGACCTTAGATTCAATCCATTGGCTTGGATTGAATCTTCTTAAAGTCCATAATTATCATAGTGGGAGCTTTTAATGAGATTTATAGTGATAGCTCCAAATCCAAAGATCGTTATACGTCACCTTAAAAGACTAATATCGATAAGTGGATTATATATATAATATTGTTATATTTTATTTATATGCATGAGATGTATGTTAAATTAGTTAATTTGATGAGACCCTTAAAACCCCTCTCTTTTAATATTAAGTTGAAAATGAAGAAATCATAGGGAATGAATTCTTCATTGCCTTCCATCATTATAGGATCATCTAATGTCCCTTAATGTGGGTACCTGGCTGCAGACATGTAGGAACTATTGGGAATCGAACTAGAGAGGAAAAATACAAAGGCGGAATTTAAAATTTTTCCTACGATTCCCAATCCCATGAATTCAATTATGCTTAATACAAAACAAAACCCTAACTACAAAGAGAGTTTGGATAACTTACAGTTGATAAAGTCTTCTCCTTTATGCTCCAAGCTTTGATTCTGATTAAGTAGTCCAAGTGTACTGCCTCCAACGGTATCCACACCTAGCTAGAGCTTGAATTCCTTTCCTTCTTCTTCCTTGTTGTTGCTAGAAGTGGAAAATAGAGAGAGAAAGAAAGAGAAAAGCCACCAAGGGGCTGGACGGCTAGGGCTTGGAGTGCATTAAGTGATGATGTCACACATCATCACAAGATATATATAGGCCCCACTAAAGGGGCTGGCCATAGGGAAAAATCCCTTTAGGGTTTTAATGCAATTTCTCTAAATTGCATTATAACCCCTCTAATTTATATCAAATACAAATTTGGCCCTTAAAGAACTTTTCTTTAATCACTTATACCCTTTCTCTCATAGACTATCAAGCTCTCTTAGCATGATCAGTGTGTGACCCATTGGGTTCACATTATCAAGTAGTAGGTATAGCATATGTTATGCATAATGGAACACTTTCCATTAGAGGGTCTAATTGAAACTCTTTCCAATTCCCTAATTGATTATAGCTCATTTCTATCAATTAGGGCTTCTACTAACCATGAGTAACACCTAGCATATGGCTCATGGTGTGGTCCTTAATGAGGTGAATAGTCATTTACAAAGAACCCTTCTGTTATAATTTATAGGTTACGATTACATCTTTCCATTAACACAATGTCTCCAATTGAACCAATAGGACATGGAAGTCTGTCAAGTCCCTAGTTTAATTACTTTATACTCATTCATTAATATCAAATCAATGATGAACTCATGGAAACTCTTTTCCGTAAATGTTCTACCATGGGCCCATGGATTTAAAGAGTTATATTCAATGAATGCTATATGAGACATTCACTCTCTTTTTCCTGAGAGTGATGGATTCCTTGTTGATCACTCACATGCCTTCACACACATAGCAGTAGGGCCAATGAACACCCGTACAGACCCTTATAAGGATTTGCACTTAGTATTATCAAACTTCTAAAGCTACATGTATAAGGCAACCATGGTGTCTCAGGTCTAAGGATTACTTGTACCACTATAACAATGAGAAATTGATTGACAAGCAGGTTAAAACTCCATTCAATTTATCTCATATCTTTGGTCACATTCAGTGTACCTATTCTATAATAGATACCCATTTGTTGGTTGTAATCTCTACACACAAATAGCTTGAGACTAGCTATGCTCCTATAGAGCCAACCTAACAAGTGCCAGTCCTATGGTTCATTACTGTTTATCATAGTGAACCTTCAACTAGGAATGATTTAAGAGTTTGGTACACAGATATATTTATAGTCTCAAAATTACAACACTTTGTAATTATATATTCTCAACTCTAACTCCATGGACATATTATGTAAATATAAATGATGCATATAAACATAATAGAATAAGCCCTTTTATTAAATCAATAATAAATGTGACATATATGTAGAACGAGAAAATTTGTAACCACTCACAAGTGAGCACGTGTCTTAAAGTCAACTAAATCATGGCAAATTAAATTTGGCCTCGTGTCTTCTTATAAGTTGAGTGGGATATATTTATGGCAAATGAATGTATGCTATGTGTCTTTTGTTACACAACGTTGGCGAATTACAAGCTGCCATGTGTTTTAAAATTGCTACACAGGTGGCCAAATCAAATATTGCCAAGTAATTCTTCCAATCAAATGTTGCCACGTGTTCTAGTTAGGATGGCTATCAAATAATTAATATTTATCCTTTTATAAAAGATAAATAAGGGATAATTATTAAGAAGTCAATTCTTATCAGAATACTCTTCACCCTACCACTATAAATAAAAGTAGCCCCTAAGGGTCAGGGGGGAGACATTCAAGCAACAAAGCTCTGTCATACCAAAGCCTCAAAAGTTCTGTCACGACCAACATTCAAGTATTGAAGCTCTGTCGGATTAAAGCCTCAGAAGCTCCATAGAACTTCTACACCAAAGATAAGCTTGTAGTCTCTAAACGCTCAAAGCCTAGAGACTCACACAAAAGATCCATTTTGCCTATATCGAAGGAGATTTTGCCTGCTGAATCGAGAACAAACTGCTCAAGCCCTCGAGTCAAAGTTTCGAGAAGAGAAGAATCAGAGGATTATTTTTACTTTGTAAACAAAGTCTACATAGAAATTGTATTCCGCTACTACAAATTAATAAAATTATCCTTTGTCCACTTTTTTTGGTCTATTTATTTTAGACACGAAATTTGTGCGTACAATATGTAAACAAAATCAAATGATTGTTCCTAATTCCTAAGCAATCATCTCTATGATTGGCTCTACGGCATAATCCTAACAATCTCTCACTTGCACTATAGCCAATCCACCATGTATCTCATACCCATTTCCTGTTGGTGGTGATCCAATTGAACTTGGATTAGAGCTTTAGTAAGGGGTCTTCTACATTCTCCATTGTGTTAATCTTCTATATGTATATGTCAACTTTTCCAATGATTTCTCTAATCAGTTGGAATCGCCGCTTAAAGTTTGGACTTTTGATGATACCGTGGTTCCTTGGTTTGAGCACTAGCCCCATTGTTGTCACAAAACAATGATATAGGCTTCTCAATGTTGGGAACCACTCCTAGTTTAGTAATGAACTTCCTCATCTAAACATACAGCAATGCGCTCTAATTTACAGCTCCACCATTTAAAGTGAGAACATACCTCGATGTTGATCTCCTATCATCATCATCAGATTAAAAATCTGAGTCCGTTTGACCAACCATTACAAGTTTCTTTCTCCATAGGCAAGGCATAGGTGCTTTAGTTCTTCTCAAGAACTTAAGGATAGCCTTGACTGCTTCCCAGTGTTCCTTATCTAGGTTTGCTTAATATCTGCTCGTAACACTTTCAGCAAAACTGATATCTGATCTTGTAGTTATAGACAACTTGATTCCATGTCTAACGGGAATTAGACCTCCTTTTGGAATCATGCATTTTGAACCCTTTCAAAATCTTGTCTATGTACTTTGATTGGAAGAAACCTAGCATCTTTTAAGATCTATCTCTATAGACCTTTATTGTTAGAATATATGATGCTTCTCCTAAATCTTTTATGAAGAAATTCTGTGAAAAACCTATTTTTTACTTTTGACAACGTCTCTACTTTATTCCTAATAAGTAGAATGTCATCCACTTATAGGACCATAAATGTGATCGCCTTCCCACTAACCATTTGTACAATCATGGTACAATAATGGGTTCTATCTCAACAGGGACAGGGGTTGTATCAATCTCGGTTTGTGTCTCATTTAAGACAACTCTTTGAGTTCTATTTTCCTGTTGTTGCCTCCTTCTTGAATAAACTCCTTTTTCAAGAAAGATTGCATACTTACAAGCAAAACACCTTTTGTTCATCAGGATAATAGACTTAGTATCCTAAACTCTCTTTAGGATAATCCACAGGCCTACATTTAAGTTATCTTGATTTCCAATTTGGTTGCATTATATGTCTCTACATATTGTTGTGCAACCCCATACCTTAACATTCTTAAGGCTTGGTGCTTTCCTTTACATATTTCATATGGGTTCTAAGGGACAGGGACCGCCTTGGTTTGAACTCTGTTTCACAGGTACATGTCCGTTTCTTGGGCATATCCTTAAAACGATATTATTAGGTTGGTGTAACTTATCATGGATCGGACCATATCCAGTAAGGTCCTCTTCCTCCTTTCTGACACACCATTAAGTTGTGGTGTTCTAAGAGGTGTCCATTGTAATAGAATGCCTGTTTGAATAATTTGATTTGAAAGATCACTGGTTAGATATTCGCCTCCTCGATCCAATCGAAGAGCTTGATACTTTTACCAGTTTGTTTCTCTACTTTATATTTGAATTCTTTGAACTTTTCAAATGATTTAGATTTGTACTTCATTAATTATACACACGCAAACTTAGACTGAATCATCAGTAAAGGTTGTAAAGTAAGAGAAAACTCTACATACATCATTATGTATTAGTTCTCATCTCTTGTTCTCTTGGGTTTATTAGCATTCAATTTAGAACTATCATGCTCCATGCAACTAACATTTAGTTTAGAACCTGATCCATACCTTCCAAAGGTTAGTTCTTTAGAGTATCCAAATAATCCTGGCAGTTATGTTTCCAATGCCCATCCTTGTCGCAGTGAAAACAGGTTCCTTTGGCCTTGTCAGTATTACCTTTCTTGATACCTCCTTTTGGCTTTAAGTTCTTCTTCTTCTCCTTTGGGTGCTCTTACCCTTGCCTTTTCCCTTGCCCTTGGGCTTAGGTTTGGCTTTGGAAATAGAAGCTCCATCAAATGCGAGTAAAGAACCTTTCCCTTTCTTCATCGTCTCCTTAGTCATCTCGAGCAAATTGTGTAGCCCAGGGAGAGTGGGCTCAAGCTTGTTCATATGAAAATTCATAATGAACGACCCAAATGAATTAGGAAGGGATTGCAGAATAATTTCTAAACACATATCAGCTTTAATGATCACATCAAGCTTCTCAAGCTGCTCGATATGGTTGATCATCTTTAAAGTGTGATCAGTCACGGATGAACCCTTGTTCATCCTTGCCTTGAATAGATCCTTGACAATATTATATTTAGCGGTCCTACTTTGCTCCCCATACAACTCTTGTAAGTGGAGAAAGATATCGGGAGCGCTACTCATGGACTCATGTTGCTTCTGAAGCTCAGGGCTTATGGATGCCATCATATAACATCTTGCCTTTAGGTCATTGTCTATGCGCTTCTTATAAGCGTTTTTCTCCTGCTGAGTTGCAACCTCAGCAGGAGCCTTAGGAAGTAGGCCATCAAGTGTAGGTAATATTTTCGAAATTTAAAACTATTTTCAAATTCCTTAGCCAATCAAGATAATTAGGTCCAATCAAATGGTTGGTGTCCAAAATTTTGGATAACGGGTTGAGGTGAGCCATTTCTATAAACTACATATAAAAATTAAAATAGAGAATTAGATTTCATTTTTAATCGATAATGATCGGGTCTTTAATCATATAGTACCTCCTACTATTTTATCAAATTTCATATACCCTCTAATGGAATTCGGGAATCTCATTCCTAACGGGGATTGGGGTCCCACTGTGACATAGAAGCCTCACATTATAGTTTCTTGACTTCTAACCCACAATAAGAAGACAACTCCTTGTCTATTGTTTTATAAGCAAATTCCAATCATTTTGCCTCTAGGGTACATACTCCTCATATTATAGTTTCTTGGAATACTTCTCTAGCTAAGTTAAACCCATCATTTACACAGGTATGTTTCGCCAAATATATACCTCACATTATAGTTTGTTGGTATATACCAGTTTAGGCACCCCATGATATCTTGCATATAAATAAAATATAACAACATTATATCTAAAATCGACTTATTGATATTAGTCCCTTTAAGGTGACATATAACGATCTTTGGATTTGGAGCTATCACTATTAATCTCATTAAAAGCTCCCACTATGATGATTATGGACTTTTAGAAGATTCAATCCAACCCAATGAATTGAATCCAAGGTCTAAGGTAGGTGTAGGTGATCGTAAAACATTCATTCGAAACATAGCATGCTCTCTTGAAAGTCTTCTCCAAGCTTTCAAGTCCTTCAATCTCCTCCATAGGCTTGATAGTCTCCACCATAGGCTTGTTGGGCTCCACCATGCTCCTTTGGGTCTACCATGCTCCTTAATGCACTCTCGATTACATAACATTTACATAATTTAAAGAAAAGGATACATAAGGGGAATGTGGGGTACATAAGAGGATGATAGAGAGAGAGAGAAGAAGGTGGCATGCAAGCCCCAAATAAATAATACATCACCAAAATTAACAACTCTTGAAAAATTAATACAACCCATTCATAAGACGACCAATCACAATTGGTTTAAAGGGTATAGTCCATAATCATCATTCATTCTTAAACATACAATCACATTGTATAATAAAAGAAATAACTGTAAGCAATAAAGTGTATGGGCATTATGGTAACTTTATTGATTGGTATTCATTAATCTCATTAATGTGTCCTAATATCATTAGGACATGCATAATTTCCAGAATTAATTAAGTCTTAACATTTAAGGCTTTTAGTTTCAATCAATCAACTCAATTGAAACCATTAAAGTCCCCTAATAAAACTCTAACATCAAATATTAGGTCTCATTAATTAAACAAAACAATTTCATTTAATTAAAAAATTTCCAGATTTTAATTTAATCCTAAATTGTGTTTTAAACCATTTAAAACATTACAAAATTAATCAACATTAATTAAATAATCAATTTCAGAATTAAATAAAAACATTTTATTAATTAATTAGTGCATTAGGGTTTCCAAAAACCCTAAACCCTAAGTGCATTAACTCTAAACCCTAAATGTAACCCTAATGCATTAAATGCCTAATGATTGGTCAATAAATAACCAATCATTTAAACCCTAGGTTTGTATGGTATTCATGATTAGGATTAGGGTTTAATTAATGCCACATAGGATATTAATTACACCTAATTAATATGCACCAATTAGGGTTTCTAAAACCCTAAACCTTAAACCTATTAAATGCCAATGATTAATTACTAAACTATTAATGATCATGATTGGTCATTAATGACCAATCATTTAACCCTAGGTTAGACACATTAATTCCTAGGTTTAGTTATTAATTAATGCATTAATAGAATTAGGGTTTAATTAATACGAATTAGGGTTTCCTAAACCCTAAACCCTAAACCCTAGACATCATAAATGAAATTAATTTTTCCCTGATAATTAATAACCATGATTGGTCATTTAATGACCAATTATTAAACACTTCAATTAAGGTAATTAATAGCCTAATTAGGGTTTCAATTAATGCAATTAATGAATTATGGTTTTGTTATTAATAGAAATTAGGGTTTCATCATAAACCCTAAGGCTGCCACGGCTTGGCCATGGCTAGGCCAGGGGGCTGCTATGGCTTGGCCACGGCTAGGCCATGGGGCTGCCAAGGCAAGGCAAAGCTGCCATGGCCACCAACGAGTGTGGGGAGCCAAGGACAACCAAGGGGACACTTGCTAGGGTCGTGGCCTAGCCCTAGGACACGTGTGGAGTGGCCAAGAGGGCTGTCAACATCAACAATTGACTAGGGTTTCAAGAACCCTTGCTGGCACCACCATGGGAGGACCTCCAAGGTCACAATTGTTTCTAAAACTCAATCAATTCGACTCCACCAGCAAAACTAGCTTTTGTATCATGTCCCTACATGAATTACTAAGCTAATTGAAGTGGTTTGGATGATCAAATCATCCCCAATTGTTCTAAACAATTCAAGAACTGTGGGCTGTCCAGAATTTGAGAGCATATTGTCCATGGTCACAAATTGATTTAAAACCCAGCAAGACGATTAATTCAAGTTACCAAATTATTTTTCCTAGTATCCTACATGTCTTAGGAAACTAATGAAAGTGGTTTCATGCAATTTGGAGTTCCCTAACTCAAGTTATGAATGAAACTCCATTGATGACTTTCTGCAGAAAAACAGCCTGCTGTGTTCTTCCAAGAAATCACACTTTTTGATTCTTTATGCATCAAGAATCTTTTGGAACTTAAAGAATATGATCTATACATCATATATCATCATCCTATAATGATTATTCATCAATTTTACAGAAGTTTCTGATCATAACAGTAGCAAGAACCCTAGGGTTCTAAAACCCAGATTCGAACATGGTGGTTTTCCCCTTCTTCCTTCTGTTCTAGAATCATAATCCAATTATGATGCATCCGAATGCTTGGGAACCCTTTCCTACCATGTCCAGAACATAACCCAAGTGGTGGCAACCATTTCCATGCCTTTGATCTCCATCAAAAACTCACAGTTGTGGCTATTGCATCATTCCCGAGCAAAACTGTCTTCCCTGACAGCTTGTAGTAAAAAATTCATAACTTTCACTACAAAACTGGGATCGATGAACCGTTTGTTGCATTGGAAAGCTGATCCAAAGAGCTTTCTAATCATATATGGCTCAAAAATTTTGGAGAAGAACTCTGATTTCGGCATGCAAAACAAGATGATGGTTTTTCATGGCTACCATGAAAACTGTTCTTCTTCTCCAAACTCAATCCCTATTCAACTCTTGAATAACTAGCAGCTCTAAAACTTATATTAGAAGAGGAGTAGAAGGAGAATTAACCTAGGGTCCAATAACACTAGGTTCGGCCATGACAGGGAAACCATTCTAATGTATGAACATGAACCCTAGTTCATTAACCAATCAATTTTACTATAAAATACAGCCCATATGCAGTTTGTATTAGGCATAATCATGGCTCTGATACTACTATTGGGAATCGAACTAGAGAGGAAAAATACAAAGGCGGAATTTAAAATTTTTCCTACGATTCCCAATCCCATGAATCCAATTATGTTTAATACAAAACAAAACCCTAATTACAAAGAGAGTTAGGATAACTTATAGTTGATAAAGTCTTCTCTTTTATGCTCTAAGCTTTGATTCTGATTGAGTAGTCCAAGTGTACTGCCTCCAATGGTATCCATACCTAGCTAGAGCTTGAAATCTTTTCTTTCTTCTTCCTTGTTGTTGCTAGAGGTGGAGAAGAGAGAGAAAGAGAGAGAAGCCACCAAGGGACTGGACGGCTAGGGCTTGGAGTGCATCAAGTGATGATGTCACACATCATCACATGATATATATAGCCCCCACTAAAGGGGCTGGCCATGGGTAGAAATCCCTTTAGGGTTTTAATGCAATTTCTCTAAATTGCATTATAACCCCTCTAATTTATATCAAATACAAATTTGGCCCTCAAAGAACTTTTCTTTAATCACTTATACCCTTTCTCTCATAGACTATCAAGCTCTCTTAGCATGATCAGTGTGTGACCCATTGGGTTCACATCATCAAGTAATAGGTATAGCACATGTTGTGCACAATGGAACACTTTCCATTAGAGAGTTTAATTGAAACTTTTTCCAATTCCCTAATTGATTATAACTCATTTGTATCAATTAAGCTTTCTATTAACCATGAGTAACACCTAGCATATTGTAACGCCCCAAAATTTATACACAATAACACGTACAATTTTTATGAGCTCTGTACAAACAAACCTTTTTCAAAAATACCTTCCATTTGAAAATACAGAGTATTGCGCAGCTGCGGGTAGCGATGGTTAACCTAAAAATCATCATCAGTATACATTGGCCAACCAAATAAATAAAATTACATCGGCTTTAACTAAAAATAAATGTACGCGATAACTTCTCCAAATCTTGAACCCCAATTCTACTACGTTCTTCCAACAATTATCACCTGAAAATATATTGGGGTGAGCGAACAACAGCCCAGTAGGAAATCTAATTCCTATACAATAAATAATGTTTCAAAAATCACATGCAAGCATTTATATATTCAAAATAATATATAAATCAAATAATATGAACTCCAAATTATCAACCTCAAATATAATCCATTTGTCAATAAAATCAACCATCATAATCCATGACATCAAATAATATCACATTCAATAATTATCACCTTGCATAAATCAAATCTTAATATATGCTTCAAAATAATCATCATTCACTGTAAAAGAATTAAACCCCCTACCTCAAAAATGAGTAAATAAAATGAATAACCGCCATTGTAGACACATAAATTTTCTCAAAAATATAAAATCTATACTCGCATACGTGGGATTAGAACTCCATGATCCGGCAAGGGAGAGTCGGCCTCTGCCTCTCTCGCTTCCTCCCTGCTCCTTCTTCTTTCTCTCCTTTTCTTCTTCCCTATTTATTTCTTTCTCTGCTTCTCTCTTTCTCCCTTCTATTCTCCCGTCCTTTCCGCCTTCTCTCTCTCTCTCTCTCTCTTCATTATTTCTTCTTTTCTTTCTTCCACCCGTACGTCCTCTCCTGCCATCTTCTTTCCTTCTTTTTTTCTCTTTTCTTCAATTCACACGGCATTTTCTTCCTCCTTTTCCTCTCTTCCCACGCCACTTTTCTTCCTCTCTTTATTTCCTTCTTTGACTTTTCTTCTCTTCTTTCTTTTTTTCTTATCTTCTTTTCTTCTTTCCACACTTCTTTGTACCGAAAACTAAGCTTCTTTTGCTTCTTCTTTTTTTTTTTTGTTGCTATTTTGTTTCTTTCTTCCTTTTGTCTTTTCCTTCCTCCCCCTATATATATATATATATATATATATATATATATATATATTATCACATAATCTAATCATCTTTTCCACCCAATCAATTTAATATAATGTCTCCCAACATTCAGTTAATGTCAAAATATTTACAATTATCCATCTGTGTACAATTCCACTGAATATACACGTAAAATAAATTAATAAATATCCAAGGTATTACACATATGGCTCATGGTGTGGTCCTTAATGAGGTGAATAGTCATTTACAAAGAACCCTTCTGTTATAGTTTATAGGTTAGGATTACATCCTTCCATCAACACAATATCTCCAATTGAACTAATAGGACATGGAAGTCTATCAAGTCCCTAGTTCAATTACTTTATATTCATTCACTAATATCAACTCAATGATGAACTCATGGAAACTCTTTTCTGTATTCATTCTACCATGGGCCCATGGATTTAAAGAGTTATATTCAATGAATGCTATATGAGACATTCATTCTCTTTTTCCTGAGAGTGATGGATTCCATGTTGATCACTCATATGCCTTCACACATATAGCAGTAGGGCCAATGAACACCCTTACAAACCCCTATAAGGATCTGCACTTATTGTTATCAAACTTCTAAAGCTACATGTATAAGGCAACCATGGTGTCTCAAGTCTAAGGATTACTTATACCACTATAACAATGAGAAATTGATTGACAGGTAGGTTAAAACTCCATTCAATTTATCTCATATCTTTGGTCACATTCAGTGTACCTATTCTATAATAGACACCCATTTATTGGTTGTAATGTCTACACACAAATAACTTGAGACTAGCTATCCTCCTATAGAGCCAACCTAACAAGTGCTAGTCCTATGGTTCATTACTGTCCATCATAGTGAACCTTCAACTATGAATGATTTAGGAGTTTAGTACAGAGATATATTTATAGTCTCAAAATTACAACACTTTGTAATTACATATTCTCAACTCTAACTCCATGGATATATTATGTAAATATAAATGATGCATATAAACATAATAGAATAAGCCATTTTTTATTAAATCAATAATAAATGTGACATATATAAACAAAATCAAATGATTGTTCCTAATCCCTAAACAATCATCCCTATGATTGGCTCTAGGGCATAATCCTAACAGGAGCTACCCATGTTAAAGACATTACTTGAAACTATCACATATGAGATATTATAGGGTGCATAAACTGGTATATACCAAGAAACTAACATGTGAGGTATATATTTGGCGAAACATACCTGTGTGAATGATGGGCTTAACTTAACTAGGGAAGTATTCCAAGAAACTAACATGTGAGGAGTATGTTCCCTAGAGGCAAAATGATTAGAATTTGTTTATGAAGCAATAGACAAGGAGTTGTCTTCTTATTGTGGGTTAGAAGTCAAGAAACTATCATGTGAGGCTTCTAGGTCACAGTGGGACCCCAATCCCCATTAGGAATGAGATTCCCGAATTCCATTAGAGGGTGTATGGAATTTGATAAAATAGTGAGAGGTTCCATATGATTAAAGACCCGATTATTATGTATTAAAAATGAAATCTAATTTTCTATTTTATTTTCTATATGTAGTTCATTGAAATTGTAACGACCCTAAATGGGGGCATTAGTTAAGTAGTAAGAAAATCAATTTTAAACCAATTTTTGGTGGATGTCTGTTAAATATATTTATTTTGAAAACCTTTTTAGAAAATCTGGCATGGTCCTGTTTGTAAATAGGACTTACCAAGTTATCGACTAGTCAGAAAACCTGTAGAAAACACATTTATAAGCATTTCTAGTCATCCACACAATGTTCCAAAAATAAAGAAATATATAGGCTATATCGTAGTCACATGGGTCTTATTCAAATATGCATCTACTACTCAATTAATTATTACAGGCCATGAAATTAAAATTAGTACATGCCTAGGCTCAAAGCCTATCTCAAATATTCTCTACATGAATGCAGGCATGCCAACGTGCTCCCAAAACCCAGCTCAACTTAGCTTTGAAAATATGACTTACAAGAAAACTGTGGGGGTATGAGCTACACGCTCAGTAGGAAAACATTTCTCAAAATAACCCAAGGTTTTAAAAACCATAGTTTATATACTTTTCAAAAACCCTGCAAAACCATTGATTAGTTTGCAATAAAATTTTCAGTAAATAAAACTGATACATGTATAATGAAATAAACTGCGAAAGTTTAAATCATTTGATATTATTTTTTTAAAAGGTAAGAAATAACTCAAGTTATTTATAATGCATTATCATTCTTTCCAAATTCCATATCATGGCCTTATAAGCCAATAATCATCAACTGCTATATCCGACAATCCATAACATCAGTCTTTCAAACTGATAAATCCTCCCAGGTCATGTGGGCCCTTGCGTGTAGAATAAGAGGAAATACGGCAAGACATCCCTATCTGGGACCACAGTAACCTCAAGAGGAAACACGGCAAGACATCCCTACATGGGACCACAGTAACCTCTATTTGGGCACGTAGCCTAAGACTAAAGGATAGGAAGACACGGCACGATGTCCCGTTCCTTTGGGACCGCAATAATCCCGTCTCCAGTAGCCCTCATCACCGTATCCATATCATCACCACTTGTTTGTTCATTTATCAATTTCATAATTCCCATATAATCCGGAAAATTATATAAAAATTTTCCAAAAACCACATAATAGGTTTGTGCTTTGAAAACCATATGAAATAATTCCATAATTTTCATATAAACCAAAAAATTGTATATATAAATTTTCCAAGAAAACCATATAACAGATGGGTTCATAAAAAGCACAATAATTAATCCCCCATAAATCATTTCTAAAGGAATGATTTCAAAAACAACATTTTTATAACAAAATGATGTGAATCGAACCCTAGGTTTCCCACAATTTGTAAAACCTAGAAAATGTATACCCCATGCATGATATATATATGCAAAAACTACCAAATACATGTAAATCTACATGATTTGTACCCAAACCCCCATGCAACAAGGGTTTAAAATGAAAAAATGTCCCCTACCTCAAAAATGAGTGATGCAAATGCCAAACCATCCCTACACGCACGTAGATCGGGCCAAACTATAATGGATCCGAGCTTGTCTACATCGGATCAGGGCTGCCATGCTCCGGTGAGCTACCCACGACCTCCCCGTTACTCTCCTTCTCTCATTCTCTTTCTCTCTTGGCTGGAAGAATGGAGAGAAATTCGTGGGTTAAAGGTTTATATAGAAAAGGAGGGAAAAAGGGTCATTTTACCCTTTATAAATCTACAGATCGCAACTTTCAGATGTCTGAAAGTTAGTTTTAGACATCTGAAACTAAACCTCAAAAATCATCGTTCTTTGGAATTTTCAGACGTCTGAATGTAACTTTCAGACGTCTAAAATGTCATTTTCAGACGTTTGAAACACATAGATAGCTAAAAATCGACAGTCAATCAGGTTACACCTCATCAGTATAGACATCAGCCTTATTTCATTAAAAACATTTAAGTAAATCATTTTACTTTAAGTTATTTAATGAAAATAAGCAAATAACCCCCCATTTGAATCCAAATAAAATATCAGAAAAATCATAATTCCCAATATATCAAAATCTCATTTCCAAGTTTTAGTACAAAATCCGTCTCCCGACAGATTTTCTTAAAACAAACATGTGAGGAACCCAATCCAAACATGCTAATAAAATCCCATAAAATCACAGAAGTCTTATAATATTATAAACTTCTATTACCGCCAAAAATTTTTTTTAAAAACAAAGATTTACGAAAATTCATTTTTCTCCCACACTTAGCCAAATTTTAGCAACTTAAACCCGAAGCTGCAAATAAGGCCCAACATCCACTATGGACACTTAATGCATAAAAACAAGCATCAAATCACAAATAACATCATATTATCATACACATGGATCACCTATACATGAGGTCATCTAATAAATTAAGGGATTAACTACACTAATTATATATTAAGTCGTAATAATCCCCATTAAGAAAACAGGTCCTTACAGAAATGGCTCACCTCAACCCGTTATCCAAAATATTGGACACCAACCGTTTGACTAGACCGAATTGTCTTGATTAGCTTAGGAATCTTAAAATTGTTTTGGATTTCGAGAATCTTACCTATGCACTTCAAAACCCACTTCCCATTGCTCCTACTGAGGCTGCAACTCAGCAAGAGAAAGACGCTTACTAGAAGCGCATGGACAATGATCTCATGTCAAGGTGTTATATGATGGTATTTATGAGTCTCGAGCTTAAGAAGCAACACGAGTCCATGGGAAGTGCTTACGAGATTTTTCTCTAAATACAAGAGTTATATGGGAAAGAATTCTTGCTTAAATTTAATGAAGCTGCTACTTCCAAGTCTAAGCTCAAGCTTAAGGGCAAGGGCATAGGCAAGGGTAAGAGTACTCGAAGGAAGAAGAAAGGTAACAAAAAAGCCAATGGAACCTGTTTTCACTGCGACAAAAATGGGCACTAGAAATGTAACTGCTAAGAGTATCTGGATACTCTAAAGAACCAACCTTTGGAAGGTTTAGATTATGCTCTAAACTAAATGTTAGTTCTGCTTCCACTTGGGTACTTAATTCTGATGTGAATATTGATTCCATGCAGAATCTAGTGGGAAGCAGAAGGTTGAGTAGAGGCGGAGTAACCCTACAAGTGGAGAATGGAGCAAGAGTTGCTGCATTAGCTGTAGGGCTTGCTGCTTGACTCTGCCTGATGGAGTAGTTTAGAATTAGTTAGCTATTTTCACAATCCAGAAGTTATTAGAAACATTATTTCTATTTTAATATGAAGAGTTCATTACTTCTGGAGTTTATGTGAATGGCTTTTATTTTCTAAACCATATTGCAAATATGAATTGCATGGAGCATGATAGTTCTAAATTGAATACTAATAAACCCAAGAGAATAAGAAATGAAAACTAATACATAATGATGTATGTAGAGGTTTCTCTTACTTTACAACCTTTACCGATGATTCATTCTAGGTTTAGGTGTGTATACTTAATGAAGTACAAATTTGAAATATTTGAAAGGTTCAAAGAATTCAAATATGAATTAGAGAAACAAACTGGTAAAAGTATTAAAGTTCTTCAATTAGATCGAGGAGACGAATATTTAACCAACGATTTTTCAAATCAACTTGTTCAAACAGGCATTCTATCACAATGGACACCTCTTGGAACACCATAACTTAATGGTGTGTCAGAGAGGAGGAAGAAAAATTTATTGGATATGGTCCAATCCATGATAAGTTAAAACCACCTAACATTATCCTTTTAAAGATATGCCTTAGAAACTGCCATGCATTTGTAAAACAGAGTTCAAACCAAGGCTATCCCTTAGAGCCCATATGAGATATGGAAAAGGAAGCACCAAACCTTAAGCATGTTAAGGTATGGAGTTGCATTGCATATGTAAAGACACATGATGCAACTAAAATGGAATCAAGATAATTTAATGTAGGTTTGTAGATTATCCTAAAGAAAGTTTAGGATACAAAGTCTATTATCCTAATGAACAAAAAGTGTTTTGTTTGTAAGTTGGCAATCTTTTCTTGAAAAAGAGTTTATTCAAGAAGGATACAACAACAGGAAAATAGAACTCAAAGAGTTGTCTAATGAGACACAAACCAACATTGATACAACCCCTGTCCCTGTTGAGACAAAACCCATTATTGTACCATGATTGTACAAAGGGTTAGTGGGAGTATGATCACATTTATGGTCCTATAAGTGGATAACATTCTACTTATTATGAATAATGTAGAGATGTTGTCATAAGTGAAAGATTGACTTCATAGAATTTTTCCATGAAAGATTTGGGAGAAGCATATTATATTCTAGAAATAAAGGACTATAGAGATAGATCTTAAATGATGCTAGGTCTCTCCCAATCAATGTACATAGACAAGATTTTGAAAGGGTTCAAAATGCATGATTTCAAAAGAGATCTAATTCCTGTCAGACATGAAATCAAGTTGTCTAAAAGCGTATGCCATGCTGTGTACATGACCAGATATCAGTTTTACTGTAAATGTTACAAGCAGATATCAGGCAGACCTAGGTAAGAAATCCTGGGAAGCAGTCAAGGCTATCCTTGAGTACTTGAGAAGAACTAAAGGACCTATGCCTTGTCTATAGAGAAAGAAACTTGAAATGGTTAGTAAAACGGACTTAGATTTTTAATATGACGATGATAATAGGAGATCAACATCGAGGTATGTTCTCACCTTAAATGGTGGAGCTATAAGTTAGAGCGCATTGCTGCATGTTTGGATTAAGAAGTTCATTACTGAACTAGGAGTGGTTCCTAACATTGAGAAGCCTATATTATTGTTTTGTGACAACAACGAGGCTAGTGCTTAAACCAAGGAACTACGGTCTCATCAAAAGTCCAAACTTTAAGCAGCAATTTCAAGTGATTAGAGATATCATTGGAAGAGATGACATATACATATAGAAGATTAATACAATAGAGAATGTAGAAGACCCCTTCACTAAATCTCTGATCCAAGTTCAGTTGGATTACCACTGAAAAGAAATGGGTATGAGATACATGGTGGATTGGCTATAGTGCAAGTGGGAGATTGTTAGGATTATGCCCTAGAGCCAATCATAGAGATGATTATTTAGGGATTAGGAATAATCATTTAATTCCATTTATATATGTCACATTTATTATTGATTTAATAAAAGGGTTTATTCTATTATATTTATATGCATCATTTATATTTACATAATATGTCCATAGAGTTAGAGTTGAGAAGATGGAGTTACAAAGAGTTGTAATTTTGAGACTGTAAATATATCTCTGTACTAAACTCCTAAAGCATTCCTAGTTGAAGGTTTACTATGATGGATAGTAATGAACCATAGGACTAGCATTTGTTAGGTTAACTTTATAGGAGGATAGCTAGTCTCAAGCTATTTATGTGTAGACACTACAACTAACAAGTGGGTGCCTATTATAGAATAGGTACACTAAATGTGACCAAAGATATGAGATTAACTGAATGGAGTTTTAACCTGCCTGTCAATTAGTTTCTCATTGTTATAGTGGTACAAGTAATCCTTAGACCTGAGACACCATAGTTGTTTTATGCATGTAGCTTTAGAAGTTTGATAACACTAAGTGCAGATCCTAATCATGAGTCTGCAAGGGTGTTCATTAGCCCTATTGCTATGTGTGTGAAGTCATGTGAGTGATCAACAAGGAATCCATCATTCTCAGGAAAAAGAGAGAGAATGTTTTATATATCATTTAGTGATACAACTCATTAAATCCATGGGCCCATGGTGGAATGAATATGGAAAGGAGTTTCTATAAGTTCATTATTCAGTTGATATTCATGAACGAGTATAAAGTAATTGAACTAGGGACTTAACAGAATTCCATGTCCTATTAGTTCAATTGGAGACATTAAGTCGATGTAAAGATGTAATTGTAACCCATAAACTATAACAAAAAGGTTCTTTGTTAGAAATTTATTCACCTCATTAAGGACCACACCATGAGCCATATGCTAGGTGTTACTCATGGTTAGTAGAAGCCCTAATTGATATAAATGAGTTATAATAAATTAGGAAATTTGAAGGAGTTCCAATTAGACCCTAAATGGAAAGAGTTCCATTATGCACATCATGTGCTATTCCTACTAGTTGATGATGTGGACTCAATGGGTCACACACTGATCATGCTAAGAGAGTTTAAAAGTCTATGAGAGAAAGGGCATAAATGAATAAAAGAATTGTTCTTAAGGGGCAAGTTTGTATGAGATTGTAAGCGCCGTGTCCTCAACCATGCTGGCTCGGAGTATGCCACTAACCACGGATGATTAGGGCGGAGAGGGAGTCGCCACCCGGTTTGGCTCCGGGAACCGATTAACCCCTAGCAAGAGGCCCACTCGTCATTACCAAAAGAATTAAGATTCAGAGTTAAGGTACATCATCGGGAAGGTGTTAGGCACCCGACAGCGCCCAGTTGAATCCGGCCTCCACACGTATTTTGCCAGCTTTAATTAATGAGAAATATTAATTTGGTTCAACCCTATTCGTGCAGCAATTATATCAAGCAACTATGGCATATGGGATGAAATCATGTGAACAAAATATGCAAATAAGCAACTAAACAGAAGATAATATTGATTAACAGAATAAACAGTAGCTAATAGAAGAGAAAACGGGGGACTTACCATTGCCTGCAAAAGATGGGTTAGCAAAACACTTTAAATGTGTGTACGCATAAACTTAAGGTGCGTACGCACCTTTCATTTGAACATACGCATAAATGATGGCAAATTCAAAGCTGGCAAAATATATTCGAAACTCCTATGCTGTTTATGCAGTGCTGTTAAATATGCAACGTACAGAGTTTCCATCCATACAGAAATGCCCTATCATTGCTATTCCATTGTAAACCTAAACATGGATTTAATGCACCTTAATCATCATGTCAACTAATATGCAAAACCATTAGATGACAGGGGATGCACTTAATACCAAGCGTGAATCTAGTCGAAACGTTTAATTAAGGGCATTCAAGTAAATCTGAAATCATGGCATTCAATGAAAATATGGATGATAGAAAATATACTTGGAGGAATAATTAATGATTATTCTAACATTCAAGGAAATGAATCATAAAGAGATGTTACCCTCAGGTTTGGGTGAATCCCAATGAATGCACTAACAACCTCTTCTTCAAACCTCCGTAATCGCAGCCGCCGCCTTTTTAGGTTTGGGTTAATAGTCTTTAGGGTTTGTGGAGCTTTCCAAGTGATGGTGGCCAAGGGTCCCTCGTTTAATGCGGAAGTGGTCCTTTTATAAGCGAAGGATTAGGGTTTCGGGGTGTGAAGCTAGGGTTTTTTTGGTTCCCAGCTGTCACACCCCATTTTTGTCACCTTAATTCCACAGCTCTCCGCCTTTTCTTTATGCATATTATACTCATGGATTCATGCTCGGGAAGTTTTTTTGGATGATTCAGAGCTTTAATATGATGATTTCAAATGGCCATAGTTGGAAGAGCAATAGAGAGTTCTAGAACAATTTTCGTCCAAAATATGCTTTAAAATCGGCTTTCGTATTTTTGCCATAACTTTTGACTTAAAAGTCAGATTTGGATGAAATTGGTCTTGTTAAATTTTTTTTTTAAAGCTTTACAACTTTGCGTCTAATGAAAATGAAAATTTTCCAATTCCAACGTTTTCATGCCCAAAAAGGCCCTTAAAGTAGCTGCTGTTGTAGGGTAGTGGGAATAAGGTTTTTTTTTACGTTCTTTTTAATCCCACATCGGTTGTTGAAGAATAATACCTCTTCCTAGCTCTATTATAAATAGGGGTCCTCACCTCCTTCATAAGGGAACCAAGTCTCAGTTGAACTTTCCTGAGTAAAGTTTAGGTTCGAGTATCTAGCTCAAAGGAAACACCCCATGGTGCCTTCTTGAGCGAATCACTCATCCTAGAGAAAAGAATTTGAGTTGCTAAGCTTGAGAGGGAAACACCCAATGGTGCCTTCTTGAACAAACCACTCGTCCTAAAAAGCTTAGGGAGGCATTCGTGGAGCGATTCGCGTGGACCCCTGCCAAAGTTTGTGGAGGTGAAATAGAGCTTGTCACGTTCTATCAAGTATGATTCTAAACTTTCTCTAGCATGTTCAAGCTTATGCCATAATATAAATGTGATATTGCATGTTCCCTTGAGTTTTATTAATCATAGGATTTTATTAGTTTTTTGATCCTAAATCAAACTAGTTTATTAAACTAAAGTTGTTTTCATTAAAGCAAATTATTTTCAAAGCAAGAGTTTGATTATGGATTGGATTCTAATAGAGTCCTACGAGGAGTGAAACTCTCCCCCCAACTTATTTTTTCGAATTACGTGGACTTTGATCCATGTGTTTCGCTACATGGTACGTAGGCGCTTTGAAGTTCAAGTCCGCCCTAGGATCTAAGTATCCTAGTTTTGTTTTGTTTTCTTTGTTTTTGTTTGTTTATTATGGATGGAATATATGATATGCATGCAATTCTTGTGATGATATACTTGCTAATTTTTGTATGGTAAGACTTTAATTTAGCCCAAATAAACTAAGAGACCAAAAGGGTGAAATGGGTGCCTATAGGCTTTGCCTAGAACCTTCCCATGTCATAACTTAGCCTCCGAATCCCGATTTCTTTGGTTTCCAAAAAAGATTAGTTTTTGTCTTGCCTTTTTAAACATGGAGTTATTCAATTGTTTTCTTTAAAACAAAATGGTTTTTAGGGTTTTCCTTGTTTCCTTTAAAAAATAAGGTGGCGACTCCTTTTTCTTTTTCAACCTATTTTCTTTTCAATCCTTGTGGGCCACTTTTTTAGGGTTCACACCAGCTGTCACAGGTTGGATGTGAAGCAGGCTCCATTCATATAAGGCAACAGGGGAAATGGGAGGAAAATTCGAATTATAGAAGATTAACATGCGTACGCATAAATTAAAGGTACGTACGCATAAATTATAGGTACATACGCATATTGAGATGCCGCGTACGCACAAAGGAATGCGCTGGGCTTCTTTGGGCCAGGCTGCGACTGCTATCACGTTAACTTTCTGAAGATCATTTCTCAGTCATTTCAAGTTGGGCCACCCTTCATCACTGGGCTTAACAAGGTGGGCTTGAAATATTTGAGCGGCACAAAACGGGGTGTTAACAGAGATATAAACTAGAAGGGTTATTGTGTAATTAGGAGTAATTATACAAAACCCATTAAGGTTAGAAGACCCCCTTAGCCGGCCCTAGTTGGAGGCTATTTAAAGCCTCTTATGATGTGATGACATCATCACTTGAAGCATAATCCCAAGTGCTGGCCGAAATTCCCAAGAGCTCTATCTCTCTCTCTCTCCTCTCTTTTCCTACTCTAACATCAACAAGGGAAAGAAGGAAAGGACTTTAAACTCTAGCTAGGTGTGGATACCGTTGGAGGCAATACACTTGAACCGCTCATTCTCTACTGTCCGGATTCAAGCTTGGAGCAAAAAGGAGAAGACTTTTGAAACTGTAATTGTTCTTATCTTCTTCTAGGTAGGGTTTTGTTTTGTATTAAGCATAATTGGATTCATGGGTTTAGGAATCAATTAGGAAAAGTTTTGTATCAATTCATTCTGCACTTTGTTTTCCTTCTAGTTCGATTCCCAATACCTACTACAACATCCACTGAAATAATAAACTAATTCTTTTAACTACTAAAATAAAAGTTCTAATTAAACTAGCAAATCAAGCTATCGACACCCTAACTCTTCATATGTGGAAGCCACTCACATCAAGCTAATCATCTGTGGGGAAAAATATAAGGGCTGAGCATAAAGTTCAACAAGAAAACTTTATATAATATATACACGAAGAAGTTAAGCATATTCGCACGATTAATTTAAAAACATGAGTAACAAAACGATAGAGTTTCACAATAAATCATTTCTTTCAATTCAGTAGGCATATAAACTTTTAGTAATAATTCTCTTGCTTTCAATTCAACAAACAATAACAATGAAACACTTCTGATAACAATGCATTCGATAAATCACTTTAGAATCACTGATTGATATAATAAAAATCAATAAAACACTAATTCATACAAGTACTTCTTCTGGCTAGACTCACACTATATAGGAGCCCATCATCGTAGCACTTTACACTACATCAGTACTGATGACCAATAGTATTAGAATCTTCTGCTGGCACGGACCAATTTTCCAATAGTATTAGAATCCCCTGCTAGGATGGACCAATAATCTAACCAGAGTTCACACTTATACAAAAAAAACATTTGGCAAATATTTTTCACAAATAAAACAGATTCAAAACATGTATGTAAACAATTTCAATAAATGACTATTTTGCTTGACTCATAGTACATAAGAAATAACCACTTTGATAGTGAAACAATTTTGAAAACAATTGTCCATAAATTATTGACTCACAAAAGAGGAATAAAAATCAGATTTATTTTTATTTAATCGAAGAGGGCAATACATTGTGTAAGTTCCCTTACCTCAAACTAAACCTTCAACAATCCAAGCGATCAAACTCCTAACAATCCCAACACTACTCAGAACCTAAAATCAATAATATTAATTATCAATAAATCATACTTAAACTAAAAGGTCGCTCCAACTAAATGGTGCGTTATGGGTTTAACGTCTAATTCTTATGGCCTTGTAATGCTTACTATATTTAATATAATTAATATATACACTAACATGGCATTAAAATAAACTTATGTTAAATTATAAATTAATAAATCCAAATGAATTTTTTAACCCAAATCTATATACAATCAGTTACAGAAATACGTTACCAATTCTTTATATATATATATATATAGTAAACTGTGTACGTACAAGTCTAGATTTCACTTCAAGTTAGTTCTTTGGAATTCTCCACTTCTTTATACTTTGTAGTAATAAAATATACTCTTTCCAAAGCCAAAAAGTGAAATCCCTTCCCAAAGCCAAAAGTGTAATCCAGGAACTTTTGTTCTTCTTTACATACACAATAAATTATTTATTATTTGTATATACCCATTGTATAATAAACTCATACATCACGTCACCATCAAAACTCATCTTTCCCTTTTTTTTTTTTTTTTTTTGCAACTATTGAACCTTTGCCTTCTTTTAATTTTGTCAGCACATGATAACCCCTAAAGCATTAGCCTACTTTACGGTACACACACACACACACACACACACACACACACACATATATATATATACATAGCTTAATAGGTATAGTTATGGGCTGAACAAAAATTTCTGCATGCTTTACTCACCTGACAATCCAATAGACGAAGGTGAAGACGAAACAATCCTTGAAGCAGTCAAAGCCTTCTACCTCTATGAGCCGATTACAGTTCTCTTTCTCTCTCTCTATCGCTTTTAGTCAAAAGAAATAACTTCTCTTATAAGGTCTTATATAAAGGCACAAAACCCTAACCTAATTAGGATTACTTCTAATACTAGTGTTTGGTTATGTAGTTATCTTATTCACGATTATATTTAATCCCAATAATTACGTATATAGTACAATTAACTAATAATTTAAATTAACCGTTACACATTAAATATATAATTAATTAAATAAAAAGATTTATGTAAATACGGGGCATTACAGCAAGCTCTATATGACAAAGCAATATGAGGACTAGTGGCATGAGAAGATAGGCGAATACTTCAATTAAGTCACAATTCAGTCACTTTGGAGGAGAGTACCCAAATAGAATTTTAGTTTATTTGCCCTTGCAACCTTAGAAGTAAGGCTTGTTCATAGATTCTTTTTGTCATGGAAGACTCGGGTAGTTAAGGGAATCGAAGGTGTGGATGATGATATCTTAGTCATACCAGCATAAGAAATGGTTTCTCCATCTTACGTCTGGTGGATTTTTAAGACCCATGTCCTTGAAACAATATAAAGAAGTTAATGGGAAGATGCCACTAGAGAACCTAATTTTACAACAGGGCTCTGAATCTCAAGTAATTACAGTTCACAGCTGATAAGTTATTTGGATTTTAATGGATAAGTGCTTTAACAAGTGCTCAGAGAAAGAATTCTAAAAGGTTACCTACGGTTTGATTGTCACTATCATATCCGAACAACTCCAATTTGTTCTGATTCGCAATGCCAAACATGTCAAACTAACACTCAAAAAAATAAATTAAAATTCGCACTTTTTGGCTATTATAATCATCCCTAACAATACTTTGCTTGTCTATTCTTCAATAAAACATAATAAAAACTAATTTTTAATATGTATATGGATTTGGAGTTAAAGTGATTAGGGTTTGTGAAAGAATGAGGTTTAAAAATGAATAAGTGTAATGTTTTTGGAGTTGGAGTTGGGGTGGGGATAGAAAAGTTTATTTTAGTCTTTTACTAGATGTATTCTTAATGGTAAATGTACACTGGGATAAAATAATAATAGTATTTTAGCCTCTAACAAAAAAAATGAGTATTTCTTATTAAATTTGAATTTTATATTGCAAACATGATTTTTTCTTTTCAAAATTACATACATATGTACATTATACATATATAATACGGGAATTTACTAACTAGGATTATATTTAGGGGGCGACTATTGCCATCACAAAAATTCTTTAACACTTCCCACTTATTTTAAACTTCTCAAGATTTTATGAAAAATATAAAAACTTTTCATGAAGAGAAATGATTATTGGGACGAAGTGGTTAGTGGACCTCATTAACCGATCCACTTTAATTACAGAAATACCCTTGAAAAGGTGAAAAAAAATAATAGAAGCAACACTTAAAGTGCATATGCTTTTGAGTCAAACATTATCATGTGAACAATTAAAAATAAAATAAAAGGAAAAAAATAAAAGAGAAGCTTATCTGATAAGCTTCAAATCTGTCCCCCCCCCCCTCCTTTCTCTCTATCATTCTCCCATTCATCATTTTGTCTTTCACTTTCTCTCTCCCTTTTCACATTCTAGTCTCTTATATTGATCTCTTTCTATAAGGTCCAACGATTGTATGACAATGAACCTGTGGATAGTTCGATAAGTTCTATGGCTCTATACGTGTTGGGGGGGGGGGGGGGTCGATGGTGAAAGGATCCAGTTTCAAGCATCGTAGCTATCCAAATTTGCTTCTAGTTTTGAACCTTTTTTAATATGGGCAAATTTGTGCGCTCTGGTTTTAGTTTCATTGTTGATTCTCCACTGCTAATCTACAACTCTATGGCCGAAGCTTAAATCGCATAAATCTGGCAAGATAACTAGGTTTTTGTAAAGTTAGCTAGGTTTTTTTTTGTAAAGTTAGCTAGATTCTTGTAAAGTTAGATAGGTTTTTTTTTTTTTTTAAGTTAATTAGATTTTTGTAAAGTTAACTAGGTTTTTTTTTTTTAATAAAATCAATTAGGTTTTTCATTAAAAAAAAAAAAACTAGGTTTTTCAAGTTAAAATCGAAAGAAAATAAGTTTCATTTTTTGATAAAACATCTTCTTTCTTCATCTCTCATCCCCTTCCTTTGTGTGTGTATGTGTGTGTGTGTGTGTTTGCGTGTGTGTCCTGTATTATTGGTTGAATCTAACTCGTTTTTCTCACAAAAATGGAATTATTTAATTAGGGTGGGAGTATGTCTCTCTCTTCTTTGTAGAGGCTGGGAAATGTAGAAGAAGAGTGAGTGTGGATTTGTTTGTGGGTATAGAGAGATAAGGGGTGGAGTTGTTGTGTTTGCTAACAAAGAGAAACAGACTTTACACTCAAGAAGACTTTAGTTTAATTGTAGTCGGCTCACGACCTTTCGGCTCATATATCTGTGCTCTTTCATGAAAATTAGTCACGTAATCCATTAGGAAACATTATTTTAAACAACTTTGTAGGAAAAAGTTTTTCCAAAATTTGTCGTTTAAGTAGACTTTTTGGTAATTTTTTATGCAAAATTTTGTAAACATGAAACAAAGACTATAAATGACTAAAAAGTCTACTTAAACAACAGATTTTGGAAAAATTTTCTTTTATAAAATTGTTTAAAATGATGTCTTCTACTTTTCTATTAGCCATTGCAACAAATTTTCAAAAACGTTTTATATTTTTCATAAAACCTTTTTTTTTTCCCATAAAACCTAAACATGTTTAAAATAAGTGGGGTATTAAAAAAAAAAAATTATAATGGCAATAGCCCACCTCTTATATTGAAGGGGGAATTACAAACACTACCTGCAAATGTCATCATGCACCGACAAAATAAAATCCCACAATATTTGTAATGCTAAATTGGTATTCGCAACAAAGGCCTTCCTTTCTTTGTAAGCACTTATGTCTATTAATGAGTATAGACTTGAAATGAATTAATTAATTTACTATACATGTGAAAGTAGGTACCAATGCCATATTTGTAAGTCATTGAAGAATATCCTTTCCATCACAGACTATCCACTATTTTTTTTGATAAATTACTTGTCTTTATTTCTTATATATCCATAAGAGTTACTGAAGAGTATCCTTTCCATCACAAACTATCCACTGTTTATTTTTATTTTTTGATAAAAAACTTGTCTTTATTTCTTATCCTAAGCTTTGGTTCATATCATTTCTCAAGACATAGATAACTAAGATGCACCATCACTGGTATATATTTTTAGGATAAATTGCAAAAAACCCCCTTGAAATATGGGGGAGGGGTCAGAAAATACCCCCCCTTATATTTTAATTTTACCAATGTACTCCCTAATTCAATTGGGGATTTAATTAGTTTAATACCATTAATAGTAAACGTGAAAAGATTGATATGCCCTACACCATCCCATCATATGCACCCTCTAATAGAAGGCATTTTGGGTAACACGGGTCAATTAACGATGTCACGTACATAGCACATGACTAATTTCCATCAAATTTCATCAACGGTGAGTGACGGTGAGACACATTGACAAAAATTAAAACATAAAAGGGCACATTAGTAAAATTAAAACATTAAGGGGTTATCTGCAATTTACCTTATATTTATAGGGGTGTTTGGGCTTCAGTCCACATAGGTGGACTTTTGCAACCATAGGTCCATTCATTAAAACTTTTACAGCCTTAGGTACACACCAACATGAGATGACAAATATGCCCCTATAAAGAACACATTTCAGCCAAAAAAAGGAGATCACTTCTCATTCCGTCAAACACAGGGCACTATTTTTGCGCAAAAATCACTGGTGCCTCCTACGCAAACCACCGTCGAATCTCCGGTGTGCGTCCAACGTGCCTCATTGTCCCCGTCAAGAAGGAAGAAGAGAGTATGTCCCCGTCTCTGGTGTGCCGTTTACCCTGACAAGCTGTGCAACTAGATCTGATGCGGTGCTCAATGCCTGCCTCGCCCAAGACCTTAACAACAAGGTTGCCTGTGAATCATGCACCAAGACCAATATAGTCATTGGCTTTGGAGAGATTACCAATAAGGGCAACATAGACTATGAGAAGATCGTTCGTGACACATACCGCACCATTGGATTTGTTTCTGATGATGTGGGTCTTGATGCCGACGATTGCAAGGTCAGAGTTCATTCTTGAAATTTGATTTCAAATTTAGGGATTTTGACATTGTTAATGGGTTTCTGAAATTTCTTGCATTATTAGTTACATTGGGCTTCCATGTAACTAATTGGAAGCAGAGATTGGAGAGTCTGTTCAATTTGGACTCATTTTTTGCCATTCGTGTAACTAAACATAGGGTTTTGTTTTGTAACTAAACATAGGGTTTTCTTGCATTATTAGTTACATTGGGCTTCTATGTAACTAATTGGAATTGGAAAATAGAGGATTCCTTCGTTTTGGACCCATTTTTTGCTATTCGTGTAACTAAACATAGGATTCCATGTAACTAATTGGAATTGGAAAATCGTTGGTCGATATCCCAAAAATGGGAACCGTTAACAAAATCTTCATGATTGATGAAAATCCGGAATTTGGGGAAAAATCTCATTAATTTGTTACCATATCAGTGAATAAGGGCAAGGGTGGTATTCATGCTAATTTTATTCCCACGGCTGCCAAAAACGCCATCATTTTTGTTGCATAAGGGACCTGCGGCTTGAAGAGAAAAGTCAGTAGACTTTTTGCTGGAAGAGTTAGTAAATCAAGTACTTCTGGCTAATTTCCCCTATTTTATATTCACAATCCTTAATCAAGACATCTAATAACTTGCACAATTAATTTAGAGCAGTTATGTCACCTTTTAATTTTATGAAAATTGGGCGCAACGTGCGCAACATGTTCTAAAAAAACATCATTTTAAATAACTTTTCAAAAGAGTTTTCCCAAAATTTGTCATGTAAGTAGATATTTTATTTCGTGAGTGGTACAAATAAATTTGATGGGTGACAATACCTCCCCCTCCCCCCCCACCCAAAAAAAATGTTCATCATCTTTCTAGCTTTTAATAAACTAAGATTATGTTTGTTTGACTGGAATAGAATGAGTGGAAATGAAATATGATTCCCTATTTGAATTAGTTTAGAATGGAATGAGATTTAAAATAAACATTAGGGAATGAATATTATTATGATTCATTACTATTATTTGATTCCATTCCTATCTAATTACCTCATTCAAACATATTGGGAATGAATTGGAATGTGATTCCATTCCACCCATTCCATTCCAACTAAACAAACATAGCCCAAGTGTTTTTAACCAATGAAAGCCCACATGAATTTTAAATATAATTCTAAAACTAAAGAGCAACCAAAATACACGACATTTTTCAATCAAAAACGGAGATCAGTTCAAGGTTGAGTTTATTGAAAGGCTTATACTACTATAAATTTGATTTTATTATAGTAACCAACATTTCCCATCATCTTCAACTTCAATTACCAATCACCAAACAACTAAAAACTGCACATCATCCACCCAAAACAATAAAAGAAAAAAAAATGGGGGAAAAGCCATAACCCACAGATATATTGAACCAAACGAGTAGCTGGAGCATGTTAACATGAAAGCTTTTGTAAATTAGCAGCCAAAAAAAAAAAAAAAAAATGGAAGCTTTTGTTGATGTGGTTCTGTCCAGGCACGAAGAACACTAAAACTCCATTTGCTTAGCAGACAGTCTCCAAGCATCACCATCTCTTGGGTTTAGCTAAATCAAGTACTGTTCCTGTATCCTGGCTCGGTTCTCCTCCCACCACAACCTTGCATGCATTTCTCCAAACCTTTCTCGGCTGCATCAAACACATGAAAATTAGCAAGTATATTCAAGACAATTTAAATCAAATTGACTTTGATTAATATATCAAGTTCAAATTGAAAATCGTATTTCTGTACTGCAGTTTAATAAATGGACTATGGAAAGTAGCAAAGCAGGAGGCCAAGCTGATAATGGGGAAGCTACACAAGGGCCTCACATCCAAGGCAGGGACCAGCTTTATGTGTCAAACCCAAACCCACAAAGGCTTGGGTTTTCAGAAGATTCACGAGGGATTTGCCTGAAACCATAGGAACTGTTTCCAGACACCCATCAACCAATGGACCCTACTAATCTTTTTTTTAGAGGAATTGGAGCACAGTTGTAGATGAAGGATTGCCTTGTTCCTTGATCGTAATAAACTTAACATCAAACAATTGGCTCATTACGAACAAGAATAATTGGGAACCATGTGGAAGTGAAATGCTCCAATTTTTATCTGTTGTGTTTGGATGGCATGTTAAATCAAGTCAAAAGCAAGTTATTTCTTGAAATAACTTCGGTAACAACCATGTTACAATAAACTTTAGTAACACCCAACTATATTGCAACACTTACGCACCAAGTTAAAAAAAAAAAAAAAAAAAAATCCCGAACAAAAGTTTTGAATGTCATAAATACTAAAATAGAATAATTTCACTTTTCATGTGATTTCTACATGCCCCGAATTTATATGAGTTAATCCATGGGCCACAGTAGAAGTGGTCAGGAGCAACAGAACAGTTCTAAGTTACTCTTAACAGGCCCTGTTTTGTGGTAGGTAACCTCATCGAGTTCAATTTTAACTACTCCACAGGAAGGTTAGGTACTAAACAAGCAATAAAGTCCATCACTAAGGCATGCAAAATAACTTGACAAATTACTAATAATAGCTCTATTTACTTCCACATTATAGAAATATACTGACCTGAATCTGACTCGTCTGAGCTCCCGAATGCCACCTGGCAATGCTCTGATAGTGATGTAGACACCTGGCTCATCCTGTTCAACCCATTCTGTTTCCTGATCACTGGCATTGCTAATGGAGAGCTCTCCTGAGCGATCTGCCTCTCGTGATGAACTAGTCCTTACAGAAGCATCAATTGAGGATGTCTCAGTCTTCGCTCCACTGATGCCGGAGAGTTTTGGGGTTGAAGCAAGACCACCCGAGTCATAGTAATGACGGGATTGCATTGGGTGATGGTCAAGTGAATCTGATGAAGAGTAGCCCATCCCCATGGGATGGTGGAAGTGGAAGTTGCGGGGTAAGCGCTCTTTGCTCAGTGGCGGCGTCACAGGACTGTCTTCAGCAGATTCAATCTTTGAGCTCTGAGAAAGGGGCAAATTACATTTAAGCACCAAAACATAATTTACCATCATGAATATCTCACTGTAATGAAATCACTCCATTGTGCTTTGCATAGAGTTTGACACAATTCCATAATGGAGTCATCACAATTGATAGTAAAAAGGCAAACAACATTACTTCATAACATTCTAAAATCGATCCTCTACATATATTGAAAATAGTGATTTCAAATGCTATGTAATACGTGGAGGAAATTTATTTCCAAGGATGTCCAAATGCGCCATGAATGCAGGCCATTAATTGGAAACTTGATGTCTCAATGTAATGCCTCTTAGCATCCCTGGTATTATTAAATGCAAAATAAACCATTAAAGTAATTTTGTATCCCCCTCTAACCATTAAAAAAAATGAAATTATATCCAACTTGAGATGTTGACAGAAAAATTATGAGACCACTACATGTGTTCGCAATAAAAAAAATTTAATTCGTATATGGAGGTGGAAGCACACCTCATCTTCAGATCTTGGTGGGGTTGGAAGCGGGACTGCTTGGCGATTGAACCTCTGGACATTGTATAATTCCATGACCTTGTCATAGTTCTCCGCCCACCACCTTTGAGCTTGCCATTTGTTAAACATCTCCCGACTGATCAAACCAAAAAGCCAATATCAGCAGACAAAATACTAGCCTAAAATTTTGTAGAATGATGAATGAAAAATTGACAATGAAATGACAGATGCTTCATTGGGTCCTAGAAATGGAAGGTCCTTGAAATGACTTACAATAACAAGATGAGAAGGTGAACCTAGCTGACCCTCCAACCGGTTACATAGCTATTGCTCAAGGCCATTCAATTGATAATTACAGCTAATACAAACTAATGGCATAATCATGATTCATGAACATCATGTCAATGGAAATTTGAAAATGTCAAATTTTAGCATAGTTGTTATTGAGGTTCAAAATATAGCAACAGATTGAATCACTAGGATTGTCTCACTTGTTGATTTGACACTTGGAATGCCAAGATAGAAAAAGAATCTATGTTGGGGTCCACACACCCACAGGTCATTGTACAGTCTCAAAGTAAGAAAAATATTAGTATATAAAAATATGTTGAAATATATTTTATATATAGTTTTCTTTTATGAAGAAAGAAAATTATTAATAAATAAAAGGTATACACAATGTATACAAGGAAAAAGGCAACAAACCAGAAACCTGTAAGTCTGTAACCTATATTCTAAGTTTCTCCAAAAAAATCATCAAGAGGGACTTGAAGCCTTAAGTTTTCAGTCTCCCCATTCAAAAAGTTCAAAAATACAAATTCTCAGCTTATCAATTTCCCATTCCAATCCTTCAAAATTTCTCTTATTCCGCTCTCTCCAAATAGTCCAAAAAATAGCTTGTGGCGCCAAATTCCAAATAGGAATGATGTTCTTCTCTTCACTCCAACATCTCTATGACTCCAAAAAAGATAAAAAATGACCGAGGGGTTTTCCACTACACACTGAAAACATAGAAAACACACAGTCCAAATCTTTCTTGCCACTTCGCCCTTGCGGGGTTGGTTGAGTTAGGCCCTGGGTGTGCTCCCTAGAGGTCATAGTTTCAACTCGTCACAGAGATTGTTGTCTGTGTGGGTATGGGGCATCTCACACAGGCCGTTAGATAGTCTAGGCTGAAACCTCTATGGGAGTAAGGCTTGGGATACCCCTAATCGTTAATAAATAAAATAAAAAATCTTTCTTGCCGCTTCACAATGCAACAATAAGTGGTCCACTGTCTCTCTTACACATGGCACACCTATTAGTCATTGTGAAACCTCATTTCTGCATGTTATCAATGGTTAGACATTTACCCTAACAAGCGGCCCATACAAAAAAGGAAGTCTTAGACGGATCCATAGCCACCCACACCCTTGTTGATGGAAAATTCCTCACCTCCCTGTTGAACAGCGATGCAAAGTAAGATTTGACCAAAAACACGCATCTGGAAGTCCTTTTCCATATAATGCTATCCTCCTCATCACTCCTAACTATCCCCAAGTAGATGATTTCGAAGAAATTGACCACCTCCTCCACCTCAATTAATAATGGTCATTGTTCATTGAAATTCAGCATATCACAGGCTGTACTTAGCTTAATAAATAGTTCGAATGTATTAATTAAACAGACACTAAACTAAATAACGATTTGACCAGACATAAAGCACTAAGAACCTAACAGGGGTGCAATATAAAAATATTGGCGAGTTAATACAGGCATATATTTTTGTATTCTAGTGTTTGTAGTCTAAAAATTTCTATTTTCTATGTCACAATAGCAAGTCCTTTATTTGATTGCATTAAAAATATACTAGAGACAATGGATTGTGTGTGCGTGCACAACATCTTCTGTAGAGAATCACGAAATAGTGGAATAGTGGATTTGGGTTCAAACTTCGCACTTCTGAAACTTTGCTTTTGATGGAAAGGTTAACTCCCAGCACCCCTCTTTTTCTTTCTGGGCCATTGAAACCGACATTGTTAGATGCAGAAAACAATTTGAGAAGAATAAGAAGAAGAAGAAGCAATTTACCAAAGAATTTAAAACTGCTAAAGTCCAACACAATTTTGCAACATGGAAGGAGATAAAATTGAGGTACACGCAAAGGTCAGTATTCAAGTGAGAGTCCAACTTGAATGAAACGTGGGTTAGTTATGCTGATTTTTCCTCCCTTTTTAATATATAACCAACCAAATGAAGCAGTCTTAAAAAGCCAAAATCCGACAGTCTTTCAAGTGGGAGTCTGACTTGCAGATGGTTTAATTCTGCCGGTTTTTCCTCTGTTTTTCCTTTAAGGACCAAAAGAAGAAGATATAAAGGGAACAAATCTCAACAGAATCAAAAGAGACTGAATCAAAATGCCTTTATATATTAGTATAGATTAATTGATCACACTATCTCTTGAAACAAATAATATCAACTGCTCATTATCTTCTATACAAACATATAAAGGGATCAACAAATTATGCAATTATGATATCTCCGAAAAAATGTCATAAATTTAATAGATTACTGTTTTAAGAATGTTCAATGACTTCCTTACTTAACTATACAGCTAAATTTATGCAATTGACCGGATGGTGCATTATAATTATACAATTTTTGCTCCATGTAAGAAAAACTGCTAGTAAATAAGCAAACCCTGACCACTGATACAATTGGGAAATCTCCTTTGACTTGTTGACCAGTAGGATGGATAGTCACTTTCAACAGATAATGTGACGGTTGCCTGAAAATTCCACAGAGGACCTAGTGAATGGTGGGTACCAACACCCACATGCGCACCAGACATGTCTTTACTCATGATGTGCTTAATATGCTTACCAGTGTCCTCCAATCTACAACCATCAGAAAGTAACACAGTTCAACCTTGAGCAGTACCTCAAGTTTCTAATTTACACCATCTCTAAATGAAGCGTGGGGCTCACCACCCATAAGGCCAGAGCAAGAGTACCAAAAATCATCGCCATTTCATAATTTCAACCATTGAAATCCAATCAAATTCTATTGGGGTAAGGGGCATCTTTGAAGAATGTCATGAGAAAATCATCAAATCGGATGATTAAAACTAAATGGAAAAATGCTCATTTTTCAGCAGAGTTCATCTACAAAGCAACATCCACTGGACACTGGGTCCAAATTCCTCTTCTTAATGCTGGCATGGCATGAATTTATTGGACAAATTTACATAAATCTGAGTTGACTGCAATTGAAATCCAATTTGGGGCTACTTGCATCATTTCAGATCAAGTTAATACACTCACAAGTCACATCTAACTCTAGAGCAACAGCATCACCGTGTAACTAAAATCAGTGAGTAAAAGACAATGGCACAACCCTAATTACCCCATTACTGTACTCCAAACATGGTGATCACTTTCAAACAAATCAGAACTTTCTGTAAAAGATCAAGAACAAAATATATATGGTACCTGAATCGAATCCGCTTCAGATCGTTCCCTCCCTGAGGCAGAGAAACAAAAGTGATGAGCACACCAGGCTCCACCTGCGCAACCCACTCCTTAGGCTCATCTTCCTCCATAAATACCACGGACTCAGCTCGCCCGCTCACTGACGCCGGAGTCCCTTCGCCGCTCGAAAGTCCCTTCAATCTCGCCTCCATTTCTTTTCCCCACAACCTTGGCGTTGAGCTCGAGCTACCAGTTCTTCGGTACGAACAGTGGATCCTCTCTGAGGCTGACGCGGCTTCAGATTCCGCATAATTCCGGTTCTGGTTGGCACCAGGCGATCCTGAACAAGGCTTGCAATGTTTATACGCTCCTGAAGCTTTCAAGGCTATATCCTTAATCTGCATAAAAGAAATTGTTAGTGTCCACTGCGTTACCCTCCGTGTTTGGCTGCCGAGAAATCGGAAACACGGAGGAAATAAAAAGAAAACAAAAAAAAAAAAAAAAAAAAAAATTTGATTCAAGACTTGGATTTCTTCACTTTTTTTCTTTTTCTGGATTCAAGACTTTGATTTCTTTTCTTTTCCTACATTTGCTCAGCAACCAAACAGAAAGCCATATTTGTCGATTACCTGGGCGGTGAGAGCCTTGATGGCTTGCTTCGTGCTCGGCGTTCCAACGGTGTCTTCCTCTTCTTGTTCATGAAGAGATCTACCGTTCAGCTGCTTTGAACAAGCGATGCACGTCAGCATCTCTGCTTCACCAGTCGTTACCTACCGGAATTTCACCGGAAACTGACAACAGTAGAGAGAGAAAGAGTACGGATCAGAGTCTCCAACAATGCAATCAGATTCAAACTCAGAGCTCATTCATCGACCATTAAAGCTAAAAAAAGAAAAAAAAAAAAATCAAGTTCAAAGCAGCCCCGAACAAGCGGTCTTTTTCAGAAACCTAAACTAAAACAGCATGAACGCTCTGTTTGGATGCAGAGAACAGAGGAATTTTGATTTTCGGAAATTTTATATTTTCTTTTCTTTCCTGGGAATCCTGGGGTTTCTTGGCAACCAAAGGCGCGATAAGGAGTAGATGTGTATCAAAATGTTTTCAACATAAGGAACAGAAAACCTGTCCTTAAGGATGAGTCCCTTTCAGTTCCAACGTGTGGAGGACAAGACGAGACTGTTCCTGCTCAGTCTCTTAAATGCCACCATATTTATCTCGATCAGTGATTCCAGTCTCCTCTTAGAGAGAGAAACTAAAATTTACCAAGAGAGAGAAAGAATAGAGAGGAACTTCACTGTACCCCCGAGGGAAATATGAGCGAGAAGAGCTTGAGAGAACGAGAAGCGAGAGAGGGGAGCATACAGAGCTAGAAAGCTTGAAAGAAATGCGTTAATGGCGGAATTAGGGCATAGATTTGTGAGGGTTGGATCGAAATGAGTGTGCGCCAGGCAGAATGAGTAAGAAACACTCTCTCTGATCTCTCTCTCTCTCTCTCTCTCTCTCTATATATATATATATGTACACAACTTTGTCTCTCTAAAACACAATCTCTATTTCAAACCCCCACAGTTTCTCTCAATTCCTCTCCAAAACCCACACACCTCTCCAAAAACTCTCTCTAAAACAGACAGAGGGAGAGACGATCTCTCTCTCTAAAACTATCATAATTTGACACAAGAGAAGAGAGAAAAAAATCAGAGGGAAAGAGTCACGTTCTTACTCACTCTCTCTCTCTCTCTAAAACACACTTTCTCACTCTAAAGAGAACGTTTCTAGCATTCCAATCTCTCTCCAAAACACGCTCCCTCTCTCTCTCTCTCTCTCTATGGTTGCTGGATCAGTCATGGCATTGAGATTTGGATCATGTGCAAGTTGGAGTTTGGTAATAAATTACTACCTCTTACCGGATAGTGAAGGGGTCACAGCCGGTGTCTGCGCGAGACTTGTCTTCGAGCGTGCGCCACTCTCTCTGTCCGACGCCGAGGTTCCGGGATGGTGGAGTCGTCGAGAGAAAAAGTTAGAAAATAGAAGGCCAGCATGTACCTGTGGCCTGTGGGGCCAACAAAAAAATGAGCGCTATTCTAGCTTCTCATGGAAATTTTCATCACTCGCTGAAGAATGTGACGAAAATATATACTCGCTTCTCATGGATTGCGAGTGTCAACATGGAATGGAAATTTGGCTGCTTCAGTGGCGTCCCATTTTAATATTTTATCCCATGACAACGACCCCGGCTTACAGCTTGTACGGATTTGTCAATGGGTAAATAAATTGTTTTCAAAAATTGTGTTTTGTTTTCTAAATTAAATCCATCCATTCTGAGTGAAAACTCACAGGTAAATATTAAGGTGCGACACGATGCGGTGCGGTTCAAAATAGGGGTATTTTTATTTCGTCCTGAAGTAATTTGGATTTAAAAATTAGTATTAAGATCAAATTGAATTACATATTGTCCTGTCCCATCTCATCCCATCCTGTTCCAAAAAATATCAGTCTGATTCTCGATATTTTTTAGTTTGTTTTTTCTAAGTAAAAAATTAAAAATAACTATTTTCAATCAAATATTGTCATCTTGATTAGTCACAAAAATAGATTATTTCTTTTCACATTTACACTTTGCTATCAAGGATTTACATAATACATATACCTACTCTTCTACAAAATGGGCTATCAAGGATTTACATAATACATATACCTGCTCTTCTACAAAATGGGTTACATAAAATTATAAAGTCATAAATACATAATCATTAATTATAATTCATTCATTCATTCACAGTACTAACAACTAATAGTAATGATAGCACAATAAAAATATTATATATCATATATTATATTATACATATAAAAATAAATAAATAAATATATATATATATATATATATATATATATATATATATATATCATCGATACTCGATTCGGGAATTTGATTTAGGAATTCAGTATGGGACAGTTCTGAACACCCCTAAACCAAGTCCCGTCCCGAAAAAATTCGGTTTTTAAAAAATGGTCCCAAGTTCCAGACCGAATATTGTTTGTCCTATCCTGTTCTAGACCGAATTGCTTGGAATGGTCCGGTCCGATCCCTCGGAATTTCCTGAACCAAGTTGCACCCCTAATAAATATCCCAAACTATAATCCAAATAAACAAATTAAAACAAACTGAGTATGGGAAACTATGGCAAGTTATAAAATCTTAAAATTGGTTTTTTTTTTTTTTTTTTTTTTCTTTTTGGCCATTGACCTATAGGCCTAATGGTATGTTTTCCTCCTCTTGAAGGGAAGTCTTAGTTACTAGTCTTAGTAGAGTAGATTTAAACATATAATGTATTGATATTCTTATCTATTACCCTCCAAAAAAATTCTTATGGCAGTAGAATCTTTAAATGTTTCACCTAACTATCTCTAGATATTCCCGGCATAAAAAATCTCTAGATAAGGATAAAACTCATCACCTATTCTTTATACATCCAAAAATAGATCTGAGCATTGCCTCAGAAAAATTGAAAAATGAAATTCAGTACTAAAAAAACCCTTTCTACGACAAGGGGTTTAGAAAAATCTAATGCTTTGATTTAGGATTTGAGTCCCTAGCTAAGTCATTAGAGCTAACCAATTTTTGTGTGCAATTGCAAGAAAAGCACTTCCAACAATATAAATGGAAAGCGACAATACAACAACTTATAAAATTCATCCACGTCCATTCAACTCATAGTAACAATACAAATGGAAAGTAATAAAAGGATGAACACTAAATAAACGTGAAAAATCCCGACATGAGGAAAAATTATGGCCAACTCAACCACAAATGCACTATCACAAGAAAAACTTACAAGAGAATGTCAGAAATACATTACAACGCCTATCCCCCAATGGTTGCTCCATATCTTTTACCTCAAACTTGTGGATTAAGTTTTTTCACCAAACTTAGCTCACAAATGCCATGCGGATTCCAAAAGCACATTTTTAAACAACTTCCTTGAAATGTGTGTATAAAAGGCAAAAACAAATCTCAATCTAACCTAGGTGAGAAAGGTATATGGGTTAATCTAGAGAACAAAGACTTCGAAGATCAACAATTGTGGAAGGTGAAGTCTCTAGGTAGCAAGTACGTACTCATATGGATGTCACCCTCAAATCTTGCCTCCCAAGACACAATATTCTCTCTAGGCCTGCTTATAACTTGCTTATACAGTAGTGTGACTTAAGTATTATTCATACCTAAGGTTTTGAGTGTATGTAGAGTTTAAAAAAAGGGCAAGAAACTCATTCTTGAATTGGCTCCAAATCTCATGTCGGGGTGACTAAGAATAGACCAATGTCTCAGTCTCTACGATGTTGGAATGCCCCCTATAGCACGTTTGAATGACAACCCTACTAAAGTAGTATTTATACCTAGGGTTTTGAGTGTGTGTAGGATTTCCATAAAGGGCCAGAGACTCATTTTTGAATTAGCTCTAGATCTCATGTCGAGGTGACTAAAAATAGACCAATGTGTCAGTCTCTGCGACGTTCAATTCGAATGCCTCCTTTAGCACGTTTGAATGACAAGCCTCCCAAAAACAAACTAAACCCTAGAGTTACATAATGTTCAAATGAAATGGTATATGCCATGCATTCGAATGGGACCTATAAAAATCCTGAGACTATGTCTCTAACACACAAATTCATGTCAAATACACAAGGCCTAGAATGAAAAGAAACTAACCACCTAAGATATCCCTAAAGCCTTCAAATCACTCACCATGCCTAAAATGATTGAGACTTAGTTCTTCCACACACAAAGTCTTCAATTCTTGAAGTCTTTATCTTCAATGTAGCACACCACATGGACAACCCTCAACTCAAATGCAATTCCAAGTTCTTGGCAGTAGAATTAGCCAACACACAAGGGCGGAACTAAATTCTAACAAAAAAATTTATTCCTTTTAAGGCTAAAGTCCCAAGAATCATCGAACCAGCTATTGGGTTTACCCTAAAATTGATTTTATTCCATTAATTTTAGTGATGACTCCAATTGTTTTTTATACTATCATTTGCCAAAAAAAAAAAAAAAACAGATTATAACTGTAAATGCTATGTTAAATACAAATTGAGCCGTTCAATTTAACAACCAAACAAGCCCTTAACTTTTACTGACTTATTCATGTAATGATTTTCTTAAGAAAGTGGTAAAACCAAGCCTTAAATTAGATATTCATATTTATCGAACGAGCGATTAGTTTCGAAGTCCCACTGATTTCGAGCTCAAACTGCACTTAATAAACAAAGTTGATTAATTATAGCATGATAAGTGTGCACACCAAGATTCATATATATTTTCAGAATAATTCTTACTCCGTATGAAAGAGAGATATTTTGATCGATAATAAATTAATGGCTAAAAATTACAAAGCACTTTTTAGGTGGAAGAAGGAAAAATAAAAAAATAAAAAAATTTAAAATAAAAATTGCATGGAGGAATTTGCCCCTCCGTGGGGGCTTGGGGAAAAAAACTAAAGACCCTTTTTTTGTTTTTTTACCTAATTGAAACAAATATGGCCGAACAGGACACCTTTTACCATTGCGTTCAGTTCGAATATTTTTGGTAAAATTGAAACGAGGTATCAATATTCCAACCGCATTTTTATTGAAGAATTAAATTTCATGTCAGGTTGAAATGCCAAAATTTAAATATTGATTTTATCTATGGCATTTATATATATTTTTCTTTTATTATTATTGAGGGTACGTTTGGACAAACCTTGAAAATTGAATTGTCCTGTTGTGTTTCATACACAATTTCATTTATCATGAATGGGGTCTTGCAAAAATGACGGCTGTTGAGTAGAACATAATAATGATAGTGAAAGGTGTTGTGGTATGTGAGTCTAAAGATAGCGAAGGTTATAGTATAATTTTCGTATTTTTATAGAGGGATATTTTAGGTATTTTTTTATGGTTTTATATCAATCCTAATTACTATGGGTGTTATATATAAAGGGAGCCGGCCGTCAAAAGGCTTTGTATCTTGTATTCTTTTTTTCGCCTCAAAACATAATGGAATTGTGTGTGTGATGTGGACGTACCTCAACTAAAGGAAACCACGTAAATTTCTATGTTCTTGCTTCTTTAATTTTTTCTCTATTTTCGTATTAATCATTGTGCGTGTGGTAGAAAAAGGTTAATTTCTCCCAACAAAAGGGTCTTACAAAACATGGTAATTGTTGTGACAAAAAATCATAGTAAAAAATTTCAAATCATGGCATCTTCAAATCCTAAAACTGATCTGATACCAGTTTTTCCTGTGGAATTAAGCTACGATTTTATTAAATGGTCCCTTTTTCTTTGGTTAGGTACTTGCCTGATTTTAAGTGAATGATTTGTAGCCTTAAATACTATAAGAAAACTAGTAAAGATTCAATTTTTATGTGACGTCCAAACAGGCCTTTAAAAACTTGCAATAATCTATAAGTGCCACGATGACTGCCACAAAGAGTCCTAAAAAAAAGGGTTGACCTATTTTAGGCCAAGTATAGGGGGAAAAATGATTTGGTCCATTAATTCAAACCCAAATTTGTTGTTATCAATTTATATATGGGGCATGTATCCATATAAAAATTGCGAAGCCAAGGTTTTGGGAAATTTGTTTCACACATGAATCCGGTTGGGTCGAGCCTCTCCAATGAACTAAATTTTTTTTTTTTGTTTTTTTGTTAAATAGAAAGGGCAGAGGGAAACGATCAACAGTAATAATCCATTTTTGAACGTGACCATAGGAGCCCACGAAATAAATAGATAAAAAGATTTTTTTTATTATTTTCTTTTCATTTTAAGTGCTAGGCAAATAAAAGACATTGCCATCGATAAGTTCATTAGCATTCAATCTTGCATGAGCTCATTCTAACTTCTTCATAAATTGGAATCTCAAGGAGTTTTAGTAGTTTGGACCAACCTTAAGACGTTCGTTAAAAACAAATGATATATTTTAATCTGGTAAAAACACCAATAGAATATGATGGTTTCAGTTTGACTTACCAGTAGAATATGACAGATACAGAAGGTCTATTAAATTATGAAGTATTCTTAAAAAGGGAAAGTATTTTAAGATTTTTTTTCCTTTTTGCCTTTTTTTTTTTTTTTTTTTTTTTTTTTTTTTTTTTTTTTTTTTTTTCTAGGTAGCCTTAAGCATGGAGCACAACCTCAAAAGTTTTGGAGTGGGGAACATCAAAAGTCCAATAGAAAGAACCATATTAGCCATATTAGCACCGGTGATAATTTTACTGACTCTGTCCCTGTTTGGCTATCACCTTTGAAAAAACATACTCCATATTATTTTTTTTAAAAAAAATTTAAATGCTTTCACACCAATTATAAGTATTTTAACATACTAATTTTATACTTAAGTGTACAAAACATTAGAAAAAATAAAATACCCATGAGAAATGGTATTCTAGAAAACCAATTCAAAAAAGTCATTGATTTTTTTTAATGTGACAGTTATTTTGGAACATCCCAAGAAAAAAAAGAGGATAATGATCGAAAGAGGAAAGAGGAATATTAGAGGGAGTATAATTTTAGTATGGAAAATGCTATTGATTCTTTACATTTTTTTTCTAATTTTATTTTCTGATAATGTGACTATTGATGTGGCATATATTTACATAAAAACAAAAAACATATACAAAAACATTTGTTGATGTGGCTATTGTCACATATTAATGATAAAAAAAGAAAAAAATAGGAATGAATAGTAATACTCTTTTAGTATTTCAAAACGATTCCACTTGTTAGATAGGAAAATGTTATGACATCGAAAGGCTCACCACTCTTCATACTCGCAAATGTGATAATGATAAATTAAAAACTAATTTAAGAAAATCAAGTCCTTTTTGTTTTATATTTAAAGAAGGATATTAAAATCCTCATCAATTAATGAATGAATTCAATTCAATATCTTTAATAAGAAGTAACACTTTATTATGTAAGCCATTGTATTGCGAATTGATTAAAAAGAAGTCCAAATTTACTTTTGATCTCTTTAGAATTCAATTCTCCACAACTCCCCTTTATTTCAAAGAAAAATTCTCTCTCTCTCTCTCGCTCTCTCAATTTTTATTTCTTTTTTTATTTGGAGTTTTTTTTTCTTTTGGTCAATAACTAATCCTTATCTTTAACTGGCACCCTTTTCACTGTACCTTCCATCTCAGCAGACAGTAATGGTAGTTACAAGAAGAATTTTCTTTCATGCAAATTTGTTGTGGATTGATTGTACCTCAATCCGAATCCGAATCTAAGTTAAATATAAAGTAATTGAGGTTATAAACCTTTTTGATGAGAGCATCTCTAGTGATTTTTTTTTTTTTTTTTATCAGCGCTATTTCCATTTTAGCGCTTGCTACAGTGTTAAATGCTAATTTGATATAATATGCTCTTATATACATTATGCAATTTTTTGGCACAACCAGCATTTCTTTTATTTTTCTTAACCACTTTTATGCTAAATATAACAATATAGCACAAGAGTGTGCTAAATATGGCACAAGGATATGCTATTGTTATTTTGTAGCACACCATTAGAGCATCTCTAGTGGTTTGTGCTAACTTTTTGTGTTAATTCTATTTTAACACATGCTACAATAACAAATGTTATAGTTTGATACAATGTGTTTCGATAGTATAAATGATATAATATGTAATTTTTCAAGCATAATGACCAACTATTTCATTTTTTAAACCACCTTTGTGCTATTATAATATAAGGGTGTGCTAAATATAGCACAACAGTGTGCCATTGCCGTTTTTTTAGCACACCCTTTCCATTAGAGATGCTCATAGAGCGCCTATAAAGTGTGCTATTGCTAATATGGGTACGTACTACTGGCTTTATTTCCTGGCAATATCTTTTCTCCTCCTAAAAGGAATATGTCAGTAGTTCAAAACTCAGACCTACAAGTTGTAAAAATTAGGATGGAGCAGACCTAACCAATGAATTTTGGTACCAGGTTTAATACCCAAAATAATGTAAGAAAGGGAGAGAAGCTTGGGCCGGTTTGTGGCTCATGCTTGACACAAGTCCCAAGTGTTATGTTAATTTTTTTATTTTATTTTTTTTAATTTACTTAAAAAAATTTATTTTTATTGTTGTTGTTGTTTTGTGTGGTATTCTTTGCCAAGGCCCAAGGCTTACCCACATAGTGCCTATTAGCTAACCCCACCTTACTCAATTCTTAAGCACTCTAAGGCTATGTTTATTTGGTTTGAATAAAATGAATGGAATGAAATTCCATTCTAATTCACTTCAAACAACATGTTTGGATGAGACAGTTAAATTGAAATAGAATCAAACAGTAGTGAATTATATTGATATTTATTCTGCAATATTTATTTCAATCTCATTTTATTTCAAATTATTTTGAACAAGAAATCATATTTCAGTCCAACCAAACAAACATGACCTAAAAGAGTTACAAAAAAGTCATATTGCATACATAATTAGCATCAAGCATGCACTATACCAAATGGTATAACCCCTCTTTCTCCTAGTTTGATCAAATGACAAGAGGTTGATTTTGACGTAAAGGCATTTCAATGAACCGCATAAGATTGAAGTACTATTAGGTACAAGTCACGTGAATATTATATAATATATATAGTCTCAATGGTTAATCCGGTAATCAAAGCGTGATGGCGATCGAATGCATACTCCAGCCAAGAAATGCAAGAGCATGGTCTTTGATTATACCACATGGGAGAGGCTGCAATGCTGGGGGACGTTATGATCTTGTGGGATCCACCACATAGTGCTTCCCCTGCATCCCTGCTGAATTTGTCGTTGCATGTCATTATTAAACTCCAAATTGGCCATCTTGGTCTCCTCCTTGGAGGCTCCACCAACTCATTTGAGATTATTTTTAAGATCCTTAATATTTCATGTTTCCTCAAATTCTGGAAGCCACTAGTTTGCCACTTTGCGGAGTAATTGACCACTTAGTTTTCAATCCAACTATGGAATGAGAAGCTAATCTTAAGCCATGTTTGTTTAGTTAGAATGAAATGGATGAAAATGAAATCCGATTACATACTTAAAGTAGTATGAAATGGAAAGGAATTTGAAATGACACTATAAATACATTATTTGATTCCATTCCATCCATTCCATTCCAATTAAACAAACATGGCCTTAGCTCTTTTTGGTGTTTTTTTTTTTTTTTTTTTTTTTTTTTTTTTGGGACAATCGATTATTCTTATCCCTAATCTTCGTTAATATTAACAAATTGGTATCAATGTTTTTCCATAAATTTAAATCCGAAATCACTCATTTAATAAGTAAAGCAAATATCATTAAACTATTATGCCATTGACAATCGTATATCTGATAAAATTGAACGCTAAAGAGAATAAGGGCACTTCACGTCTTCCTTTTCCCTTTTTTTTAATTTTTATTTTTTTTCCTTCCCCGAAGAAAGGGAACAAATTTGGGGTGAATTTATAAACTAGATTGCCCCTAGGGCGGCACATAGTCAGTGTAGCTCCTTGGATATTAATTTTTCAGGTTAGGAGAATGGAGTCAATGGGGGCTATTTGAATGTGGACGGAAGGGCGACTATGAGTGTGAATAATGAGGTTTAGATTTGGGACTGACCTATCTGTTAATCTGTGACAACTTGCTTTCAACACTTCTTTTATTTAATTTGGACCACTTTTATCTGTATAAGAGTTTCTTCTCACCTATATATCCAAAGCTGCGCTCTCGCGCAAAGTACAAACGTAAGCTAGCTTGTTGTATATCATTATATTAGAGTATTAGACCAATAAATCACTGACGAATTTAGTAGGACTGATCAGAAGCTCCTCTCCCATCTCAGAATTCAAAACATGGCTGAAAAAATTAACCGGACTAGCCCTAATCAAATTATTGTTCATGTTATAAGAGCTATTTGGTATACCCGAAAATCTGGCCAATTGAAAATAAGTTTGATTAATTTTGATTTTACACAATTTGATAAGTCTATTTTTCCTGCTAATCAATTCAATTTTGTTTTGATAACAAGACATAAACATAGTTTGTGTTTGTTTGTTTTTTTTTTTTTTTTTTTTTTTCAAACTATGAGTTGATTTATTTAAAAACCAGATAATAATTATATATTGAATCCAATCTGATTTAGTTTTTGAAGTTTTCAAATAGGTCTATAAGAAAATATAGTCCAGATTACAAGAAAGAGTCGAACATATGTTTTGAGTAGAAATTTTTATTATTTATTTAAAAATTTTGTGACATATTTATATTTATATTGTTTACTTAATAGTGATAACTAACTATCATGAAACTAAACAACTGTGGCTGTCTATGGCTATTGACCCAACGACACCTCTGTCTTTTTTTAAAGTTATCTACTTCAACAATTAATTTCGCAAAATATGAACACGGGTAAAATTCTTGAAGATGACCTCATACAAAGTTGCGTGAGATTACCTTCTTTAAAAGGGTATTCCATATAAACTATTATGCCATTAGATTCAAATTATGAAGAAGTATTGATACTCATTTGTTGATTGGAAGAAGTCATAGCACCTCCGAAGAAGATAGCAAAAAATAGTAAAAGTGTCATTAGCTATCCCATGTGGCAATTGCTACTTCATTTGGAGATGTGTGTTCCAATGGAAAGTAGTGAACTTGATTATATTAATACTCCCGTAGCCCCACGAAAATATGCTATATTTGACAAAACGCGCAATTTAAAAGAAGTTATCATTATATTGACTTGTCACTTATTAAGCCTCAAGTTGATCGTTCTTTTTGAAAATATATGTTTTTTTAGGAGATTTTATTAAATGCTTTCACATCAATACATATGTTTCAATTTTCCAATTTTACCTTCAAATATATAAAATATTGTAAAAAGATAAAATACCTTTCAAGGGTATTTTAGAAAATCAAATAAAAAAATTATTAATTTTTTTAATGTGATAATTATTTTGGAACATTCTAAAAAAAAAGTTGACCACTTAAATGAGATAGTAGTATATTTGCTACCTTTACTCCTTTCTCCAAATTTGAAGAGATGAAAAGCACCTCCAACGTTGTTACCTCGTTTCTTTGTGTCCTCTTTTGGGTGGATTGAGGAGCAAATTTGGTAAAAGTTTTGTTATGTCCGTGGAAAGAGAGGAGGAAGCAAGCCCCATGATTTGGCACACCATGGATTGTCTTTGGAAAATGATGAATAGAATAATAGTGACTAAACAGTTAATGAGGAGCACATGATGAGCGCGTGATTCCCCAAGTTGGAATGAGTGAGTCAGGGTGCACGCTGCATCTATGATGAGCGCGTGATACATTAAGCCAGGCCCCACACTGTGCCATGGAGCCCACATCCCACAGGCGCCTCTCACTTTCTACGCCTCTGAGATCTCCGTAAAAAGGCTCCGCTCGTCTCTACAATCATGTCTTTTACCCTCGTTTGTCCTTTCCCACCAAAATTGATTTCCACTTGCTCCTTCGGCTGAACCCTCCGCTATGTGAATTCCTCTGTTTATTTTCCCCCCCAGCAGAGAAAAATAGATGTCAGCTCCGTCTACTACTGTATCTTTCTTTGCCATTACATATTATAGTTTACACATGCGGACTTTGCTAGACATGTCACTAACTTCTATTCTTTGTTCTCATCTTTCCACATCATCATCCAAAGATGGACGACTTAATTAGCAGATAAATTATACAAAAACTTTTAACTTTTATCAACCACTAACAATTTAACATTGACAACAGGTTTGTGGCCGGGGACTGCTAATGGACTTCTCCTCCAAAACTCCACGTGGGCCATAAAGATTTTCCTCTCCGATGATGAGAGTATAGCAACCATTAAATTCGTCTAGAAGGATCTAAGAAAGCATTTCAAATCACTCTACCTGCAAAATTGCCAAAGGTCTCTCTTTAACTGTGAACATTTAAAATAGTATTCTGTTCTCAAAGTCGCAAAACATAGAGAACAGTGAGAAAACATGTTTGGGAACTTGTTATAAAAAAAACTAATACTAATAATAATAACAATAATGAAAACAGCTCATTTTCAACTAACATAAAAATAATGTTTTCGGTTTTCGGTTTCTGGTTTCTATTTTCCATTTCCTCGTATTTATTTATCAATTCTATTTAAGAAACATAACACCATGGAAAACGATATCTGAAAACACGTATTTGGAAATAGCTTTTAGGGTAGGTAGCTAATCAGGTCCTAACATTTTTGATTTTTAAGTATAATTGACTTGTTTGGTGGAACCTGTCGAACTTCTGTTTTCCTTGTCCTTTTTTGTGCAAATGTGATGAAATGAGGTGCTAATACTTATTGGATTTAGCTAGGTTAGAATGTGGTTAATTAGACCTAGACTTCAATGGAATTTCTGAACCACACATAAACATAATGTAAAACACAAATTGATCTCATTTTCGTGGATGTTCAGTGGTTAGTTTGATCTTAAGGATATTATATATATAATGTATATCTAGATTTCAAAACTTTATTCTACCAAGATTTTTATTACGAAAAAAAAACTTATATGTAACTATGATATCACTTATCTTAAGTCAATAAAAATAAAATAAAATAAAGTGACATGGTACCACAAGTTACCGTCTTACCTTACTTCGCTCTTGTATAGGCAGATGACACTGCACACCTATGACACAGGTACATGGAGGACTCACTGACGAAACATCCTCTTGTGGAATTATTGTAATTATGATGTCTCTATGAAACCTTTATTGCTCCACCTCCTAGGCTCCAGGTAGGTCGGCTACGAGGCTATAGGCCATCAGTTATGGTGTTTTGACTCATCCTCCCATCCATTAACCGCACCTTTTTCCTTCGGTTTTGTAAATATTGTTATGGGAGCTTTCTTAATTAGTCTAATTAAGCTAGCTAGTAATTTAAATGGCACAAAGGTAGATCTATGCAGGCATAGTTTAAACTCCAAAACTGGTGGGGCATATAATTAAGGAAAATAATCTCACCATTTTGATTTCTTTAATTTGCTTCTATAAAAAAAATTTGTGTCAATAAAAATATATGAAACTCAACAAAACTTTATGACAGGATTAGGGAGTTCAGCACTATATTTTTAAAATCCTATTTAAAGATATTATTTAGTGAAAATATTGGTAATTTGGAAAAATCAAGATTTATAGATGATCAAAATTTGGCCAAAAGTTCATGAATTGAATGCCAATCGTTCACAGTGATCAATTTTCGGTGGGCCCACCAAGAGTTGAGATTCAACTAAACCTGCACTCGGATTACGGAAAAGCTCAACCAATTAAGGTGAAAGAGAAAAAAAATTCATTCTCTTAAAGGAGGACTCGAACTATATATATATATATATATATATCCGGGATTTACCCTTGCTTAATTTGAATACAACTCACTCTTGTCTAATTAAGCTGAAAATGAATGATGTAGAGGCCAGCTAACATAGTGGAAGCAGCCTATGATTAATTGGTGAGGAGAAAGCAGCATAATGGATACCCCACCTTTATTTCTGGTGACAGCCTCCAATTGTCACTTTTGAAAATGGAAACCTTTACAGTTTAGAAAGGAGATGGGAGTATAATATAGCTACGTAGAGTTGTCTTTCTAGGATCGGAGGAGTATGCTTTATTCCTTCCTGTCTCCTTCTTGTAAACTTATTAGGCATGGCATTGTTCAGTGGGTATTTAATGTATGGAGGTAGGTTCAATAACCCAATTAAAGTAGGGCAGTTTGTGCTTATAAAGTCAAGTTTAGTAATTTTAAATGAAATCTTTATAAGGCCGGTTCTATACTTTGCTTGCACTAATTGAAAAAGTTATTGGAAACATTTGTGTTTATGCACCATAATGAGTACTGTTCTTTATGCTTTTGAATTAACTAGTTTTTTCCTTTTTCAAGGTCTTGTTTGTATTTACTGCTGGCTGCTTATCCTCCACAACAATAATATGTGCATCGATGCTGTTACGTTAATTTGCTTTTTATGCGCTCTTATGATTGTTTCTTATATGATTTCTTCCACGGGGTAGAGCAGTTGGCTTGATTCGTGGGTTTACTCCCTACTGATGCGGCTTCCCTCGAGCTTAATTGATACACAGTCATTTGTGGACTGCTATGTGCATTTCGAGGGATTAGTCATGCCTAAAAGGGTGGGGTATATGCACGTTGTTGTTAGAAAAACAAATAAGATTAAAAAAAAAAATGCAGAAGACAAAGATAAAAAAGAAGCAAAATATAGGGACCAAAACTTTTACATAATTTACCTTACGAAGATATGTTAAGCATCTGGAGAACACAGCCTCCCTGAATGCATTAAGAGTAAGCCAGGTTCAGAATTGTGATTTGTGTTCCGCATATTTGTGGACAAATATATAGTTTTTGGCCAAACTATGTCTTTATGAGTTGGTTGAATTTTCTCAGTACCTCTTATGTAGTAGGTCATAAGTTTAACTTTCCATTCCGGCCCTCTTGTGGTCAAACACCAATCAAAGTTTATCGTGAATGTTAATTAATTCAAAGTGAGCACTAACCTTACCTTGTATTGCAAGGGATCAATTGGTTAAAGGTTTGAGTTTAATAACCCTGACCCCACAAGGAACGGTAGGGGGCCAACAAAAGGAAAAAAACCCACAACATCTCTTATTTGGCTATTACAAATCCAAACCTGACTGGTTTTGCAAGATTTTTGGACTTTTGGTATAATTGGAGGGGTTTGAAGCCTTGGCATCAAATGGACAAAATGGGGGAAATCAGCACAAAATGAAACTAAAAGGGCTATATTCGGGTTTAGGGCTTAAGTTGCTCTTGGATTGACTTTGGATTTCAAGTGTAAGGCCTGGCCCAAATATATACTACTTCTTTTGGAGTTGATAATTTAACAGCATAAAGGCCAACCCACCAAGATCATTCTGGCCGAGCATATGCTCTGTGCTCAGTTCTTGGGTTGGATCCGTGCTTGACTCAAAAAACCTATTAACTGCTATGTAGTTAGTCTCAAGTGGTGGATCAGTGATTTTTTAAGACTTACTATTTACAAAGTAGAAAATCTTGTGTTCTGACTTCTCACTCTCTCCTCATCGTTTAAGCAAAAGATTTAAGGTTGAGATTTTACCACACTCGGTGTAACAAAAAATTGGGTTGAAGGGGACCTACTTATGCGCATTTGAGCAAATGCAAATTTTGCTACCAAAATAAACACATAAGGTATCCTACAGTAATCATTTGACTTTACAGCTACATTAGACTGACCACATTGTCTTTATGTGTAAAAAAAAAAGAAAAAAGAAAAGAAAAGTAAAAAAGAACAGAAGAAAAAATGAATAGGTCCAACACTCCAACAATGGATATTATCTTAGGCATCAATACCCCTCACTTTATGGTCACGAATCATCTTCTTGTATATTTTTATGGTCATTACAAAGGATTTGCACCATTTAGAGGACTGAGAATAAATCTTTTTTATTACGAAGTATTATTATTATTATTATTTTGGCTAAAAGAATGAGAATAAAATCAATTCGTCCAAAAATCATCTAGTTGTTGATTTCTACATGCGCTCCTACGGACCTTTAATTCGGATCTACGTACATACATTCTAGACCATGTACTCCTTTATGCCTAACAAAGCTACAAGTCCAAATTTGAGCAACAACTTTGACATTTGTGGCCTTGAATATTGCAGCAACCTCCTTCTTCTTCCTCTTCGATCTTCTTCTACCCTCCTTTTTTATTTATTTATTTCAGTCAATGGAGTCATGGAAACAACCCTCACCTCTAACCTCCTTTAATACCAACAAATGAGTATTAATGTTTCTTCAAAAAAAAAAAAAAAAAAAAATGAAGAAGGAAAAATAGAAGAAGAAGAAGATATCGATGCTTCTTTATAAGTTTGAAATTAAGAACACTTATTTAACAAAGTAAGCAAGTGCCACTAGATTACAATGCAATCGACAACCACTAAACTTTCTTAAATGACATACATCTACATTTTGTTCTATTAGAAATAGGACTCAGTGACTCACCTTTCTTATGGGATAAATTCCCTCACAAAGGAGGAGTTGACAAATGAATTCAATTTGCTCTCTCTCCTTTATTATTTATTATTATTTTTTATACAATCGATAGAAACTATCCATTTTTTTTTTGGGATAAATTTAGAAACAGCGCTTACCCTAACCCTCCTCAATATCAACAAATGGGTATCAATGCTTCTCAACAAGCTTGAACTCGAGATAGCACACCTAATAAGTGAGGCAAATGCCATTAGGTTACAAGGAAATCAGCATATTAAATTTGCTCTTTGATCAAGTTGCATACTAGAAAACATATATAATAATTAGGGTAAAATGCATAAAACTATCCCCAAGTTTGGGTTAGGTTTCAGTTTGGTACTCCCAAGTTTAAAAGGAGTCAGTTTGGTAGCCAAACAGTTTGTTGACTAACACTGTTAATGGTTGGCATCAAATTGACGTTATTGCCTTTCACTTAAAGTATGTCGTTTTACCAATAACAATTTGGATTAATAACTTTTTCAACAATTCCAGATTTATGAGTCACAATTGTTCTTCAACAGCGCAAGGTTTGGCTCAACTGTGATGAACTTGATGCCATGATTGATGCTACACATTGAAGAAAAAAAATATGAACACGATATATATATATATATATATATATATATATATATATATATATATATATATATATATATCATGTATTCCATATAAAAAGTGTGCTTCATCGAAAGGAAAAAAAAAATTTATGAGGAACTAAAACAAGAGAGAGAGAGAGAGTGAGAGAGAGAGAGATGAAAACATTACTAAAACAATAAACCAAAAAAAAAAAAAATAATCTAATTTTGCTTGCTTATGAGGCACTTATTCATGTACAAGATAAGGGCAACGTTGGTGTATTTTAAAAATTATTGGTCAAATGGTTGAATCACTGTTAGTTGACCAAACAGTAAACCCCAAATTGAATACATTTGAAAGTCTGGATACCTAATTGACCCCTTTTAAACTTGGGGGTATCAAACTAAAACCTACCCCAAACTTAGAGATAGTTTTTTGCGTTTTACCCTCATAATTAACAGCATTTAGCGGAGATAGAGGGGAGAGGAGCAGTCAGATGGAAAAAGCTTAGTGGCTTAAAAAAGGTGTAAGAGTAACCCTCCACTTATTAAAAGACCCTTGATCGAGTTGTTTTTTCCATCTTCTTTAAAGCAAAAAAATTAAAAAGACTATAATTAATTATTCTAGTTGATGAATTTTTCATTCAAACTCTCTTCACTTATTTATTATCTTAGAAAATGGAGCACATTAACTTTCTCATTTTGTAAATTTTTTTTTTCCATTTTTTTTTTAACTTGCTCATTAGCTTTTATATTTTCATAAAATGTCTCACATACATGAGCTAGCAGCCTAGCACTATTAAAATGATATTATGCGTATGGATGATGCATCACCTTTGTCACCGCGCATTATTCATGAAGGGACAATCTATGATGGGGTGCCACTCATTGGGCTTCGTTCTTTACACTTCACATGGCGAGATCATGTATTGCTCAAAACCACTATAATAGATATAACGTACTACATTAATTTAATGGGAATATAGATGAGATTCAATGTGGTAATTAATTTAGCTTTTATTAAATCAAAGGTATGAAGATCTCGTTGTTGTGGTGGTCTTAGAAATTTAGAAATTATTTTTTTTCCTACCAATGTTGTATGAATACCAACATCATGTACACTAAATGGAGTAATAAGTCTTAAAAATGGGGTTTCCAGAATGACTGGTTTTGTAAGGTTTTTGAGAAGAATAAATGGAGTTGCAACACAAATTCAAAAGACCCAAAAGAAAACATATAAAAGATCTAAACAAACTCATTCTCCAAAATATCATTATAAAAATAGAAAATACAGTTGGTTAAAATACCCGGTAAAATATCAAACTAAAAAAATCACATGGATCCTCCACCAAATACAAATCTAATAAATCTAACGATACTCAGTCCTCCTTTAGAAAAACTCCTATATAAATGTCGGAAATGTGGAAAATTAAGACATTATAAAAACAAATGCAAACTAATACCATCTAAGAAGATATTAATAAATATAGACTTCAAAAGAATCTTCTTCCAAAACCTATACATCCCATAGAGTTAGAAATTTTACAAGACTTACATATTGAATATTGTAATCATCATAAAATACATTTAAAATTTTCTATATGGTATCAAATATTTGCTAAAGGAAACTACAAGGTTACTAATCCTCCATATACACCTAAAACAATAAATGTACAAACCAAAGAGACAATCTAATGGAAAACAACAGACAATAAAACCATTCAAGCGATATGTGTGGAAATATTCTTGAACCGATGATTCAACTCGAGCTAAGGAGCTCAAATTAGAATTATTGACATGTGGTAAAGGCAACTCAACCAGATCCGTTACAACGCACACAGTCTCCCAGCTCGGGGCCTTACACTCAGTTCGGGACACCTGTCCCATGACTCACACTACAATCTAAATCGCTACTACAGTCCAAAACTATTACTACAGCTGTAATTCCTGACACAGCGGTTACAGGAAACCATGGTCCTTTGCTCAACCATAATCAATAAACCATGATCAGACAGTTATTGGCAAACCATGGTCAAATTTGACTTAACCAAGGCAGTTACCTGACCTCATATGGTCAGTCCGTACAGGTAGGTATAAATAAAATACGATACAGCCAAATAAGGTAAGCTACAGTACCCTAATCCTCTGAAATTCATCTTCTTCCTTGCCTCTTCCTCCATAAACGGCTTCTGACTTAAGCTTTGGAGAGGACTTGGCTAAAACCCACCTTGGCCTACCCTTTGACTTTGTTTCCAAGTTTGTGAGTGCAGGTCTACGCGTGAGAATTAGCTCCTTCATCGTCATCAGACCCCGGGGAGCAGAAATTACCCCGCACACAATACATCCACAATTAGAAAATATCCAGATAAATATAAGAGAAAATGTACTTATTGCCTCTCCGTTTAAAGACTATGCAGGAACTACCTCAGAAGGAAGAAAGATAATAGAACAAAATAATTATTCCAATCAATATTTATATACAATAGGAACATAGTTAGATAGAATAGAATCAATCCAAGACCAGATACATATAAATACTAAGCCCAAAAATAATAACCACTCTTCACCAAGTACTTTATATTTTCAAAATCCTAAAACTCAACCTATTAAATCTACTCTTTTATTTAAACCGCATCAAATACCCAAAGAACATGAACTCAAATTTAAAAGTACTTCTGATGAATTAGTAGAAGAAATTACTAAAAGACTAGCCCAATCACCTTTAAATTACAATACCAAAAATATTACTCCTTTAACACATAATAAATCAATCCCAAAAGAAGAACCAATAGAACTCCATTCTAAAACATTTTCTCATCCTAGACCAACCACCAGAAATTATTATTCTAGACCCACTCCTATTAATATCCAATTTGAAGAACGTCTCCAATATGTACAAAGTGAGTATAGTGGAAACTCTATATATAAATGGAATATAGATGGTATGTCAGAATATCAAATTTTAGGAACAAAGAATGAAATTCTTATGGTAGTTACTACATATAAACATAAACAAAAAGCTTAAGATAATCAAGCGTTTCATTTAATAATTACAGGTTTTACTGGCCAACTCAAAGGTTGGTGGGATCATTTCCTATATGAACAGGACAGATATAATATTGAAACTGCTATAAAAGTCGATAATAGTGGAAATCTAGTTTTAAATGCAAGAGGACAACCTATTTCTGATAATATTAACACTTTAGTATATACTATTATTAAACATTTTCTTGGAGATCCATTAACTATTATAGAAAGAACTAGTGAGATCCTTTCACATTTGAGATACCCAACATTAGATGATTTTCGATGGTATAAAGATATTTTCTTAAGCAAAGTATTATTAAGAGAAGATTGTCAAAATGATTATTGGAAAGAAAGATTTATTGCAGGATTACCCAAGTTATTTAGTGAAAAGGTTAAACAAAAATTAAAGAAGGTACAAGGTGGCTCAATTAATTATCATGTTTTATTTTATGGTGATATTATTTCCTTAATTCAAACAGAAGGATTAGCTTTATGCACAGATCTTATACTAAAAGCACAAATGAAGAAACAACAAAAATTAGGTAAAAAGGAATTAGGACAATTTTGTGAACAATTCGGATATTCAAAAATAGAAGCACCATCTTCTAAGAATAGAAAGACCCAAAAAAAAACATATAAAAGATCTAAACAAACTCATTCTCCAAAATATCATTATAAGAATAGAAAATACAGTTGGTTAAAACACCCAGTAAAATATCAAACTTAAAAATCACATGGATCTTCCACCAAATACAAATCTAATAAATCTAACAATACTCAGTCCTCTTTTAGAAAAACTCTCAAAAGTTGGAAATGTGGAAAATTAGGACATTATAAAAACAAATGCAAACTAAAAGATAATATTAACTCTTTAGATATTTCTGATGATCCTAAATTACAACTATACAATTTATTAAAAGAATATTCTGATACAGAATCTGATATCCAATCTACTGAAGACATTAATGAAATTGAACAAGATGATATTCTGGAGACATCCACATCTTCTTCTTCTTCCAACTCTGAATCTGAACAAGATGAAACACCCCCAATAAAGAATTGCACATCCCTAACTTGCTGTAATAAAAATCAAGAAAAATCTTTAATGCCCTTAACCAGAGAAGAAAGATAATTATTAGATTTTGCAGATACGATTACATATCCAGATCTTAAAAGAACTTATTTATATAATCTTTCCAATACAATAACACAATCCACCAAATTCAATAATGATACATCTTCTAGTTATAACTTAAAATCTATTCTAAATAGATTTGACAAAACTAAAACTAGACCTATAACTATTCAAGATTTACAACACAAAATAAACCAAGGCAAAAAAAAAATTAGATATTTAAAAGAACAGGTTAATTCTTTGGAACAACTTAGAACACAAGTAGAAGACTTACAAAGAAAACAACACTATTTAGTACAAAAATTAATTTCTTCAACATCTTTTCCAGAACACATTCCAGAAGAAGACAATTCACTTGAACAAATACAGGAGCTTGATGCTATGCAAATTGTGACATTAATTGATTATAAAAAATGGCACATATATGTCAACCTTATTATTAATGAAACATTAACGATAAATACATTTGCCTTAGTTGACACAGGAGTAAATATAAACGTACTGTATAGTACAAGGAATAGTTCCAATAGAATATTGTCAAGAAACAACAAAAGAACCATTAACTACTGCAGATGGAACTAAAATGCACATTAATTATAAATTATAAAAAGTCCAAGTATGTAACCAAGGAATTTGTGTTGAAACTCCATTTATATATTCTTCTTAAAAACCTAACAAAGCAGTCATTCTGGGAACCCCATTTTTTAAGACTTATTACTCCATTTAGTGTACATGATGATGTTATTCATACAACATTGGTAGAAAAAGAAATAATTTATAAATTTTTAAGACCACCACAACAACGAGATCTTTATACCTTTGATTTAATAAAAGCTAAATTAATTACTACATTGAATCTCATCTCTAAAAAGGAATAACATCATAAATATTTACATAGTGAAATCCAATCTTTAAAAATAGAACAAACCTTATATGCAGACTCCACATTTGCAAACCAAAATAGAACAATTTCATTCTCTATTAAAAAAAATACTGTTTGCTCTGACTTACCCAATGCCTTCTGGAATAGAAAAAAAAACATATAGTCAGTTTACCTTATGAACCAGATTTTAAAGAGTCATAAATCCCCACAAAGGCTAGATCAATCCAAATGAACCAACAACTCTTAGAATATTGTAAAAAAGAAATCCAAGGATTACCAGTTAAAAATTTAATTAGAAAAAACAAATCTCCATGGAGTTGCTCAGTTTTCTATGTTAATAAACCTGCATAAATAGAAAGATGCGCTCCTAGGTTAGTCATCAATTATAAACCATTAAATAAAGTTTTACAATGGATTAGATATCCCATTCCAAATAAACAAGATTTACTTAATAGATTATATAATGCAAAAAATATTTTCCAAATTTGATATGAAATCTGGTTTTTAGCAAATTCAACTTAAAGAAGAAGATAGATGCAAAACTGTGTTTAATATATATTCCATTTGGTTAATATGAATGGAATGTTATGCCATTGGTTTAAAAAATGCTCCATCAGAATTTCAAAATATTATTAATGACATTTTTAATCCATACTCAGCATAGTCTATAGTATATATAAATGATGTTTTAATATACTCTGAAAATATTGAACAACATTGGAAACATTTATATACATTTTTAAACATTATTAAAAAGAATGGTTTAGTTAACTTAGAATCTAAAATCAAATTATTTCAAACAAAAATTAGATTCTTATGACACAATATTCATAATGGAACAATAATTCCAATTGAACGAAGTCTTGAATTTTCAAGCAAATTTCCAGATGAAATTAAAGATAAACAACAATTACAAAGATTTTTAGGAAACTTTAATTATATTGGTAATTTTTACTAAGATTTGCATCGGTTTTGCAAACCATTGTATGATAGACTTAAGAAAAATCCTCTACCATGGTCTCAACACTATACTGACATTGTAAAATTAGTAAAATCAAGAATAACTCATTTACTATTATTACACATTGCTAATCCTCAAGCTTTTAAAATAGTTGAAACCGATGCTTTAGACATAGGATATGGTGGTATTCTCAAGCAAAAATTAGAAAAAGAACAATTAGTATGTTTTACTTCAGGTGTTTGGAATTCTTCCCAAAAGAATTACAGTACTATTAAAAAAGAGATTTTAAGCATTATTTTATGTGTTTCCAAATTTCAATATGATATTTTAAATCAGCCATTTTTTATTCGGGTTGATTGCAAGAGTGCCAAAATAGTTTTAGAAAAAGATGTTAAAAACATTGCTTCAAAACAGATTTTTGCCATATGGCAAGCTATTTTAAGTGTGTTCGATTTTGAAATTGAATTCATCAAAGGAGAGAATAATAGTCTTCATGATTTCCTCTCACGCGAATTCTTGCAGAGCAGGGAAACAAACCTATTCATTTCCAACTTGTCCCAATCCATTTGCACCATTAGATTTTCTAGAACTTCCTGGTTCTTCCATTCCTTTGAAGCCCCAAACCTATGCTAAAATGGTAGCTAGTCTTTCCCATTCTTCATCTCAACAAATAATCTCAAATCCAACACAATTTGATGAACCAGGGAATATCAATCATTCTTCATACATCTATAATAAAAATCTTTTGCCTATTATTGTCATTGAACCAGAATTCAAATCAGACTCTATTCTACAAATTTCCCAACAACTATTTTTCCCTGAAAGACATTGGCTCTCCCTTATAGGAGACAAAACCCAAAACTATTATAAATTCATTCTTGTTGATACATATTCCGTTGTTATTACACATGTTCCACATAAAGAAAATTCAAATCATTCTATGTGTAGGATCATTAAGGTCCTATCTTATTCTGGTTGGAACCAAGCCCTCTACACTCCCAAAAGATTCTCACAAGAATATTATCTTCAGGCTTATACCTATTTTGATTATATTGATACATGGTACAAAACCTTTTCTTTTCAAAGGTCTAATTGGAACCATTCTTGGTTCTTCTATTTCTGCCAAACCACTGTTTCTAAATATCCAGCTTGGTTTAACCAATGGTTTTCCTGGTTTGGTCCAGATAATAGAGTTCTTCATCTTCCCGTTTTCGAAGGGTTTGAACATTTCTTCAATCATTATTTATTTCCAGGACAAGAACATAGCCCTTCATTCCTCATTGTCCTTACTATTTTCCAACTCCCATAAATCTTAAAATGGGATTATGTTATTTCTTCCATTGGCAACCATCCTCCAACTCTACATTTATGCAGACGGTTCTCATTCAAATGGTGGAATAAAGCTGTTTCCTAGAAAGCTTATGTTCCCAACATCATCTCCTTCCTCCATAAAAATCCAACTCTCTGCAAAACCCCAATTCAAATAGACTCTACAAGCGAATATCTAGCAGTTAAGTCCAAGCAACAAGCAAAAATAGCATCTTCCAATTCCAAGGTAGAATACAAGAAGTTTTTACGTGAAGATCTTTCACAAGTTGATTCAGATAAAGAACATTCAGACGAAGCCTTGTCGTCCCATCCATACAATCAAAATGAAGATGATTGCTATGGCATGGATTTCTTTTCTCAGATATGACATATCTGCCATTTCCATAATTTGCATAGTATAGTTTTCAAGCCAGGCTTCCAGCCCTACCACTGACACAAAATAACAGTCCATTTGCTTAGACTTTGGATTCCATTATCGCTTGTAATTCTACAGTCTCCAAACAACATTATTCCATTAACAATGCTTTTGGCACATTCCGACAAAAACAGTACAAATTTAAAATTAAAAAAAAAAAAAAAGGAAGTCAAAAGTGTTACTTTCCGTGCTACTTTCTAGCACGCCGATTTTATCTTTTGTCGGCAATATTTCTCATTTATAGCTCAACCCTCATGTGCAGATCATTGTGAGACATTCCACTTACCATCAAGGACAAAAATCAAGAAAAGCAGAAGAGACAGTACATTCACGAATTTGTTTGAAATCCTTTACTTCTTAGATTATAAATATGAACCAAACTAGTCGGTTCAGCATCTGGTCTTGTAATCCAATCCTTCTTTCTACTCTTGTAATAAACCCTCCAAACCCTTCTCCTTTCTTACTATAAGCCTTCTGTTTCTTTCTTCTAGTGTAACCTTTCATTTGTAAGTATTTTTATCTTCTGTACTTTAAGTTACTTTGAGTATTGTTCTTTTCATGTATTTTCCATGTTAACTACTACTATTCCTGGGTGCACTTATATCTAATTTCATGAAAATCAAGGACCATATATAATATATTTATCTTCACTTTTATTTCAATGCACATGGTAGTGTGTAAGCCAAAAAAAAAAAAAAGAAAAAAGAAAAAACACTTTGTATAAATCAGACTTTTTCGTTATCATCACTTGTTTAAACTTTAAAGCATCCTTGATCAATTGAAAGTTCCAGATTATTACAAGGATCATTGTTTCATATGAAGTATATAAAATGATAAAATCCGTACTTTTTTAAAATATTTTTTATGGGGCAACAACATCATATAATCTACACAAGAAACCAAGCCTAAAACCTGAACTGCTCCAAGATTGCAATTAATGTCGATAGCATTATGCTAACATGGCAAGATCAGAGCAAGTCCACATTACTTACTGTAGGTATCTCACCGTATGAGAACCAAACCACTACCTAGTTCTGAATCTTGCAAAAATAAAAGTTGATATTTCCTTACTTTACCATATATGGGACTCACAATCACTCCATTACCCAATCCCCATGTATTATTATGGCCATATATATCTAGCTCTTCCCAATCATTCAATCAACGACCAGTCCACGAACCACGTACCCTCCCTTCTTTGACAAGCCTTAGCCAAAAATCAACGACCAGTCCACGGACCACGTACCCGCCAAGACCATTCTGGCCGAGCATATGCTCTATGCTCAGTTCTTGGGTTGGATCCATGCTTGACTCAAAAAGCCTATTAACTGCTATGTTGGTAATTGATCTCAAGTGGTGGATCAGTGATTTTTTAAGACTTATTATTTATAAAGTAAAAAATTTTACGTTTGACTTCTCACTCTTTACAGATCAACCATTATCTAATGCAGAATAGTCAATGGACCTTAACTTGTGTTTCAACGGATTAATTGGGTGAAATATCTAGATATTCCTATTGGACCAAAAAAAAAAAAAAAAAAAAAAAAACAAAAAACAAAAAACAAAACGTTATTTGTCACATGTCTAGAAGTTGTGGCCACCCACAATTATGAGTGTTCGTGGTTTAGTTTGGTTCAGTTTTAGGGTAGTTTTCAAACCAAACCATTATACTTCGGTTTTGTTCTTATCAAACCAAAACCAAACCATACTATAAAAAAACCAAACCAAACCAAACCAAAAAATTTCGGTTTGATTCGGTTCGGTTTCGGTTTTAACCTATCAAGTAACAACAAATCATCATGAATAATTGTTTACCCCTAACAAAATGAAAAAAATGACAATCCAAACTCCAAATAATTTTTTTTTAATAAAAGCATTACATTAGCAACTAAAAAAAACATTAAACATTGTATCAAAATAGAAACAAAGAGCGAGAAGGGGGGGGGGGGGGGGGAGCAGAGAGAGAGGTTGAGTGCAAAGTAGCAAACTTGAGTTTGATTATTAACTCAGTAGGTTTTGTATTCCGACTATAGTACTACCTATTTTACCTTTGTTTGAGTAGGAAATTTACAAACTAAACTTTAATATATAATATATAATTATAATATATGTATATATATATATTTTGATTTTTCCGGTTTGGTTTGGTTTTTTAAAAATGAAAACCAACACCAAACCAATTTAATTCGGTTTTCTAAAATTAGAACCAAACCCAAACCTAAGGGAAAAAAAACCAAACCAGACCGACTGGTTTGGTTTGGTTCGGTTTGGTTCTTGGTTTTAACCTAAATCATGAACACCCCTACCCACAATAGCTGCCAACCTTGGGAGCGGCTCCTCTCCATTACTCAAATAATAATGGACCTCTAGTACATTGACCAGATGAAGGACACATCACCTATTTAATTGCGGCATCCAACGGTTTAGCTTATTATCTATGATATAGATCATCAAAACGGGGTCGTTTGTATCTAAATATTTGGTAAACGGCATAGGCCCAGATTCCATTGTTCCCATCTTCTTCTACCTAGATTCACCCACTTCGACAAAACACTCTTGGTTCTCTGCAACATATTCTTAGTGCCGTCCATCTCTCTATAACGCTACCCTTGAGTTAAGGCTATATCAGTAATGGAATCCATATACTCCACTATGTTTCTTGCTCTACTATTTCTCCCTCTAATTCTCTTATCTTTTTTCTCTTTTTCTCTTGCATATATATCTAGAAATGTTTCACCTGCAATATCCTATTTCCTACCATTATTTTTTATTTTTTATTCTTAGCTTCTTCGTCCATTTTTTATCAATTTTGAAAGATGTCCATACATACATATTTGCTGATTCATAATCATGAACCCAAATGTCATAATCAATTTCATAAAATAGACACCCAAATCATCGATGCACACAATGGATCCCACCACCATCGGAAAAACACAACTCCAACATCTCACACACAACTGGTTAATGGAATTATCTTTGACACTTCATTTATCTCAGTAAACATAAAGTTTAAGAAATAGAAGAAATTTCAAAAATACATTGAGAAATTCAAGTCCATGTTGGGATTTGGGCATTATTTGTTTTGATTATGTTTCAACCATACTGATTTAAGACGAAACTGATACAGAAACTTCTAAATCTTGTGGGTTAGAAGGTTGAGAGAGATGAGATCTGTTTTTAATTAACGCCGTTAATTGGCATTTAATAGCCGAAACGACCCTGTTTGGTTATTTTGTAATTGATTAATAAGCTCAACCGTTAGATGGCGTAAGTGGATGATGTGTCCATCTGGAAAATGTACTGGAGGTCCAGTTTTATTTCAGTAATGGAGAGGAGCCGCTCCCACCAAGCTTATGGCTTAGGTTTTCTCTCTCCTCATCGTTTAAGCGAGAGATTTAAAGTAGAGACTTCACCACACAGGTGTAACAAAAAATTGGGTTGAAGGGACCTACTTATGAGCATTTGAGCATATGCAAATTTTGGTACCAAAATAATTACATAAGGTATCCTACAGTAATCATTTGACTTTACAACTGCATTAAACCGACCACATTGTCTTTATGTGTATAGTAAAAAAAAAAAAAAGAAGAAAAGAATGGGTCCAACACTCCAACAATGGATATTATCTTAGGCATCAATACCGCACTTTATGGTCGCGAATCATCTTGTTGTATAATTTTTATGGTCATTACAAAGGATTTGCACCATTTAGACGAATGAGAATAAATCCTTTTTATTACGGAGTATTATTATTATTATTATTATTATTATTATTTTGGCTAAAAGAATGAGAATAAAATCAATCCGTCCAAAAATCATCTAGTTGTTGATTTCCACATGCACTCCTACGGACCTTTGGGATCTACGTACATACATTCTAGACCATGTACTCCTTTATGCCTTCCAAAGCAACTAGTCTAAATTTGAGCAACAACTTTGACATTTGTGGCCGTGAATATTGCAGCAACCACTGACCTTTTATTTATTTATTTATATATATTTATATATTTTTAATTTTTAATTTTTTAATTTTTTTTTTTCAGTCAATGGAGTCATGGAGACTACCCTCAACTCTAACCTCCTTTAATATCAACAAATGAGTATTAATGTTTTTCAAAAAACATAAAAAAGATATCAATACTTCTTTATAAGTTTGAAACTGAGAACATTTATTTAACAAAGTGAGCAAGTGCCACCTGATAAATGCAATCAACAACCCCTAAACTTTCTTAAATGACATATATCTACATTTTGTTCTATCAAAAATAGGACTCAGTGACTCACCTTTCTTACAGGATAAATTCCCTCACAAATGAGGAGTTGACGAATTTTATTATTTTTTTTTAGGGGAAATTGCATTTTAGGGTCTAAAGTTTAGGTCAAGTTTCATTATAGGGTCCAAAGTTTAAATTGCGTCAATTTAGTACCCGAATTATTAGTTGAGTTGCAATTTGGGGTCTGCCATCAGAATTTGCTGTATTATCTATAGTTTACCCCTTTTATGGGTTTGAAAACTCTATTTTACCCTTATCAACAACTAATAAATTTTTATATTTAATTAGATCTCAATCAGTCTTATCTTCTTTCTTTCTTTATATTACCTCTATCAACATCTAATAAATCTTTATATTTTCCATTTACATAACACAAATATGACAGTAGAATGATTTAGATTTGATTAAAATATGATGGTTTATTAAATGTTGATAGGGGTAAATTAGGGTTTTCAATCCTATAAAAAGGGAAAAGTAGGGATAATACAAAAAATTCTGAGGACGAACCCCAAATTGCAATTCAACTAATAATTCAGGTACTGAATTGATGCGATTTAAACTTTCAACCTTAAAGTGAAACTTGACCTAAACTTTGTACTCTTTAGTGCAATTTACCCTTTTTTTTTTATACAATCGATAGAACTACCTTTTTTTTTTGGGGGGGATAAATTTAGAAACTACCCTTACCCTTAAACCTCCTCAATATCAACGAATGGGTATGAACGCTTCTCAACAAACTTGAACTCGAGATAACACACCTAATAAGTGAGACAAATGCCATTAGATTACAAGGTAATCATCATATTAAATTTGCTCTTTGATCGAGTTGCATACTAGAAAACATATATCTATCTATACTACTTATAAAAAGATGAATATCAGAAAAACTTTTGAACGACCAATATACCCTTATTTAAATTATAAAAAAAAAATACATATATACCATTCCTTTAATTGAAACATATAGTAAATGTTTTATCATTTGGTAACAAATGAAAGTTAGATTTCAACTCAAACTTTTAACAAATTAAAGTTAAATTCTTACTCAAATTCTTTAAAAAAAAATAATAATAAAAAATGTACTCTTGAATTTTAAACTTTATGTTTTATGAAAAAAATATAAAATCTTTGTGTATTTATTATTTTGTGTAACTAATATTATTTAAAAAATATTCACATGCAACGCACTTATGCTATATTTAGTAATAATTAGAAGGCATTTAGTGGAGATAGAGGGGAGGGGAGCAGTCGGATGGAAAAAGCTGAATGCCTTAAAAAAAGGTGTAAGAGTAACCCTCCTCTAATTAAAAGACCCTTGATCAAGTTGTTTTTCCATCTTCTTTAAAGCATAAAAGTTAAAAAGACTATAATTAATTATTCCAGTTGATGAATTTTTCATTCAAACTCTCTTCACTTATTTATTATCTTAGAAGATGCAGCCCATTAACTTTCTCTTTTTGTAAATTTTTTTTTCCATTTATTTATTATTATTTAACTTGCTCATTAGCTTTTATATTTTCATAAAATGTCTCCCATACATGAGATAGCAGCCTAGCGCTACTAAAATGATATTATGCGTATGGATGATGCATCACCTTTGTCACCGTTATTCATGAAGGGACAATCTATGATGAGGTGCCACTCATTGGGCTTCATTCTTTACACTTTATGTGGTGAGATCATGTATTGCTCAAAACCACTATAATAGAAATAACTACATTAATTTAATGGGTGTATATCTAATTTCATGAAAATCAAGGACCATAATATATTTATCTTCACTTTTATTTCAATGCACATGATAGTGTATTTGTGTGTAAGCAAGCAAACAAAAAAAAAAAAAAAAAAAAAAAAAAACTTTGCATAAATCAGACTTTTTCATTATCATCACTTGCTTATACTTTAAAGCATCCTTGATCAATTGAAAGTTCCAGATTATTACAAGGATCATTGTTTCATATGGAGTATATAAAATGATAAAATCCGTACCAAAATTTTTTTTTTTTTTTTTCGTTTTTGGGCAACAACATCATAAGAAACCAAGCCTAAAACCTGAACTGCTCCGAGATTACAATTAATGTCGATAGCATTATGCTAACATGGCAAGATCAGAGCAAGTCCACTCTGCTTACTGTAGGTATCTCACCGTATAAGAACCAAACCACTACTTAGTTCTGAATCTTGCAAAAATAAAAGTTGATATTTCCTTACCCCACCATGGGACTCACAATGACTCCATAACCCAATCCCCATGTATTATTATGACCATATATATCTAGCTCTTCTCAATCATTCAATCAACGACTAGTCCACGGACCACGGACCACGTACCCTCCCTTCTTCGACTAAGCTCTTTGTTAATGCATGTCGATCGTACGTCAATTGTCTTCAAATTTATGTAATGTAATCTCATCTCTCATCACGCCACTATCTACCTTCTTCTCCTATCATCCACTTAGTTCTAAGTGGGTTTGGGGTTATGCAGCCCAAAAAAATAAAAAAAAAAAGGAAACAAAGAAACAAAGAACTGAACCCGTGTAGATTGCCCACGCGTACGTGACTGCAAAACCGAACCTCTGCTATGGCTGGCTTATCCATTGACATCGACACTCAACAGTCATTCGTTTCACCCCTCATAACTCACAACTCAGCAGGTGCTCATAGTAGTTGCAGCGATAGCTGACCACGGTGGTCGTAGGCGAAAGCAGTTCGCCATCGTCGTCGGAGTGAGGGGATGTCAGATGAGGACGACGAGTGAGGTGTAGTCGGCGGCAATGGAGTCCAAAGTGTCAGATCTGAACTAGCTAGGTGGCGACAACGGAGGTTGAGCGATCGTGTTGAGGCGCTGGAGGCGACGTCGTACGTCCTCTTGGACGGAAGCCTGAGGGGCGAGGGCTTTAGAGAGAGGGAGAACGGTGACGACTACGAAAGAAGCAGAATGGCAACCGTGTCTTCTAGGCTCTTTTCCCAAAATGGTAAGTTTTTTAGACTTTATTCCAATTTTGGTGTGATTTTAAACTTTATTCCCAAATAGCGAAAACCACGATTTATCGCTGTCTAGGAATTAAGTTCAAAATCACACCAAAGTTGGAATAAAGTCTAAAAAACCTACCATTTAGGGAAATGAGCCATGTCTTCTAAGAGCATTTCCAATTGAGATGTTAAATTTTTGGGAAATGCTATATGTGGCATGCTAAGTTGATATATTATGAAAACTGGGGGAGTACTAACGGCTGTCTATTAGAGAATATATGCTACATCAGTTACTGTCTTTTGTTGCATTTAGTTACTATATATTGCACTACCCTAAATTTTTTAATGTAAAATACAAAATAAAAGCCTATGAGGCAATTTGAAGGTTTACTTAAAATTGACTATTTTACCCAATATGCCAAATTTGAAAGTTTACTCAACATAAACCACTCTACCCAATATGTCAAATTCAAAAATGAATGAATTAAACCTTAAAAGTTAAAATAGTTAAATTTGGAATAAAATAATTGTCACAACCCAAAATAATTAAGCTGTGATCAATAGCAATAAAATAAGTTTTGTTTTAATAAATCATTTGATAAAAGAGGATGACAGGTGTCAAAATCTCAATCATTTTGAAAATTTTCTCCTTTTCGGGCATGACCCATCCGTAGATAGGGCATGTCATCATAAAAATCTATTATAAAAACCTATATATAAAAATTTCTTGTCATCCATGAAAGGGGTATCATCCCATGCATCACATTCCACGAATATACAATATTAAATAATTGAGATTACAACCCTGATTAAATTTACATTTACATTGATCATTGGCCCAAATAAAATTAATGAAATACATTCATTTATCCCATAGAAATACATTAATAATTCACATTAATAAATCCCAAGTAAGCGTGCCTTCGCATAAACTTCATAAATCATATCCTGTAATCACTACAACAAAATTGGACTTTTACGGCGTGCAAAAAACGCCATTAATGACTTTCTACGGTGTACATATGTACGCCGTTAGGTGCAATGCTGTGGAAAGTCAATGTCATCCACGGCGTACATCGTACGCCGTGAATAAGGTTATTCACGGCATTTCACGAATGCCGTCAATGAATTATGTACGGCGTTTTTATGCACGCCGTAAATACTTTTTGACGACATGTCACAAAATGCCGTGGATAAGGTCAAAATGCCGTGAATAACCTTATCCACGACATTTTACGCACGTCGTAAATACTCTTTAACGACATGCAACTGCATGCCATGAAAAGTTATTCCATGATCTCTAACATATGCCGTAATTGAATTTTCATAGCATAATAGTATGCACGCCATTAATTTTATTATTATTTATTTCTTAATAGCGCATTCGAGTACACCATGCTCCAACGACCTAAAATGCTAAACCAATAAAGTTGAAATGGACATCTGTAGCTGTAGCAATACTAATAATCTCATAGAAATCTTACATACAAACTAAACAAAGTGGAGTTCCTTATTTCATAAAACCCAACTTGAAATGAGTATTATAAATTGAAGAAAAAGAAAAAGGAATATCCAATACATGAAATGCCCATTATTAAAAAAACGAGACCCATAGAACCCATAGAACCTCCAAAAAAAGGTCTCCTACAAAATGAGTATTACCTACCTCAATTATTAAAAAAACAAGCATTCGGGGTGCACAAAAGGAAAACTAACTGAAAATCCTAGTAGAGAATGCCTAGACAACCAATAAAACCTATATAACTTCCAAAAAAAGGAGTTGCACAGCCAATGGACAGCAACACCAAGAATAGCTCCACCAAACAGCCAAAAACAAGGAGACCAGCTAAACAACACATCCAGAAAAGCTGAGAAAAAAACAGCAACAGTTGCATGCCTGAAGAACAGCAAAGAACACCCAAAATAGCTTCACCCACAGCCAAAACCGAAGACCAGCCAACCACAACCAACACATGCATCATACCTACCAATAAGAAAACAGATTGGAAAGTCAATACAACGTATCTTTATGTCATTTAATTTTTGTGCAGGAATTAGCTCCAAAAGCAATTCAAGCATAAGACACCAGGGGTCTCCTGAACCAGCAGTAACAATGAGGGAAGCTTTTCTTGGTTCAGTATTACAAAACCCCTTCTGCCCATGATCTAAAGGCATTTTACATATTTATTAAATTCCCAAATGGAAAAGAAAATGGGGACTCCAAAGATCAGCATTCGAAGAGAGTTATTTAGATCAAATCCCTTGATGACAACTATTGGCAAATAGAAAAGGTAGTTATCAAAGTAATTACTGCAACCAACTAGAACTTGCCATTTTAATGATCCCTTCCTTTTAATTTATTTGCCACATAATCCTGCAGGAAAAAAAGCATCAGTTTTAAGAGTTATACAACTACCCAACCTAAAATGAGTTAGGTGGCATTTGGATATCCTATGGAAATTGGTCTCCCACAGCACCTCAAGACCAAAATTTTACCTTTGGGATATATAGTCATTGCAAAACATAGATGGAATTGGTAGAAAAAATTGGAGTCATCAATGAAAATGTGAAATAATTGGAGTCATCAATAGATGAGTGCAATCAAGAAGAAAAGACATGCATTTTCATGATCACAGTATATATAACTTGTTTGTGCAACAAACCTGTCAAAACAATGGAGGACCACTGGATTGGTCTCACTTCGCAGCAGTGGTTTTACACAACTACTCATGATACAATTTTCAAAGAATCCAATCTGCATTTAGAACAGGCATGCCACATTAGTCTCACAATGTAAGAAGGCCAAAACCCATAATTTTCAACACAACATCCATGTTAGTTAGGATATTTATGAAAATTCAAATACTACAACAAATGTGGAGAAATTGAAGCTAATAGACATCTTTGTATGGAAAATGATCTTTCCTTGGAAAAAAGCTATCTATTTGCTACAATATATATATATAAACTATATGGAACAATTAAAACCCACTTGACCTGCAACCCACCATTTTGGCTAGGATCTTTTGGAAGCCTATATATCTAAACACCGAAGCCCCAAAGAAAATTTTCTATCCAAGCTAATAAAAAACTTCAGCTAATACTCCTCATAGAACACTTAAAGAAAAGACACCAATTTACTGCACTAACAAATTCACAACATCTGCCAACCAATGCATTCAAACCATAAGCTCAGCTTCAACCAGAGGAGACAGCCCCAACACCAATATCTAGCAAAAATTGCAAAAAACTCACCTAAACACCAAAATAGAGAAGGTTAACCCCCTAATGGCATCCCAATAGTAGTTGTTATGCTAAAAAAGTAAAGAATATCTTAATTGGTGAATTGCATGCAAAAATGGACTTGAGCTATCACTAACACATGAAAAATGATAATGAAGAACACTAGTTAAAGCTATATGATTGCAGCAAAAAATAATATCATAAGCAGAGCATATAAGGATCTAGGGCTCATCTTTCACATTGAATGTATTGATGCATGTTTAATTTAACTATCCAAACAGAGTAGACCATGCAGAAACCCATTACAAGTTGCAATCCAGACAAAATGTGTAGGTTAGAATTCTGTAGGGTAATAATTACATAGCTCAGGAAAATGCCTTATAGAGTAGACTAGGAAGAAGCAAATCTCCTGCTGTTAAGTAGTCTTTCACTATACCAAGATCAACACTACAATGTACTAGGAGGTACATCAGCTCCAGTTGATGGGTCCCAACCAGGAGGCTTGATATTTGGCCAATCGCCATGGCATCCTAACCTTATGTCGAGGCTTTTCTTACCTTCAAAACATAGCAGAAAGGCTGGTCAAGTACAGGCCAATCACAATTCAATACTCCATGTACTCACTAACAAAGCATTGCAATTTTCAAAATAATTTTGTTCTAATAATATTTGTGGCTAATATTGCTTGAATATGGCAAATCATTTAAGATATCAAAGGCATAATCAAATTGAGTTGAAACAAAGAGTGCTGTAAACCGAGGGTGCCGTAAGTGTGTGCCAACCTGACCATCATTTTAAGTACTCACCATTTAATAATATTTACTAATACACAGAGCATGAGAAAAATGTAGGTAATAGCTTTCTAATTGGTAATAGAAACAGTTTGCAGTCCAGAGTGATTCCTTTTTAAAATGGGTGTATACATGTCAAACTGACTCATCCTTTCTTTTTTTTCCCCTCTGAGGTGGGGCTAGAAAGAGAAGAAAAAAAATGCGGATTGGTGTGAATAGCTCATTTGCTTCGTTTTCACGCCAAAATTTATAAGTTTTGGGTTGGCTATTGCAATAAACTAGCACTCTTCATTTCATGTGATCAGTTATTTGTGCGTCTTCAACTATTTGGGTCAATCTGGTGGCATGTATGTTTATAAGTCTTGAAGAACTAACAACAATTCCACCAAAAATATCATCAATCCAACCAAAAAAATTACAGATAATAAAGGGTTAAACGAAAAGCACAAATATAGAACCAAAAAAATTAGGGCTAACAGCGAGCAAGTATCGTAGAGACTATGCTCTAGTTTGGGTTCCTAATGTGTGAAATTCCTAATAATTTGAGAGGAATTGAAGAGAGAGAGCCGAATCCAACCTCTTCATAGTGCCTGTCATTGCTTTGGTTGGTTTATCTGCGGTGGAGATGATGGGGGTTCAGATCTGAAACACACACACACACACACAGAGCGTGAGAAATGAGCAAAATTTGAGGAGCAAAAGCATGCCCTAGTTTTAGATCTTTTTTTTTTAAGGAGGTTTGGCAAACATAAGAAACAAAACTGGACCTGTAATCCGAAATTGACAGCGACCTCAATCCTCTACAAACCACCCCTAACAGCCACTCCTTCACTCCTTCACGTCCATCATGTACAGATCGTCCGACTCGGCTTCTCGACACCGACCAAAATCGAATCGTTGCTTCTCGAACAGAGAACCAAATTGTTGAAGATTTTCATGTACCCGCCGAAAGACTAGAAGGGATTGATGGATCGGACTCCATAGTAGATGGCATTTAGGGTCTTGGAGACGAGTCCAAAACGGGCGAGATTGGTGGAGTCATTGAGTTGATATGTTAAGGATGAGAAGCGGTGGAAGGTCGTCCATGGAGGAAGGAGAGAGAGAGAGAGAGCCCTAGTTTCAAACCTCAGATTTGAGAGGAAGAGAGAGACTATGCAAAAGGAAAAGCTATCTCTCGAATAGGGAGCGACAAAAAAGAGGGGGAGAGCTAAAAAACATCCCCTAAAAATTTTGCACGTCTGAGGTTTTGTTTTTTGTTTACAACCGTTCAAACATGCCGTAAAAGAGTTAAACCATTTACGGCTTACGAAATAGCGCCGTGAATAAGGTTATTAATGGCATTTTCTTTGTACACGCCGTTAACTTTGTATCAGTTGAATATATTTACGGCATCTTTCTGATGCACGTCGTAAATTCCATCATTAACGGCTTGCTATTTTTGCACGCCATTAATATAGCGCCGTGGATACTAAAATTTCTTGTAGTGAATACTGAAAAACATTTAAGAAAATAGGTGTGAGTTTGACAACTCAGTAGATACAATTTAACATAGTAAACTAGAGCAATGATATAAATAAAATCCCAATTATATCATTTAAATCAAAATATACTAACCGAGTACATGAAAGAATCCAAATCAAGTTATAATCCATAACTTAAAGGAAATAATGCATACTACCCAATGCATGTGAATCATGTCCAATTTACATTAATTCCATCAATTACCGATCACTCCCGCAGGATGCGCAGAAATGGAGGATTTAACCCAACCTCTAAGAGGACAACACTGCCTTGCCACCTTGCAAGGATGGAAATTAGCCTCTTCTTCGGGAACACAAGGGTTCCTACTTAGAATCGGAAAGTACCCGGATTCGGGAGCACAACTGTTATCCCTGCTTGGGACTGCAAGCAACCCAGGACCAAAGGAAAGGAAAACACCGCTAAGTCCCTTAACCGCTAGTACTCCAATTCCAGTGACCCCTTTTTATGCAATACTTTTACCCAGTATTCATTAAGTCCATTTAATGCATGATTATGCCCAACATGCAGCGTAAAAAACCATAAAAATGATTTTTGACATCTCTAAAATATACCACATAAACCATAGTGGAAAATAATCACATAATTATACCAAATTATGATAACAACATAGATACCCATTTATGATTACAACCTTAAAATCATAAACCCAAAGTATCAATTACCCATATAAAAATACCAATAAAATCCATAAATTTGTAGTTCCCCAAAAGCATAGGATAACCCATAATTCTCAATAAACATAATTCCCAATGTATATCATAAATTATCCAAAGTTCTATCTCAAGATTTATTCCATAAATCATCAATACACATATTTCAAATTCCAAGAATAACAAATACTATGATGATATATACCATATTATCATGTCAATAGTTTAAACCCATGTAAATTGCACCTACCTCTACCAAATGTATGAAAAATACAACTTTGTGTGTCGTGGGTGTGAAATCCCAGCCCTAGAATGCATATGCAAGCTCCCAATCCAAACCCTAGCTCCCAAATGACTTAGTTGAATGAAGAGAATGGAGATTCTAACTCCAAGATGCAACCAAACCTCACAAATACCATGGATAAACACAAAATATGAGGATATGATAACTAAATCCCAAAAGAAATGCAAACCCTAGCCTTGTACATAAGAAATTACCTCTCAAATGCAAAGGAATTCAGTGAGGATGAACATCCATGCCAAATCCCATGAAATCCAAGCTCAATCCACCAAGAGCAAGCTCAAAGAACATATATATGAACCCAAACAAGAAACCCCAACTACAAAGTCCATGGATTATACTCCCAAGAAGTAAATCAAGTGTATAACCAGGTGGAGAAAAGAGAAATCATGCTCATAATGCATGAAAACCCATGAAAATGGAGGGAGAAACTCTTTCTCTCTCCACCGTCCCCCCTCTCTCTCTCTCGTATCCCCCCTTTCTCGATCGACTAAGAAAAATGGGTGAGAACCCTCTAGAAGTTGGGTTTTATAGGAAACAAAAAGGAGGGGTAGAATGGTCTTTTTGCCCCATAAAAATCTTGTCTTTCAGCAGAAATCCCATGTGTTATAGTCGACTAAAACTCCCCAGTGAACAATACTGCAACATTCTGTTTGTTATAGTCGACTATAAGTTGTTATAGTCGACTACAACACCCAACAGGCACAAAACTAAATATTCTGTTTATTAGTCAACTATAAAGGGTTATACTCAACTATAACACTCAACATGCACAACAAAGAGGTACGTAGCTCACCAAAACATACATTAACACAATCAAACAAAGAACCCTCAGTCACAAAATTCAATCTTAACATCCTAACATCATATACATGTATTACCCATACAAGTGGTCATCCAACAAATCATGGGATTAACTATGTTAACCATAGATTAAACCCTTAATACCTTAATTAAAATTACAGGTGTTACAATAATAAAATAAAAAAAAAGGAAAAAAAAAAGACATATGACTTTGAAAAATGTCAAATTTGATATCAAGAGATGGATTTCAATTTCAACTCAGTAAAGACAATTTGATTGGAGATAAATTTAAAGTTTGACAATGCATTTTATAGCTATTTCTTGCATTGTTGTGGAATTTGACATCCTCTTTGGAGATGCTCTAAGTATTTTGGTGGGTATTTTGGTCATATTGCATTGGTGTTGCACGTAAGGTGCTGTAGGGAAGTTGTGTATATACCATTTCCCTCTTTAATATTAGGGGAAATTAGCAATAACCCCTGTTAGGGGACTGCTTTTAACCAAAACCCCACAATAAGATTTTTTTTTTTCTCTATAACCCCTTTTTTAACAATTTTTTTCTTTTTTTTTTTTTTTTTTGTGATAAGGTAAGTAAAAATTTTCGTATACCTATGTTACCATTTTTTTTTTTTACTTTTCAATATTGTTTATACCAAATTTTTAGGAAAGGCGGATTCTATGGAAGATATGTAACGGTTTGGGGGGAAGGGTTTCCATTCGTGGGAGAGGAATCTTAGGATGATTGTCTTTCTCTCTCTTCAACTCAGCATTAATTGGTATTTTGCATTCAAGTTCAAATTTGTATTTTCTCTCTCTTATCGTCTTCTACATCTCCTTCCCTTTCCCCTAAATCTATATTTTTTTTCTCTGATGAAGCCAGCGATGGTAGAAATTGAATAGGAATGATCTAATGATGGCTATTTTACTTGGATCGTGACCTTAGTCGTCGACCTCGTCATCGCACACAACTCCTAATTCGTTTTCTTCTTCTTCCTCTTTTTTCTTTTTTTTTTTTTCCCCAAAAACTTCATTGTTCTAGTATGTTTTCAACTAGTATCCAGACTTTTTTTTCATTTCATAGAATCATATATCCATATTTTGTTTTCATTTTCTTCTTTTATATGTATTTTTGGTTGATTTTTTGTACAACCCGATGAATAGATTCAATCATTTTGAGTTTTATTGCATTTTTTTTTTTGGTTTATTTGTTCTAATATGCTGATTTTTTCTGCATTTTTCAATGTAAGTGTAATTCAATTTTTTTACTGATGATAGTAACATGATACTGTCATAATTCAGTTTTATGCTGATGAGAGTGACACGATACTGTCATCAGTTTAATTTATGATTATTTAACTTATGAATAGTAACACGATACTATTGGGATAATTTTACACATGCTAGTATGTTTCTATGTATACTTATATGGTTATATGGTTTGATTTTTATGTATATGCTGATTTTTTCTACATTTTTTCAATGTAAGTGTAATTTAATTTTTTACTAATGACAGTAACATAGTACTGTCATCAGTTTAGTTTATGATTATTTAACTTATAGATAGTAACACGATACTGTTGGGATTATTTTACACATACTAGTATGTTTCTATATATACCTATATGTTTATATGGTTTGATTTTTATGTATATAGTAAGTCGTTTCCACTTCATACATTTGAAATGTGATTTTGTATGTTTGGAAGGTTATTTTTTATTGGGATTCTATTTCTATATAAGTCGTTGGAAATTATGGTGGGTTTGTTAATGATATCCCTGATTTTTGAGTATGAAAAGTATAATGGCATGGTTGTAAATATTTCTAGCAGTAAAATGAGTGGCTTTTTAGTCTGTAGGAGGTTGAAAGGGGTTTTTACAAAATTGATTTTTATGTAGGGCCTATTGTAAAATGAGTATTATACATAGGGGTTTTGACCAAAATTCCCATAATATTAATATTTATGTGTTATGATTACTATGGATTGCTACATGTATGAGAGTTAAAGATGAACCATATTATAGAAGGCAATATGGCAATTAACAATTCGACTAACTTAAGCCCTAAATTAAGAAGTTGTGTAATTTCGCATCCAAAATTCCAAACTAACCTCAAGAAATCGCTTGCACATGCTAATCAAGAAAAAAAAATAGAAAAATAAATCACTTGCACGATGTTTGGTATAAAATAAAGCGAAAATTAGGGAAAAGTCCATATGTAATAACTTGTAGAGGCAAAAGTCCTCCCCAAATTATTATATAGCCACAAATCCAAACTACGAGTGAAACATTAACGTTTCATTATGGAGTAAGTTTTATTTTAATTTTTTTTTAATGTCATAGTTGCCCACTTGATTGTTATGGTATGAAGTGTAGAAGTATAATCTATTAAAGTTTGGGGACTTTGCCCACAAGTCCAAATTATAGGATTTATTTGGCCATATGTCCACTGAAATTCTTGTGCAGCCTTAGGTCCACCAAACAATTTTTAATACCAAAATCTCTCCTGTGCACTATATTCACACCTTTAGAAAAATATTGTTCTCTCTTTCTCCCTCTCCTTCTCCGTCTCCCTCTCTTTCTCTTTCTTTCTGCAATTTTTTTTCTTTCTCACTCCATCAGAACTTTTGATGTTGGAAACCATGGTGGCTGATGACGTAGGTGCTCAGCTAAGAAACCTCCATTTTTTTACTGAGTCACGTCGACCAGATCTACAGATCTATTACTAGAGAGATGGAGACATCTAGATTCAAAGTCGTTACTCCATTTTTTTTTTTACAGAGTAGGTGCGTAGCCAAGAAACCTCCATTTTATCCGACAAAGGAGGTGCTCAACCGTCAATAACATCAGGGTTGATAGTGTGGTGGTGTCGTTGTCAATCACTCCAAATTTGAACCAGATTTCAATATCTAACTCTTGAAGAACATGATTTGAGCACGTATGATGATTTCATAAAACATTGATGGTAGTTGGGGATTAAGATTAGTGGAGAACCACTGATCTTTATACTCTTAGAGGTGTTTGCTGACCAAAATCATGAAATTTATACAACCAATAAGCTATAAACTTCCCATCCCAACCCATTGGCAACTTGAGTGGATAGCGATCTTTGTACTGTGGAGTTAGAAGATGTAGAAAGAAATGATGGTAGCAAATGTTCAGAAGCATCCTAAAATTGTTTTGCTTCTATAACTTTAACAATTTCCAACAGAAATAACATAAATTCTAAAATAGTTAAATGTAACTGTTTCACAAAATCCACATCAAACCGTTTTAAGAAGTTAAATTTAGCAACAAATTGTTAAGTGAAATTTAATAAAAAAAAAACACTTAAATTTATTTGTTTTTATTTTAAAAAAAAAAAATTAGTTAGATTGTACAAAATATTAAAAATTTAGTCACAAAAAGTTACATGTAACTATTCACAAAACTCATTTTAAAAATATAAATTTAATCTCAATCACTTAAATTTAACATTTTAATAAGTTAAATTTAGCTACAAACAATTTGATTTAACTGTTTTTATGGAATATTGAAGTTAGATTACATAAATATTCAAGATATAATCATTTTTTCAAAATAGTTACATGTAACTGTTTAACAAAACTCGCTTCAAATGGTTAAAATTAATTACAATCACTTCAATTTAATTTTTTTTAACATATTTTATTTAAGAACAAACACTTAAATTTAATAGTTTTCGTGGTATATTAAGTTAGATTATATATATGTTCAAAAATCTACTTTTTTATTTTTTATTTTTTAAAAAAAAGAGAGAAAGAGAGACAATTATATGAAATTATGTTCCATGTAGTCAATGTAACTATATTTTCTTTTTAAAAAAAAAAACTATATAATTTCATTTTTATTGTGGATCTTATTTCGAAGGTCTCAACGAATAAATTACAAAAATATAAATTTTATCAAAAATTGATATGTAAATTAAAAGTTATGCTATTTTAAAGTTTGAAAATTAAAAAATAACAACTTCAGAGTAAATTTGACTTTATGCATATAAGACATAAACAAATACACAATTGTTTTACATAAAAGTAGATTTATGGCTGCATAAGTTTTTTCTATAAACCTATGCCTTCATAAGTCCTATAAAGTGGACTTCTCCCTAATTTTCCCTCAAAGTTTTAATTTGAATTCTCCTCTAGGATTTATGCATTAAATAATGGTACTCCTTTTTTTCATATATGTCAACAAATCTTCCCACATCTCCTCCATTATATATGCATCAGAAAATTATATTTCTTTTTAAAATTTTTCTAGATTTGGAAAATTTAAATGTGAAAAGAAACATTTTTTTTTGGGAGAATGACTAAATGTTTGGTCAAAATAAAACTAAATCTCAAATAAGGATAAAAATTATCATATTCCATTCAAAAAGGTGATAATGAACATTAATTCCCAAAAGAGGAAATTTGTTGTTTACCATTCAAAAATTCTCATTCTATCATTCCATATAAAATATTCTCTCTTTCATGAGGTTCGCCGTTCGCCTCTCTCCAAATGTAAAGGATCCCTAACAAAAAAATTTCAAAAAACCTATCATATTTATTTTGAAGTAAAATAATAATCATTTATATTATGGGAAGTTGAAGTTGAAGTTGAAATGCATTCAATCCAATTGAAAGACTACTTAATAAAAATTAATAGCTATAATTTTTTTCCAAAATAAAAAAGAAAAAGAAAAAGGAAAGTTAAAAAAAGAAAGAATTGAAATCCTATTCTTTTGTTTATTTTATTTTTATTTTTGGAATAAGACTATAAGAGAATAACCCTTGCCATCCAAAATTTATATTTATGTAATCTATAACGACCCGAAATTGGGACAGTTAGTTAAGTAGTAAGAAAATCAATTTTAAACCAATTTCGGTGAATGTTTAATAAAAATATTTTATTTTGGAAACCTTTTTGGAAAATCCAGCATGGTCTTGTCTGTAAATAGGACATACCAAGTTATCGACTATTCAAAACCTGTGAAAAACATATTTATAAATATTTCCAATTCATCCACACAATATTCCAAAAATAATGAAATCTACCGGCTGTATTGTAGTCACATCGGTCTCATTAAGATATGCATCCACTACTTAATTAATTATTACAGGCCATGAAATTAAAATTAATACATGCCTAGGCTCAAAGCCTATCTCAAATATTCTCTACATGAATGCAAGCATGCCGATGTGCTTGCATTCATGTAGAGAATATTTGAGAGGGTTAAACGAAAAGCACAAATATAGAACCAAAAAAATTAGGGCTAACAGCGAGCAAGTATCGTAGAGACTATGCTCTAGTTTGGGTTCCTAATGTTTGAAATTCCTAATAATTTGAGAGGAATTGAAGAGAGAGAGCCGAATCCAACCTCTTCATAGTGCCTGTCATTGCTTTGGTTGGTTTATCTGCGGTGGAGATGATGGGGGTTCAGATCTGAAACACACACACACACACACAGAGCGTGAGAAATGAGCAAAATTTGAGGAGCAAAAGCATGCCCTAGTTTTAGATCTTTTTTTTTTAAGGAGGTTTGGCAAACATAAGAAACAAAACTGGACCTGTAATCCGAAATTGACAGCGACCTCAATCCTCTACAAACCACCCCTAACAGCCACTCCTTCACTCCTTCACGTCCATCATGTACAGATCGTCCGACTCGGCTTCTCGACACCGACCAAAATCGAATCGTTGCTTCTCGAACAGAGAACCAAATTGTTGAAGATTTTCATGTACCCGCCGAAAGACTAGAAGGGATTGATGGATCGGACTCCATAGTAGATGGCATTTAGGGTCTTGGAGACGAGTCCAAAACGGGCGAGATTGGTGGAGTCATTGAGTTGATATGTTAAGGATGAGAAGCGGTGGAAGGTCGTCCATGGAGGAAGGAGAGAGAGAGAGAGAGCCCTAGTTTCAAACCTCAGATTTGAGAGGAAGAGAGAGACTATGCAAAAGGAAAAGCTATCTCTCGAATAGGGAGCGACAAAAAAGAGGGGGAGAGCTAAAAAACATCCCCTAAAAATTTTGCACGTCTGAGGTTTTGTTTTTTGTTTACAACCGTTCAAACATGCCGTAAAAGAGTTAAACCATTTACGGCTTACGAAGTAGCACCGTGAATAAGGTTATTAATGGCATTTTCTTTGTACACGCCGTTAACTTTGTATCAGTTGAATATATTTACGGCATCTTTCTGATGCACGTCGTAACTTCCATCATTAACGGCTTGCTATTTTTGCACGCCATTAATATAGCGCCGTGGATACTAAAATTTCTTGTAGTGAATACTGAAAAACATTTAAGAAAATAGGTGTGAGTTTGACAACTCAGTAGATACAATTTAACATAGTAAACTAGAGCAATGATATAAATAAAATCCCAATTATATCATTTAAATCAAAATATACTAACCGAGTACATGAAAGAATCCAAATCAAGTTATAATCCATAACTTAAAGGAAATAATGCATATTACCCAATGCATGTGAATCATGTCCAATTTACATTAATTCCATCAATTACCGATCACTCCCGCAGGATGCGCAGAAATGGAGGATTTAACCCAACCTCTAAGAGGACAACACTGCCTTGCCACCTTGCAAGGATGGAAATTAGCCTCTTCTTCGGGAACACAAGGGTTCCTACTTAGAATCGGAAAGTACCCGGATTCGGGAGCACAACTGTTATCCCTGCTTGGGACTGCAAGCAACCCAGGACCAAAGGAAAGGAAAACACCGCTAAGTCCCTTAACCGCTAGTACTCCAATTCCAGTGACCCCTTTTTATGCAATACTTTTACCCAGTATTCATTAAGTCCATTTAATGCATGATTATGCCCAACATGCAGCGTAAAAAACCATAAAAATGATTTTTGACATCTCTAAAATATACCACATAAACCATAGTGGAAAATAATCACATAATTATACCAAATTATGATAACAACATAGATACCCATTTATGATTACAACCTTAAAATCATAAACCCAAAGTATCAATTACCCATATAAAAATACCAATAAAATCCATAAATTTGTAGTTCCCCAAAAGCATAGGATAACCCATAATTCTCAATAAACATAATTCCCAATGTATATCATAAATTATCCAAAGTTCTATCTCAAGATTTATTCCATAAATCATCAATACACATATTTCAAATTCCAAGAATAACAAATACTATGATGATATATACCATATTATCATGTCAATAGTTTAAACGCATGTAAATTGCACCTACCTCTACCAAATGTATGAAAAATACAACTTTGTGTGTCGTGGGTGTGAAATCCCAGCCCTAGAATGCATATGCAAGCTCCCAATCCAAACCCTAGCTCCCAAATGACTTAGTTGAATGAAGAGAATGGAGATTCTAACTCCAAGATGCAACCAAACCTCACAAATACCATGGATAAACACAAAATATGAGGATATGATAACTAAATCCCAAAAGAAATGCAAACCCTAGCCTTGTACATAAGAAATTACCTCTCAAATGCAAAGGAATTCAGTGAGGATGAACATCCATGCCAAATCCCATGAAATCCAAGCTCAATCCACCAAGAGCAAGCTCAAAGAACATATATATGAACCCAAACAAGAAACCCCAACTACAAAGTCCATGGATTATACTCCCAAGAAGTAAATCAAGTGTATAACCAGGTGGAGAAAAGAGAAATCATGCTCATAATGCATGAAAACCCATGAAAATGGAGGGAGAAACTCTTTCTCTCTCCACCGTCCCCCCTCTCTCTCTCTCGTATCCCCCCTTTCTCGATCGACTAAGAAAAATGGGTGAGAACCCTCTAGAAGTTGGGTTTTATAGGAAACAAAAAGGAGGGGTAGAATGGTCTTTTTGCCCCATAAAAATCTTGTCTTTCAGCAGAAATCCCATGTGTTATAGTCGACTAAAACTCCCCAGTGAACAATACTGCAACATTCTGTTTGTTATAGTCGACTATAAGTTGTTATAGTCGACTACAACACCCAACAGGCACAAAACTAAATATTCTGTTTATTAGTCAACTATAAAGGGTTATACTCAACTATAACACTCAACATGCACAACAAAGAGGTACGTAGCTCACCAAAACATACATTAACACAATCAAACAAAGAACCCTCAGTCACAAAATTCAATCTTAACATCCTAACATCATATACATGTATTACCCATACAAGTGGTCATCCAACAAATCATGGGATTAACTATGTTAACCATAGATTAAACCCTTAATACCTTAATTAAAATTACAGGTGTTACAATAATAAAATAAAAAAAAAGGAAAAAAAAAAAGACATATGACTTTGAAAAATGTCAAATTTGATATCAAGAGATGGATTTCAATTTCAACTCAGTAAAGACAATTTGATTGGAGATAAATTTAAAGTTTGACAATGCATTTTATAGCTATTTCTTGCATTGTTGTGGAATTTGACATCCTCTTTGGAGATGCTCTAAGTATTTTGGTGGGTATTTTGGTCATATTGCATTGGTGTTGCACGTAAGGTGCTGTAGGGAAGTTGTGTATATACCATTTCCCTCTTTAATATTAGGGGAAATTAGCAATAACCCCTGTTAGGGGACTGCTTTTAACCAAAACCCCACAATAAGATTTTTTTTTTTCTCTATAACCCCTTTTTTAACAATTTTTTTCTTTTTTTTTTTTTTTTTGTGATAAGGTAAGTAAAAATTTTCGTATACCTATGTTACCATTTTTTTTTTTTACTTTTCAATATTGTTTATACCAAATTTTTAGGAAAGGCGGATTCTATGGAAGATATGTAACGGTTTGGGGGGAAGGGTTTCCATTCGTGGGAGAGGAATCTTAGGATGATTGTCTTTCTCTCTCTTCAACTCAGCATTAATTGGTATTTTGCATTCAAGTTCAAATTTGTATTTTCTCTCTCTTATCGTCTTCTACATCTCCTTCCCTTTCCCCTAAATCTATATTTTTTTTCTCTGATGAAGCCAGCGATGGTAGAAATTGAATAGGAATGATCTAATGATGGCTATTTTACTTGGATCGTGACCTTAGTCGTCGACCTCGTCATCGCACACAACTCCTAATTCGTTTTCTTCTTCTTCCTCTTTTTTCTTTTTTTTTTTTTCCCCAAAAACTTCATTGTTCTAGTATGTTTTCAACTAGTATCCAGACTTTTTTTTCATTTCATAGAATCATATATCCATATTTTGTTTTCATTTTCTTCTTTTATATGTATTTTTGGTTGATTTTTTGTACAACCCGATGAATAGATTCAATCATTTTGAGTTTTATTGCATTTTTTTTTTTGGTTTATTTGTTCTAATATGCTGATTTTTTCTGCATTTTTCAATGTAAGTGTAATTCAATTTTTTTACTGATGATAGTAACATGATACTGTCATAATTCAGTTTTATGCTGATGAGAGTGACACGATACTGTCATCAGTTTAATTTATGATTATTTAACTTATGAATAGTAACACGATACTATTGGGATAATTTTACACATGCTAGTATGTTTCTATGTATACTTATATGGTTATATGGTTTGATTTTTATGTATATGCTGATTTTTTCTACATTTTTTCAATGTAAGTGTAATTTAATTTTTTACTAATGACAGTAACATAGTACTGTCATCAGTTTAGTTTATGATTATTTAACTTATAGATAGTAACACGATACTGTTGGGATTATTTTACACATACTAGTATGTTTCTATATATACCTATATGTTTATATGGTTTGATTTTTATGTATATAGTAAGTCGTTTCCACTTCATACATTTGAAATGTGATTTTGTATGTTTGGAAGGTTATTTTTATTGGGATTCTATTTCTATATAAGTCGTTGGAAATTATGGTGGGTTTGTTAATGATATCCCTGATTTTTGAGTATGAAAAGTATAATGGCATGGTTGTAAATATTTCTAGCAGTAAAATGAGTGGCTTTTTAGTCTGTAGGAGGTTGAAAGGGGTTTTTACAAAATTGATTTTTATGTAGGGCCTATTGTAAAATGAGTATTATACATAGGGGTTTTGACCAAAATTCCCATAATATTAATATTTATGTGTTATGATTACTATGGATTGCTACATGTATGAGAGTTAAAGATGAACCATATTATAGAAGGCAATATGGCAATTAACAATTCGACTAACTTAAGCCCTAAATTAAGAAGTTGTGTAATTTCGCATCCAAAATTCCAAACTAACCTCAAGAAATCGCTTGCACATGCTAATCAAGAAAAAAAAATAGAAAAATAAATCACTTGCACGATGTTTGGTATAAAATAAAGCGAAAATTAGGGAAAAGTCCATATGTAATAACTTGTAGAGGCAAAAGTCCTCCCCAAATTATTATATAGCCACAAATCCAAACTACGAGTGAAACATTAACGTTTCATTATGGAGTAAGTTTTATTTTAATTTTTTTTTAATGTCATAGTTGCCCACTTGATTGTTATGGTATGAAGTGTAGAAGTATAATCTATTAAAGTTTGGGGACTTTGCCCACAAGTCCAAATTATAGGATTTATTTGGCCATATGTCCACTGAAATTCTTGTGCAGCCTTAGGTCCACCAAACAATTTTTAATACCAAAATCTCTCCTGTGCACTATATTCACACCTTTAGAAAAATATTGTTCTCTCTTTCTCCCTCTCCTTCTCCGTCTCCCTCTCTTTCTCTTTCTTTCTGCAATTTTTTTTCTTTCTCACTCCATCAGAACTTTTGATGTTGGAAACCATGGTGGCTGATGACGTAGGTGCTCAGCTAAGAAACCTCCATTTTTTTACTGAGTCACGTCGACCAGATCTACAGATCTATTACTAGAGAGATGGAGACATCTAGATTCAAAGTCGTTACTCCATTTTTTTTTTACAGAGTAGGTGCGTAGCCAAGAAACCTCCATTTTATCCGACAAAGGAGGTGCTCAACCGTCAATAACATCAGGGTTGATAGTGTGGTGGTGTCGTTGTCAATCACTCCAAATTTGAACCAGATTTCAATATCTAACTCTTGAAGAACATGATTTGAGCACGTATGATGATTTCATAAAACATTGATGGTAGTTGGGGATTAAGATTAGTGGAGAACCACTGATCTTTATACTCTTAGAGGTGTTTGCTGACCAAAATCATGAAATTTATACAACCAATAAGCTATAAACTTCCCATCCCAACCCATTGGCAACTTGAGTGGATAGCGATCTTTGTACTGTGGAGTTAGAAGATGTAGAAAGAAATGATGGTAGCAAATGTTCAGAAGCATCCTAAAATTGTTTTGCTTCTATAACTTTAACAATTTCCAACAGAAATAACATAAATTCTAAAATAGTTAAATGTAACTGTTTCACAAAATCCACATCAAACCGTTTTAAGAAGTTAAATTTAGCAACAAATTGTTAAGTGAAATTTAATAAAAAAAAAACACTTAAATTTATTTGTTTTTATTTTAAAAAAAAAAAATTAGTTAGATTGTACAAAATATTAAAAATTTAGTCACAAAAAGTTACATGTAACTATTCACAAAACTCATTTTAAAAATATAAATTTAATCTCAATCACTTAAATTTAACATTTTAATAAGTTAAATTTAGCTACAAACAATTTGATTTAACTGTTTTTATGGAATATTGAAGTTAGATTACATAAATATTCAAGATATAATCATTTTTTCAAAATAGTTACATGTAACTGTTTAACAAAACTCGCTTCAAATGGTTAAAATTAATTACAATCACTTCAATTTAATTTTTTTTAACATATTTTATTTAAGAACAAACACTTAAATTTAATAGTTTTCGTGGTATATTAAGTTAGATTATATATATGTTCAAAAATCTACTTTTTTATTTTTTATTTTTTAAAAAAAAGAGAGAAAGAGAGACAATTATATGAAATTATGTTCCATGTAGTCAATGTAACTATATTTTCTTTTTAAAAAAAAAAACTATATAATTTCATTTTTATTGTGGATCTTATTTCGAAGGTCTCAACGAATAAATTACAAAAATATAAATTTTATCAAAAATTGATATGTAAATTAAAAGTTATGCTATTTTAAAGTTTGAAAATTAAAAAATAACAACTTCAGAGTAAATTTGACTTTATGCATATAAGACATAAACAAATACACAATTGTTTTACATAAAAGTAGATTTATGGCTGCATAAGTTTTTTCTATAAACCTATGCCTTCATAAGTCCTATAAAGTGGACTTCTCCCTAATTTTCCCTCAAAGTTTTAATTTGAATTCTCCTCTAGGATTTATGCATTAAATAATGGTACTCCTTTTTTTCATATATGTCAACAAATCTTCCCACATCTCCTCCATTATATATGCATCAGAAAATTATATTTCTTTTTAAAATTTTTCTAGATTTGGAAAATTTAAATGTGAAAAGAAACATTTTTTTTTGGGAGAATGACTAAATGTTTGGTCAAAATAAAACTAAATCTCAAATAAGGATAAAAATTATCATATTCCATTCAAAAAGGTGATAATGAACATTAATTCCCAAAAGAGGAAATTTGTTGTTTACCATTCAAAAATTCTCATTCTATCATTCCATATAAAATATTCTCTCTTTCATGAGGTTCGCCGTTCGCCTCTCTCCAAATGTAAAGGATCCCTAACAAAAAAATTTCAAAAAACCTATCATATTTATTTTGAAGTAAAATAATAATCATTTATATTATGGGAAGTTGAAGTTGAAGTTGAAATGCATTCAATCCAATTGAAAGACTACTTAATAAAAATTAATAGCTATAATTTTTTTCCAAAATAAAAAAGAAAAAGAAAAAGGAAAGTTAAAAAAAGAAAGAATTGAAATCCTATTCTTTTGTTTATTTTATTTTTATTTTTGGAATAAGACTATAAGAGAATAACCCTTGCCATCCAAAATTTATATTTATGTAATCTATAACGACCCGAAATTGGGACAGTTAGTTAAGTAGTAAGAAAATCAATTTTAAACCAATTTCGGTGAATGTTTAATAAAAATATTTTATTTTGGAAACCTTTTTGGAAAATTCAGCATGGTCTTGTCTGTAAATAGGACATACCAAGTTATCGACTATTCAAAACCTGTGAAAAACATATTTATAAATATTTCCAATTCATCCACACAATATTCCAAAAATAATGAAATCTACCGGCTGTATTGTAGTCACATCGGTCTCATTAAGATATGCATCCACTACTTAATTAATTATTACAGGCCATGAAATTAAAATTAATACATGCCTAGGCTCAAAGCCTATCTCAAATATTCTCTACATGAATGCAAGCATGCCGATGTGCTCCCAAAACCTAAGGTCAACTTAGCTTTGAAAAACATGACCTGCAAGAAAAACTATGGGGGTATGAGCTACACGCTCCGATGCAGGAGCATATGATGGTCCACACACACATCCTAAAAGGGAGACTAAGAAGCTAGCCCATTTTAAAGACTACTATTATTAATTACCTATTTTATTAATTTCCTATTAGTATTAGTTGACTAGTTATTTTCCTATTAGAGTCTTTATTTAATTAGGAGATTCTCTTGGTTATTTCCTTTTGTTAAGAATTCTAGTTATGGTAGTATTCTATTAGGGTTTCCTTATGCTTTTCTATATAATAGTTATAAGGGGGCTAGAGAAGGGGACTTTTGATTTATTATTAATAAACCTTATTTCATTAGAGTTGTTTTGCACTCTTTCTTCGTTCTTCTCTTTCTTTGTGATCGTGGTTTGATAGTCCACTTGTACCTGAGATTGAGTCGTATTTTGCTCTACTTATTTTCTAATAATTTTCGCTGCGTTGTTTGATTGCGATCGGGTATTTCGTTCGCATCAATTTGGTATCAAAGCCATAGTTTAATCCATAGTGCTTTCATGAAGTGGTGATCTCTATGGTGAACAATAGGCATGGTAGAGGTAGTGCTCGCATGGAAGCTCCTCAAGGTTCTTGCATGGAGGCTCCTCAACATGATAACCAATCCAACGAAGTTAAAGAATTGAGAAGACTAGTTCAGCAACCTTCGGAGTGTCTAGCACACATCGAAACTCTGAATCGTGATGATGAAAGTCTCGTTTTGGAGGAAGATGTCAACCCTTTTTATCAACGCGCTCTGCGTAGTGAGTCGGGTGAAAGGGAGAATTTCTATCGACCTAATCAAAATCAAGGAGGAACTTTTTATCAGCCTAATCAAAATCAATTATCTTGCGATGTTGATTTGAAGGTTGATATTCCAGATTTTGAGAGGAAAATTTAGCCGGATGATTTTATTGATTGGCTCAATTCGGTTGAACGTGTGTTTGATTATAAAGAGGTACCAGATGAAAAAAAAGTGAAGATTGTTGCCATTAAACTAAAGAAGCATGCGTCAGTTTGGTGGGAGCAATTGAAGGTGCATAGAGAACGGATGTGAAAGACAAAAATCACATCATGGGAAAAGATGAAAAAAGAGTTAAAGAATAAGTATTTACCAGAGAACTACCTCCAACATAATTATCTCAAGTTGCATAATTTGCGGCAAGGGATTCGGGCTGTTGATGAGTACACAGAGGAGTTTGATCTTCTAACCATGAGGTGTACCTTAACAAAGAATGAAGAACAAATAGTAGCACGCTACCTTGGTGGTTTACGAAGGGAAATTCATGACGTGGTGGTTTTGTAGCCATATTGGAGTTATAATGATATGTACAAGCTGGCCATTAATGTTGAGAAGCAGTAGAAGTAGCGTTTTAAACATCCTAGCTTTGTTGAATCTGAATAGGACACAGGCAAAAAAGGTACTTCAGTTGGGATAACAAATAATTTTGATCATGGCAGCAAGGATTTCAACCAACGTGGGACTGACAGGTCAAAGTTTGGACAACGTGATTCTGGACAGAACACAAATTTTGCCAACAAGCCGAAGAATGGGGTTGTAAAATGTATCAAGTGTTCTAGCATTAGGCATATTGCGTCGGATTGTCCTAATCGGAGGTTTGTTAATTTGACCGAAGAGTTTGGTGAATCGTCTAGATCAAAGATGAAATATGAGCAGCCTGTATACGATGACTACATTGATGATAAGGGCGATGAGGTGACTTGGAGCGATCATAGGGAAGCACTAGTAATTCGTCGGGCCATGAACACTGCTAAAATTAAAGAAAATCTAGATTGGTTATGTCATAATATATTCCACACAAGGTGTACAACTAGTAGGAAGATTTACAATCTCATTATTGATAGTGGAAGCTGCGAGAATGTGGTGGCACAAGAGATAGTCGACAAGCTAAATCTCAAGACTGAACGGAGGCCTACAACTTACAAGCTTGCATGGTTTAAGAAAGAGAATAAGGTAACCATTAGTCAACGATGTTTAGTTTCTTTTTCAATTGGTAAAAATTATAATGATTCGCAATGGTATGATGTGGTGACAATGGATGCATGCCATTTGTTGTTGGGCCAACCTTGGCAATATAATCGGTAAGCCGTCCATGATGTGTACAAAAATACTTACACGTTTTTGAAAGACAAAGTGAAAGTAATTTTGTGTCCATCTAATATGGAATGTATTCCTAATGTGATAACCTAAACATTTGCCACCCTAATTATCAATTGATTATTGTGATTATTATTATTTTTATTATTGTTGTTATCATTATCATAATTCTTATGAGTATTTATCATTATTTAATCACTAAAACTTTAGGATATATATAACAACATTGCCAATTTATCAAAATAATAGGATTAATGATGTAATTAATCCTTAAGATGAGGTTATTGCTTACATGGGGAGGGGAAGAGGTGGCCAAATTCTATGAATTGCTGAAAAAGAAAAACAAAACAAAACAAAACAAAAAAAAAAAAAAAAAAAAAAAGAATCCGCCACGTTTGCTTACTTGGAGAGAAAGGGAAGGGCTTGCTTGGGGACAAAGGGATAAAGAAGAATCTTAACCAATTAATGAAGGGAGACTTCCTTTGACTTAAGGGGGTATAAAAGGGCTGATATTCAGCCTATTTTCGTGCTACATGAGCTAGTTAGAGAGTGTAACAAAACAGAGAAATAGAGAAAAAGAAAGAAGGAGAAAGAAGGGAGCTCAAACCAAGAAAGTTTCAAAGCATTTTTATACAAACTTGAGGTAAGATTTTTCATCTTCGAATGATATAGGAAAGGTTCTAAAAGTTTCATGAGAATTGGTTGATGTTTAGATAATTTTTGGAGCTTCAAAGAAGCATCAATGGCTTTCCTCATCCTTTGTTTGATTGTTTCCCCATGCACAGTAAATGAAACTCTATGAAATTTTTACCATAGTTTAATGATATTATAGAGAAGCTTCTGTATAAATTTTACCCTTTAATACCTTGTAGGTTGTGACAAATAAATTAGACAACCCGAAGAACAAATATGAAAAACTATACAAATTTGTAACTCGATTTTTTTTTTTGATATTTTTATAATATTCTACATGAAAAACTAAGCAAAATGGGCTTTTGAATCATCGAAAAAAGTTACGAAATGAATTAGTTATGAATTTTTCAAGTTTTAATAAAATCTTGAAAACAAACTGTGAACAGCAGCAGAATTTTAGGCTTGCGCGGGAAAGAAGAAGGGTATGTGATTGAATGTGGCTGGGTGCACCATAGGCCACGTGTATCCTAGGGCAATTGGCCATGTGGGGCTGTAACACCCGTAATTTGAAAGTAAGGTATTAAGGGTTTTAGCTGCTGAAATTTGGCTAAATGTGGGAAAAAAGTGAATTTTCGTAAATCTTTGTTTTTAAAGATAATTTTTTGTGGTAATAGAAGTTTATAATATTATAAGACTTCTGTGATTTTATGAGATTTTATTAGCATGTTTGGATTGGGTTCCTCACATGTTTGTTTTAGGAAAATCTGTCGAGCGACAGATTTTCTATTAAAACTTGGAAATGAGATTTGATATACTTGGAATTTGATTTTTCTGATATTTTATTTGGATTCAAATGGGTGGTTATTTGCTTATTTTCATTAAATAACTTAAAGTAAAAAGATAATATAAGAATGAAGAAGATTACTTAAATGTTTTGGATGAAAATAAGGCTAATGTCTGTGCTGATGGAGAGTTGCCTAACTAACTGTCTATTTTCTGCTGTCCGTGTATTTCAGACAGCTGAAACATGTTTCAGCCGTTTGAAAGACAATTTTCAGCCGGCTGAAAGTTCATGTCAGTCGACTAAAAATTCCAGAGAGGATTGTTTTGTGTTGGCCTTTTCAGACGACTGAAAATACTTGTCAACCGTCGGAAAGTGTCGGCAGACAGTTTTAAAAAGGCTTGTTTGACGATTTTACCCCAATTTCCCTTATTAAACCCATTCCTAATGGGTTTCTTACCAACTTTTCGGCAGAAAAGGAAAGAGAGGAGAAAGAGAGAGAGAAAAAAAAAAGAGAGAGAGAAAGAAGAGCTCGACGGTGAGGAACGTAACCACGGGAGCTCGGGTCCGACCCCACAACGCATGGATCTTGTGATTTCCACCCCGATCTACATGTGTACACCCTTAGATTCACGTTTCTAGCTACCATTTCAGAGGTAGGTACATTTTTCATGGTTGTAAACCATTGTATGCATGATTTGGTATATTATTATGGGTTTTTTAGCATGTTTACATGATATGACACAGCTTTACATGGGATTGGGGTTTAAATTTCTTAGAAATTCATATATTTGAGAAATTAGGGTTTTGTTTTATACCCTATTTAGTTATATTGGTGTTGTTTTGCATACCCTCACATGATTTGGAATACAATGGGTTGATTTTGAAAACCTATTTGTTAAATCCTTGTAATGGACTATTTAAGGGTCATTTTTATATAAGTGTTGGAAACCCATTTTTCTAAAATTATAAATAAAAATGGATGTGATGATAAGGGGTACATTCCGGTCTTAATGACCGTAGTGTTCCCGAAATGAGGTTACTTTCTGGATCCATGTAGGATTCATAGTGTTTCCTCAAGATGAAGTTACTTTCTGGACCCATGTAGGGATCTATAGTGTTTCCTCTCATTTCCGCGCTCGAGGGCCCCGCATGACCTGGGGAGGATTATTCAGTTTGAAAGACTGATGATGTTGTGAATTGCCAGATATGGCGGATTTATGTTATGAATGATTTTCATGTTTTCCTGTACTTATTTTAAAATTGTGATATGCAACCCCTTATTATATCATTTTATTTAATTGTTCATAATGGTTTTAAAACCTTAATATACAATTTTGAAAAATGTATCCTACTGAGTTTATACTCATGCCTATTTTCAAAACCTTTTGCAAACTTTGAGCAAAGTAAGGATGACTCTTATGAGGAGGCATCACATTGGACTTAGCACATGCATTGCATTATGGATGTTATGCAGTTGCATTTTACAATTTTATGGCTTGTATATTATTTAGACAGACTTATTGTATTATACACTGCTTGTATTGACAATAAAACTTTGTGGGAACTAATATGCCAGCTTAATTTAATTACCTGTTGTAGATGGTTGAATGATTTTGATTTTAAATTGAACAGGTTTAAACTGTCGAGGACTTGGTATGTCCTATTTTCAGACAGGACTATGCCGGATTTGCTAAAAATATTTTATAAAGCTATAATTTTTATTATAAACCATCCTTGAACTTCATTTTATTTATTATTCTTTCTGTTGACACGTTATAGCCTATTTTTGGGTCGTGACAGGGGCCTTTATTAGGTGCTGAAAATATTTTTAAAAGTCTTATAAAAATACTAGAAACTTATGTTTATAATTTTGTAACCATATGAGTATGATAACACGGGTTTCAAAAATTAGGAGACTTTAACCCTTTTGTGTAGTTTGTTTTCAAACTTTGACTAGCTCAAACAAAGTGTATAGAATTCTGATTGAGTTACGAATTGAACCATTGGATTCATATAAAAAAAGTTCACATAAGAGTATTTTTGAGGCAAAATGGATGTTTTAATTTTAGGTATTATTTTATTCACGTGTAAAATGACCATTTTACTCCTACTTACTAAAAATAGCTCAAATAGATTCCAAATTGAGTTTTGTTCGATCCTATGCAATTTTTATGAGAAGTAGAACACTTCAGGGACTTTTTATTAATATTTTTATGATGTCATCATAGTCCTCATATTTTTATATTTGCAATATAGCCCCCCTAAACTTATGAAAAATTCCAAAATTTCCCCAAACTGAATATTTGGCTTTAAGATTTATATTGAGTAGTTTGATTAAGATTGTTAATGGTGGTAGAGCATAATATGAATAATAATTCATATTCATAATTGGATATTGAAATATTATTGAGATTAACTAGTGTACGTGCATGATATTAGCATCCATATGTTAAACAATATGATTATTAATGCATGTACAAACATGTATCAAGTTATTCAGTGATCTGTTTATGTGAAGTTGAATGCTTATACTTGTAATTGAGATTAAGATGTTGAGATGAGAAACAAGCATGTGTAAATCTATTTTGTGACATGTTTATGTGAAGTTGCTTATACTTGTAATTGAGATTGAAATGTTGAGATGTTGAGATGAGACAACCGGGTTGAGAAAGCCTTGCAGTTAGTGCACTAATATGCTACTCCATTTTTTAGGGCAAGAGGCCAGTGGGTTAGTATACACACATGATGAGCAATGTGTGCTGTAGTCGTAGATAGTATATCCTGTATGAGCAGACAGGTATGCTATGATTGTTTTTGCAGGTTGCAGCAGGCAACAGAGGTATAGGTATGTGCAAATTTTATATGCTTGAGTGCATAAATTTTAAGAAGTGCTATTAACATCATTGTAGTATGAGATGTTACAGAAATACTATTAAATGTAAGATGAGTTGTTGTATACTAATGTTAAGCATTCATGGATGAATTATCTCACTGAGTCGTGGTTTGCTCACTCTTTTATTAAAAATTATTTTTCAGGATCTAGAAATTTGTGAGCTGTTGAGAAGACATGAATAGAGGAGCATATTTTTCTAACTTGATAGTTGTTTTGTTTTGATAAGTTGACATATGTGATTTAATATCAAACAATGATGATTGTAATAATTATAATTTAGCAAATGAGGTAATAATGAAATTTATATTTATGTAACGTAATATTTGTCAACAAGGTGTCACTTAGAAGATGAATGGATAAGGTTTTGAGCTGTCACTACTTCACTAGGCTTAAGCAAGGCTATTTTTGGGGCGTGACACCTAAGCCTTCAAAAGGGGAGGGAAATAGCTTTCTATCAATGGTTGAATTTTTAGAAGAAGCCGAGGAATGTAAGAAGATGTATTTGTTGTTCGTTAAAGAGGCCAATTTTGAATATTCGGTTCCACCTGAGCTTGAACCTATTGTGAGCGCCGCGTCCTGAACCACGCCGGCTCGGGAGTACGCCGCTAACCACGGGTGTGATTAGGGCGGAGAGGGAGTCGCCACCCGGTTGGGCCCCGGGAACCGATTGACCCCTAGCAAGAGGCCCACTCGTCATTACCAAGAGAATCAAGGTTCGGAGTTAAGGTACGTCGTCGGGAAGGTGTTAGGCACCCGACAACGCCCGGCTGAATCCGGCCTCCACACGCATTTTATTGGCTTTAATTAACGAGAAAGATCAATTGGGTTCAACCCCTATTCATGCGACAGATATCTCAAACAACAAATGGCACACAGGATGACATTATGTGAATAAAAATATATAAATAAATAACTAAACAGAAAATAAAATTGGTGCGCAGAATAAACAGTGGCTGTGAAAGAAGAAAAGAAGAAGGATTTATCGCTGCCTGCAAAAATGGGTTAGCACAGCATCATAGATATGTGTACGCACAAACACAAGGTGCGTACGCACCTTTAATTTATACGTACGCACATTTCATGGCAGATTCGAAAATAACAGAAAACATGCTGAAATTGCACATGCTATTTTAATCCAGATTACAGAACCCTAATTACATGCAAATATCCTATCATGTCATTATCACACCCTGAATCTAACCGCGAATTTATGCACTTTAAACATTACATCGATTAACATGCAAAGACATATTTAAATGATACTAAACATGCTAGAACATAATATAAAGTGTAGATCCGGTCATGCAACATTTGATTGAAAGCACTTGAATAAATCTGAAATCACGGCATTCAAATAAAATACGCATGATAGAAAATATACTTGGAGGAATAATTAGTGATTATTCTAACATTCAAAGAACTGAATCATAAAAGACATTACCCTCAGGTTTTGGGTGAATCCCAATGAATGCACTAACAAGAATCTCTCCTTCGAGCCTCCGTAATCGTAGCCGCCGCCTTTTTAGTTTTAGGTTAAGTGTCCTTAGGGTTTTGTGGAGCTTTCAAAGTGGTGGTGGCCAAGCCCCCCTCATTTGATGCGGAAGTGGTCCTTTTATAGGCGAAGAATTAGGGTTTTGGGGTAAGGAACTAGGGTTTCTCTGGTTCTCAGCCGTCACAGGCTGGATGTGCAGTAGGCTCCATCCATATAAGGCAACAGGGGAAATGGGGGGAAAAATTCGAATACTGGAATATTGACATGCGTACGCATAAATGTAAGGTGCGTACGCACAAATTAAAGGTGCGTACGCACAAGGTAATGGGCTGGGCTTCTTTGGGCCAGGCTGCAGCTGCGACCACATCAGCTCTTTGGAGATCACTTGTTAGTCATTTCAAGTTGGGCTACCCTTCATCACCGGGCTTAAAAGGGTGGATTCGAAATATTTAGGCGGTACAAAATGGGGTGTTAACAGTTGCCCCTTCTTTCAGCTCTATTCGCAGAGTGAATAGAACTGAAAGACTAGAAACAATCCATTTTGGCCGGCCGATATTCCAAGTCCTTGGAACAAATGCTGAGATATGCATAAGGTGATGTGAGGACTCAAGGTTTGATTGATAAGAATTTTGGGTTGGAAAGTGATAGAGTAGAGTTTGGTGAGCCACACACTTCTTTTTGTGCATGTTGAACAATTTAGTTGACTAAAGGAATTTATAGTCGACTATATTGTTAGGTAGAATGAGCTACATACTTCTTTTTTTGTATGCTGAGTAATTTAGCTGACTATACGGACTTATAGTCGACTATATTGTCAGGCAGAATTTATTTTATGCCTGTTGAGCAATTTAGCTGACTATAGGAACTTATAGTCGACTATATTGTCAGGCAGAATGTTATGATACTATTTATGGGGAGTTTTAGTCGACTATAACTCATTATAGTCGGCTAAAACGTGCGATTTTGCTGAAAAACAAGATTTTTATGGCGTAAAAAGACTGTTATGCCCCTCACTTATACCTCCTCTATAAACACGACCCTTGAGGGGTTTCTACCCATTCTTCTCAGCCAAGAGGAAGAGTGAGAGAGAGAGAAAGAGAAGGAGAGTGGCGGGGAGAAAGGAGAGGCCGACGGCGAAGCACGCGACCTCACGGAGCTCCAATCTTGTGATTTCCACCTTGATCTACGCATGTGCACCCTTAGATTCACGTTTCTAGCTATCATTTGAGAGGTAGGTGCATTTTTCATGGTTGTAGACCATTGTATGCGTGATTTGGTATATTATCATGGGTTTTTGCATGATTACATGATGTAATACATGTTTACATGGGATTGGGGTTTGAATTTCTTAAAAATTCATAGATTTGGGAAGTTAGGGTTTTGTTTTATACCCTATTTCACTATATTTGTGTTATTTTACATACCCTCACATGATTTGGGGAACAATGGGTTGATTTTGAAAACCCATTTGTTAAATTCTTGCTATTGACTATTTAGGGGTCACTTTTATATAAATGTTTTTGAAACCATTACTTGGAAAATGGTTGGGAAATGATTATCATGATTTATGAAGTTATCTTATGTGGTTTTCAAGGAATAAACTTACTATGTGGTTTTTGGAAAATATATATAATTTTCTGGTTTTTGTGGGAATTATGAAGTTAATAAATGAAAAGAAAAGTGGTAATGATATGGATAAGGTGATGAGGGCTACTGGAGACAGGATTACTGCGGTCCCAAAGGAACGGGACATCGTGCCGTGTCTTCCTATCCTATAGTCCTGGGTTATGTGCCCGAATTGAGGTTACTGCGGTCCCATATAGGGATGTCTTGCTGTGTTTTCTCTTGAGGTTACTGCGGTCCCAGATAGGGATGTCTTGCCGTGTTTCCTCTTATTTCCGCGCGCGAGGGCCCCATATGACCTGGGGAGGATTATTCAGTTTGAAAGACTGATGATATGGATTGCCAGATATGATGGATTATTGTTAGGATTAATTTTCAGGCTCTCCTATACCTATTTTAAACTGTGATATGTAACCTTTTGTTATCTCACCTTACTTATTTGTTTATAATGGTTTTAAAACCTTGATATACAACTTTGAAAAATGTATTCTACTGAGTTTATACTCACGCCTATTTTTTTTAATACCCTTTTGCAGACTTTGAGCAAAGTAGGGATGACTCTTATGAGGAGGCATTACATCAAACTTAGAATAAGCATAGCATTGTGGATGGTGTGGAGACGCATTTTGAAATTTTTATAGCCTGTATATTGTTCAGACCGACTTATTGTATTATATACTGCCTGTATTGACAATAGGACTCTGTGGGAACTAGTATGCCAGCTTATTTTAATTACCTGTGTGGATGGTTGATTGATTTTGATTTTAAATTGAACAGGTTTAAACTGTCGAGAACTTGGTATGTCCTATTTTCAGACAGGACCATGCCGGATTTTCTAAAAATATTTTATAAAGCTATAACTTTTATTATAAACCATCCTTGAACCTCATTTCATTTATTCTTCTCTCTATTGACACGTCATAGCCTATTTCCGGGTCGTGACAGTCTTTTTGGTATCAGAGCTGGCTATTAGATCCGTATGGGTGCTATTACGTCATATTTTGTGTGTGCATGCATGGTTATGCATTGGGTTCATTCATGGAAAAGGAACATACATACGCATCATTAGCATCGCGTTAAAAATTCCCGATTAGTGAAACCTTTTATGATTAAGTTGTGAAAGATATTTTGGTTGAATATAACCTATATATATATATTTTTAGAATGCGACGTGGACGTCGAGGAAGAGGTCGGGGTAGGGCTGGAGCCGCTCCACACCCTGAACCAGAAGATGAAATTCCAATTGGGGCACCACCTGTACATGAGAATGTACCACAACCAGAACAACCTGATATATTGAATCAGTTGGTAGCTGCAATACAGGGCCTTCAAGCTACGATGGCTCAGAACCAAATACCACAACCCCAGGCACCACTCCCGCCTGTGGGAGACTATATGATGAAGGCTAATGCGTATAAAGCCTTTATGCATATGAAACCCCCAACTTATGAAGGGGAGAGGAATCCAGCGATTGCTGAAATGTGGTTGAAGCAAGTCAAGAAGGCTTTAACTATTGTGGCTACTCCTGAACAGTATAAGGTGGAGTTTGCTGCGTATTTGTTGAAGGGCATGGCAGATAACTGGTGGGAAAGAGTGAAGCCAACTGGGGAAAATGAATATATGTTGTGGGAAAATTTTGAGGATTTGTTCAATAACGAATTCTACCCACAATCATATATAAATAAACAGATGAAGGAGTTTATGAAGCTGGAGCAAGGGAACCTGAGCATCGATGAATATGTCAACAAGTTCCAAGAATTGTGCATTTTCGTACCATCCCTTATGGCGGATCAACCAGCACTTTGTCGAAAGTTTGAGATGGGATTGAACCCCTACAATAGTAGAATGGTGGTTCCTCACCAGATTAACAATTTCTCTTCAATTTTGGATAAAGCCCTTTTGATAGGGAGGCAGGCTGAGGAACACTGGAAGGCCAAGGATGAGGCCAGAGAACAGAAGAAGAATAACCAGAAATCTCAGAAGGGGAGTTCTAGTGGAATTGGCAAGAAGCCACAGGGAGGGGGTAGTTCGAACTATCTCCGTCCTAGAGGCCAGCAATTCAAACAATCGGGTAGTCAAAGCAGTGGGAGTAGCAGTGGGAGTAGTGGAAACCCCAAGGTTTGCTATCTGTGTAAACAGAAAGGTCATATTCGCCCTAATTGCCCCCTTCTAATCGGAGTGCAACCCCAACTATCTGAATCTCCACAGTACACTAGTGGTTCTTCTCAATCTTCTTACCACTACCCTCAATATCAAACTGGACAAGGAGTTCAATCATCCTCCCCCTATTCCCAACGCCAACAATATCAAGCACCACAATTCTTTGGTCAACAACAATATGACCAACCCACTCAACAGCCACAGGGGTATGGACAACAGTCTGGACAGGGATATGGACAGCGAGGTCAGTCTCGCCAAAGTAGAGGCAGAAATCAAGGAGATCGTGGTCGTGGAAGAGCCTATGCTATGACCCGACCCGTAGAGGGAGCATCGAATGCTGTAGTGGAAGGTATATTTCTGGTGCATAATTCTTGTGCCAAGATATTATTTGATTCCGGTTCTACTCATTCATTTATTTCTGAATCTTTTGCAAAAGCCTTGGGATTAAAGGCAGAACCTCTGGGGTATGTACTAGAAGTAGATACACCTTTCGAGAACTCATGTAGCACGGCAAGCATTTGTAAATCTTGTTGCTTGGTAATTTCGGGACAAGAGTTGTCAGTAGACTTGGTCGTCCTAGAAATGACAGGATATGATGTAATCCTGGGTATGGATTGGTTGTCATCCAATCAAGCAGTGATGGATTGTTACTCCAAAAAGGTGTCATTCTGTTCTCCTGAAGGAATCTCGTTTTCTTTCTATGGGGATAAATATATTCCCTTACCAGATACTGTACTGGACTTACCTATTTCCCGCATCAAGTCTGCAGGATATGTAAGTTTTCTAGCAAGCATCCGTGGTGATGGACAGAATAAGGTGCATCCGACTTTCATTCCAGTAGTACAGGAGTTTCCAGATGTCTTTCCAGATGACCTACTGGGTTTACCTCCAAGGAGGGAGGTTGAGTTTGCCATTGAGGTGTATCCCGGCACATCTCCTATCTCTATTACTCCCTATCGGATGGCACCAGCAGAATTGAGAGAGTTGAAGACTCAATTGAATGAGCTTAAGAGTAAAGGATTCATTCGACCTAGTGTCTCCCCGTGGGGAGCACCTGTTTTATTCGTGAAAAAGAAGGATGGTACTCTGAGGCTATGTATAGATTATCGACAGCTGAATCGGGTAACTATCAAGAACAAGTACCCTCTACCTCGTATAGATGATTTATTTGACCAACTTAGAGGGTCTTGTATTTTCTCCAAGATCGACCTTCGATCCGGTTATCATCAGCTATTGATCAAGGATGATGATGTTAAGAAAACGGCATTTAATGCTCGCTATGGACACTACGAGTTCACTGTGATGCCTTTTGGGTTAACTAATGCACCCGCAGCATTCATGGATCTAATGAATAGGATTTTTTACCCCTATCTCGATCAGTTTATAGTGGTGTTCATAGACGATATTCTGATTTACTCACGAACCCCGGAGGAACATGAGACACATTTGCGTATAGCCTTGCAGTTGTTGAGAGAGCATAGGTTATATGCTAAGAAAGAGAAATGCAAGTTCTGGATGCGTGAGGTGAGATTTCTTGGTCATGTGGTATCTGAAGCAGGGATTTCTGTGGATCCTGAAAAAGTGGAGGCGATCCTAAATTGGGAACGACCTAGAAGTGTCACCGAGATTCGTAGTTTCCTCGGTCTAGCAGGATACTATAGGAGATTTGTACAGGGATTCTCCAGTATTGCTGCACCTTTGACAAGGTTAACACAAAAGGGAGTTCACTTTGTATGGGATGAAGAGTGTGGTCAGGCATTTAATACCCTTAAAGCATGTTTAACTACCGCACCGGTATTGATTATACCTCAGAGTGGAGAACCATATACAGTGTATTCTGACGCTTCCTTAAAAGGGTTAGGATGCGTTTTGATGCAGCAGGGCAGAGTTGTAGCTTATGGTTCTCGGCAGTTGAAACCCCACGAGAAGAACTACCCTACCCATGATTTGGAATTGACAGCTGTGGTGTTTGCTTTAAAGATTTGGAGATGTTACCTATATGGGGAGAGGTTTGAAGTATATACTGATCATAAAAGCTTGAAGTATATCTTTACTCAAAAGGATCTCAATTTGCGCCAAACTCGGTGGTTAGAGTACCTCGAGGATTATGACTTTGAGATACAATACCATCCGGGTAGGGCTAATGTAGTGGCGGATGGCTTGAGTAGGAAATCTCAAGGTGTGGCTTATAATCTTGTCGTAGCCAAATCAAAGATATTAGTAGACCTGCGTGAGTACAATCTTTGTATTGGAGGTAAGAAGCAGAAGGCTTGTGTCTATAATGCAGTGGCTAGACCAATCATCTTACAAAAAGTCCTAGATGGTCAGTGGAGGGACCCTACATTGGTCAATATTCGAATTCGCCTAAATAATGGCGAGGATGTGGACAAATGGTCAGTTGGAAATGATTTTGGCTTAAGATTCAAGGGAAGATTAGCTATTCCTAATGACAGATCTTTAAAAGAAGAAATTCTTGATGTGGCACATCGATCCAAGTTTTCTATTCATCCTGGTAATAATAAGATGTATAAAGACTTGAGGAGACAATATTGGTGGAGAGGAATGAAGAAAGATGTTGCTCGATATGTAGCACAATGTTTGAATTGTCAAGTAGTGAAAGCTGAACACAAGAAACCGCCGGGATTACTCCAACCCTTACCTATTCCTCAATGGAAATGGGAGGATATCACTATGGATTTTGTGGTGAGACTACCTTACACTCCCCAAAAACATGATGCCATCTGGGTCATAGTGGACAGACTAACTAAGTCTGCCCATTTCATACCTGTCCGCACCAACTACTCTATGGAGAAACTGGCTAAATTGTATATCAATGAAATTGTCCGATTACATGGAGCACCAGTCCATATTGTGTCGGATAGAGATCCAAGATTCGCATCGCGATTTTGGAAGACTTTACAAGAGGCTTTGGGAACTCAAGTTCAGATGAGTTCAGCTTTTCATCCTGAGACTGATGGTCAGTCTGAAAGGACCATCCAGATCTTGGAGGATATGTTGAGGGCTTGTGCCTTAGACTTTGGTGGAAGTTGGATTGATCATCTAGCCTTAGTTGAGTTCTCTTACAACAACAGTTATCAATCTAGCATCGGGATGGCCCCTTTTGAAGCTCTTTATGGACGTCCTTGTAGATCACCACTATGTTGGGCAGAAGTGGGTGATGCCAAGTTATTGGGCCCAGATCTGGTGAGAGAAACCACGGAGAAGATTAAGGTTATTCGCGAACGTCTTCATAAGGCCCAGGATCGTCAGAAGTTATATGCTGACAGGCGTAGACGCGAGTTAATTTTCAATATTGGTGATTGGGTGTTGTAGAAAGTTTCTCCAAGAAGAGGAACAATCCGCTTTGGCAAGAAAGGAAAATTGGCCCCACGGTATATAGGCCCATTTCAGATAATTGAACCTGTAGGAGAAGTTGCTTATCGTATAGCATTGCCCCCACAGTTTGCAGCTATGCACCCAGTTTTCCATGTTTCTATGTTGAGGAAATGCATTACGGAGCACACGCCTATCATTGATTGGCAGGATGTTCAGATTCAAAGAGACATGTCTTATGAGGAGAAGCCAGTACAAATCCTAGACCGCCAAGATCGAGTATTGCGTAACAAGATTATCCCACAAGTTAAGGTATTATGGAACCACCATGGAGTAGAGGAAGCTACCTGGGAGCTGGAATCAACTATGCGAGAAAAGTACCCACATTTATTCCAGTAATCAGGTTAGTACTTGAAATTCGAGGACGAATTTCTTTCAAGGAGGGAGGATTGTGAGGACTCAAGGTTTGATTGATAAGAATTTTGGGTTGGAAAGTGATAGAGTAGAGTTTGGTGAGCCACACACTTCTTTTTGTGCATGTTGAACAATTTAGTTGACTAAAGGAATTTATAGTCGACTATATTGTTAGGTAGAATGAGCTACATACTTCTTTTTTTGTATGCTGAGTAATTTAGCTGACTATACGGACTTATAGTCGACTATATTGTCAGGCAGAATTTATTTTATGCCTGTTGAGCAATTTAGCTGACTATAGGAACTTATAGTCGACTATATTGTCAGGCAGAATGTTATGATACTATTTATGGGGAGTTTTAGTTGACTATAACTCATTATAGTCGGCTAAAACGTGCGATTTTGCTGAAAAACAAGATTTTTATGGCGTAAAAAGACTGTTATGCCCCTCACTTATACCTCCTCTATAAACACGACCCTTGAGGGGTTTCTACCCATTCTTCTCAGCCAAGAGGAAGAGTGAGAGAGAGAGAAAGAGAAGGAGAGTGGCGGGGAGAAAGGAGAGGCCAACGGCGAAGCACGCGACCTCACGGAGCTCCAATCTTGTGATTTCCACCTTGATCTACGCATGTGCACCCTTAGATTCACGTTTCTAGCTATCATTTGAGAGGTAGGTGCATTTTTCATGGTTGTAGACCATTGTATGCGTGATTTGGTATATTATCATGGGTTTTTGCATGATTACATGATGTAATACATGTTTACATGGGATTGGGGTTTGAATTTCTTAAAAATTCATAGATTTGGGAAGTTAGGGTTTTGTTTTATACCCTATTTCACTATATTTGTGTTATTTTACATACCCTCACATGATTTGGGGAACAATGGGTTGATTTTGAAAACCCATTTGTTAAATTCTTGCTATTGACTATTTAGGGGTCACTTTTATATAAATGTTTTTGAAACCATTACTTGGAAAATGGTTGGGAAATGATTATCATGATTTATGAAGTTATCTTATGTGGTTTTCAAGGAATAAACTTACTATGTGGTTTTTGGAAAATATATATAATTTTCTGGTTTTTGTGGGAATTATGAAGTTAATAAATGAAAAGAAAAGTGGTAATGATATGGATAAGGTGATGAGGGCTACTGGAGACAGGATTACTGCGGTCCCAAAGGAACGGGACATCGTGCCGTGTCTTCCTATCCTATAGTCCTGGGTTATGTGCCCGAATTGAGGTTACTGCGGTCCCATATAGGGATGTCTTGCTGTGTTTTCTCTTGAGGTTACTGCGGTCCCAGATAGGGATGTCTTGCCGTGTTTCCTCTTATTTCCGCGCGCGAGGGCCCCATATGACCTGGGGAGGATTATTCAGTTTGAAAGACTGATGATATGGATTGCCAGATATGATGGATTATTGTTAGGATTAATTTTCAGGCTCTCCTATACCTATTTTAAACTGTGATATGTAACCTTTTGTTATCTCACCTTACTTATTTGTTTATAATGGTTTTAAAACCTTGATATACAACTTTGAAAAATGTATTCTACTGAGTTTATACTCACGCCTATTTTTTTTAAAACCCTTTTGCAGACTTTGAGCAAAGTAGGGATGACTCTTATGAGGAGGCGTTACATCAAACTTAGAATAAGCATAGCATTGTGGATGGTGTGGAGACGCATTTTGAAATTTTTATAGCCTGTATATTGTTCAGACCGACTTATTGTATTATATACTGCCTGTATTGACAATAGGACTCTGTGGGAACTAGTATGCCAGCTTATTTTAATTACCTGTGTGGATGGTTGATTGATTTTGATTTTAAATTGAACAGGTTTAAACTGTCGAGAACTTGGTATGTCCTATTTTCAGACAGGACCATGCCGGATTTTCTAAAAATATTTTATAAAGCTATAACTTTTATTATAAACCATCCTTGAACCTCATTTCATTTATTCTTCTCTCTATTGACACGTCATAGCCTATTTCCGGGTCGTGACAGGTGAGATGAGGTCGATTCAGACAATGAGCCTGCTTTCCTACGTACTCTTTTCAGAGATCAGACCTAACGTAGTTCTTATGCGTGGTATTGACTTTTCGGGGCACGAGAAAGTCCGTAAAAACAGTAATGAGTTGAATTGATGCTGCGGATTAAATGATTCGCGGGCGGAATCGAGAAATTCGCGGACTGAATTTCTGATAACGGACGATTCACAGGTAGAATCGAGAAATTCGCGGACTGAATTTCTGATAACGGACAATTCACAGGTAGAATCGAGAAATTCGCGGACTGAATTTCTGATAACGGACGATTCACAGGTAGAATCGAGAAATTCGCGGGCTGAATTTCAGATCACGGACAATTCACGGGTGGAATTGAGAAATTCGCGGGCTGAATTTCTGATAACGGACAATTCACGGGTGGAATTGAGAAATTCGCGGGCTGAATTTCAGATCACGGACAATTCACGGGTGGAATTGAGAAATTCGCGGGCTGAATTTCTGATCACGGACAATTCACGGGTGGAATTGAGAAATTCGCGGGCTGAATTTCTGATCATGACTTGACTGAGTCGAATTTTCGAAATGCGGCACTGAATGGTCGAGTGATTTGTACGTGGCATGGTTCACATGCCTTGAGTAGCAACAGGGGGTCTGTCACACAAAGTGCGTACGTATACAACTAAAGTGCGTACGTGTGTAATAAATACACGTACGCGCAAAGTAAATGTGCGTACGCACATTTACTTGATGTCAGAAAATTAAAACAGAACGACGCCGTTTCGCCTGGACTGTTCTTCTTCTCCATGAAACCGACACCCTTCCTCCATTTCCTCCGGAAACTTCTCACCCACGATTCTCTCTCTCTCTCTCTCTTCCCTCGCATAAAACCCTACATTCCTCTCCTCTCTCCTATCAAACCTTACTCCTTCTCATCCTTCGATACCCACAACAAAGGAATGGCTCCCAAACGAGCACGGCGTGAGGGCGCGCAAGGCGGCGAGGAGGGCAAACCGGCGGTGAAGCGATGGGCTCCGAAGCGGATAGTGAACGAAGTGATGAGGATAGTGCACCGTCCTAAGGAGCACTTGTCCAACTACGCGCGCCAAGGAATGGTACGACCCTCACCCCTTTTCGCATTTTGTGTTCGTTTCCCCTTCCGCTGTTTAGTATAGATTAGGGCTGTGAAACCTGTTGCCAATGACTGAAAAACACTAAATGACGAATGGCCTAAGTGGTTTGGGGTAGAAAAACACGATCTTGACTGACTGTAATGGGGGCGGGAAACGATGGGGATGATGATAAATTTCGAACACGAAATGTGCGTACGTGCTTTTGTTTCACGCGTACGTATGTTTAGGAAGCGTAGGATTGTAACTGAACAAAGAGCGTACGCACTTTTCATTTATGCGTACGCGCATTCATGTAATGAGCAAAACACGGGCTTCCAAAACACGCGTACGCACATTTAGTTAAAGCGTACGCGCATTTATAAATCCTGAAAATGTAAATATGCGTACGTACTTTCAGGTGCTGTTTTGGCCTCATATAAGTGCGTACGCACATCCAAAGATGCGTACGCACATTTGAAGTGTACGTACGTTTATTATGCAAACAGAATATGTATAATGCGTACCTGTGCTGTATACTTACCTGTGACTCTTCTTATGGCAGCTTCCACCTGAGCTTGTGACGAGGGGTAGCTTCACCAAGACGGGTGCTTGGTGGAATCGGCTCACTGGCGAGACCAGAGCTCTGGTCAACGCCGTTGGTTTTTCTGCGATCACGGCCGACGTGAACGTGCGCACTCCCAGGGCGATAGTCCATTGCCTAGCTGAGAGGTGGTGGGACACTACGCATACATTGCATATCGGAGGGCGAGAGCTGACGATGACCCCTTACGATTTCTATCGGTTGTCCGGGCTGCGTATGACTGGGGAGCCTTTCTCCTTTGATCATGATGCAGACGATCGAGCAGAGATTTCGGTGCGGCTGCTGGGCATAGCCTTTACTGGTTCTTCCATTTACTGCCCCGGCCTATATGACGCGTACCTCTCCTACCCGCAGGATACCCCCGAGCACCGAGCCCACATGGCGCGAGCTTACATCATGTTCCTCTTGGGGGCCTATCTGGTCCCCAACTCTTCACAGACCGTCTCCTTTGGGTGGTTGCTGGCCTTGGAGGATCTGGAGACAGCCGATCATTTCTGTTGGGGCGCCGCCATTTACGCCCATCTGATTTCTGCCATGGATTCACTGAGCAGGGGTGCTATCAACTCTATGCTTAGTTATTGGAGAGTGTGGGTGGTAAGATTCTTTATCTTCCCTCGTTTGTGTAGCTTCTTTGCTCATGATGTTTTGTTCTATCAGCTCACCCGCGTTCTTATTGTGCCACAGCTATGGGTTCATAGGTACCTCCGGAAGGAGGTTGAGGAGGAGGGAGTTCCCGCAGTGAGTATGCGGCAGCATCTGAGCTCCCGCAGGTTCCTCGACGAGATGGTGGTCGAGAGGGTAAGAATCACTACACAATCCTGCGCTTCTTTGTTTCCTTTCATTCCTCTTCCTGATTTCTTATGTGTTCGCAGATCGTTCCCCGCCCCTAGGAAGATGAGGCACCTTTGCCCCCAGTTGAGCACGACACTGCGGCGTGGGAGCTCACCTCAGTGTCGCAGGTGTTCGAGTACGCCGGCGCCCGTTCTTTCTATCTGGCTGAGAGGGTAGCTTGGCAGTTCGACGCCGACATGGGCGTGATCCCTCGTGTGCCATTGGATCCTCCCCCGTATATTGCATTCCCTTACCAGTGCAGTGACGAGGATTTGGCCGTCTGGCGGGGTGGGATTGCATATACAGACAGACTGATGGGGGAGGATTTTGACTACGAGCTTTTTGCCAGAGAGCAGCTCATGCCGAGCCTTTCCACGCCCTCGACGGTGGGTCAATATCCTGCTCTTTCTTCTTTTTCACTTTAATCCTGTTATCTGATCTGATGACCTGCGTTGCTGTAGGACCCACATGCGTCATCTTCCGGAGCCGTGGACCCTGTGTACCCGGGGTGGTATGTGCCTTTTCACGAGACGAGGGGCGTTCCAGGGGAGCGGATGGTTCCTAGGGCGTGTTCCTGTCTCGGCTATCCCATGCCTGAGGGTGTCCGTGCGGTATGCAACATCCTACCTGTATTTGAAAACATGTTAAAATGCTATGCATGTCCTAACGTGATCCCATCCTTGTTTATTCTGGACAGCCTACTATCCCGGAGGTGTCAGACCTGGTCCATTTGGTGGGCAGCCTGAAGCTGATGGTGACGGATTTGTCCCTTCAGCTAGTCATAGCTCGGGAGGAGGCGGAGGGTCATGGTGAGGATGCCGAGAGCGGCGATGATGATGATGGTGGCGAGGCTAGCGATGCTGCCTCGGACTCTTGACTGTGTTGTTTCTTTTTTTTCTTTTATTTCTTGGATCAGACTTGTTTTAAACTTTACATTTGGGGTTGTATACTCATGTTTACTCATTTCTCCTTCCCTTTCTTGCGTGGATAACTTAAAAACTTATATCCTTGTCTTGTTGTGTTTCAATTGTGCTATGAGTTCGACCATCCCATCGATATTGCGAAGCAAGCTGATGTGTTAAGTACCTGAAGAGCTAAAAACTGCACCAAAACACCTTCAAACAATCATACCAAATGTGCGTACGCATAAAAAACATGCGCGTAAGCACATACCGTATGCTGGTACTAAATATGCGTACGCACAAAAAGTATGTGCGTACGTACCTTTGAAATGTGCGTACGCGCATTTACCTTACTTCCCTATTTTCAAACTTTCCAAAAATGAAACCAGGAAACCCTGGTGCTGCCTATAAACCCAAGTCCGACCTTGCGCCTCCTTCTTCATGAGTTAGAATCCATGGAGGCCTCCCAACTTAGCAAAGCGATTACCCGATGGCTAACGTCCTTCAGTGATTCGGCTAAGGCCGAATTCAACGAACTCTTTGGCCTGCCGTGCATCTTTCATTACTGTCAGGTGGATGTTAACTACCCTTTTCTTCACGTGGCTGCTGAATTTTGGCACCCGTCTCGCCATGTGTTCCGGTTCAACTGCAACGAGCTGTGTCCGACCATCGAGGATTTTGGCGGGATACTCGGTCGTACTGCTTTCAATGGTTTGCTCGTGCCGGTTACGGAAAAGGTCGCTGCAGATGAGGTTGCTCGGTTTCTCGGACTCTCTACGAGGCTGGTGAAACAATGGGTGAAGGATTTTCGCATTGACGTCCTTTCCTTGTCGCAGTATTTTATCAACCGCCCAATGCCCACCAGGGAGGCTCGCGTCTTTTACCTGCGTGCCGCGTGCATTTGTGCCTTGGCCACCCTTTTCTTTTTGGAGGAGCAAAACAAGATAGAGACCTTCATTGTTCGTTCTCTCACTGAGATAAAAAATTTCAATCCGAGTATGATGATTCTTGCCGGTACCCTCAATGGTCTGGATCGAGTAGTGCGCACCGAGAGCTTCTCCTTCGATGGCAGTCCCCTCTTACTGCAGGTTCCCGAGAGATCCCCCGTCTTTCCCGCCTGTTATCATTTTTTTTCTTTTACTGGAATTTGCCTAAATGTGCGTACGTACATAATAAATGTGCGTACGCATATTTTAAATGTGCGTACGCATATTTATAACTCCTGCTTCTCTCCTTTTCGCAGATCTGGCTGTATGAACGCCTGCGGTTAATTGCTGAGCCAAAGATGAGCATCTGGACTTATCATCCCCAGCACTATCGTTACCGAAAGTTGCAAGCCCCTTTCCCGTCTGTCGAGGAGTCCCGAGAGATGCTGGATACCATTCCTTGCCACGCGATCTTATGGTACTGCCCCTGGTGGCGAGTCACTTACGCTGTGAAGAAGCTCGTGCTCTCTTACTGTGTCATGATGGTTGGTGTTAAGGAAGTCTCTTTTTACTCCCCCCTCCGTATCCATCGCCAGTATGGGGAAAAGCAAGAACCTATCAAGTATTGGCATCTTGGGTATACTTGTCCATGGTCCCCTAGGGTAGTGGAGCGTATTGAGGATGAGTGGCACAACCAAGTCGTATATTGGCGTATCTCAGCCCCCAAAGTGATCAGCCCGTCAGGAAGTTACTACACATGGCTAGCTGCTGACATGGAGAGGGAAGTGGAGGCTGAAGAGACATACAAGCGGAAAAGGGATGCTGAAGATGAAGAGGGGGCAAGCAAGAGGGCGAAGGATGATTCTACTTAGTGAATGAGCCCGGATGACTTGGTTTCATTTATGCATTTCCCCCTTCTCTTTTTTTTTCTTATGAGTTAACGAATAAGCATCAAAAGATGTACTGGTCTTTACCATTATCAATGAAGAATTATTATATTAATATGAGCACCGCATTATACAAAGTTGGCACTCCTCCCTACACATAATACTTGCGAAGCCTATCCATGTTGATTGGATGAGTGAACTCATTACTATCACTGTCCATGAGCTTAACAGCGCCTCCGGGAAGGATTGTCTTAATGATGTAAGGCCCCATCCAGTTTGGCTTGAATTTTCCGCGGGGGTCAAATACTGGTGCCCGAAATTCCTTAAGTACCAGATCTCCTTCTTTCAGGTTCCGTGGTCTAATTCTTTTGTTAAAAGTTCGGGCCACACGGCGTTGGTAGCCTTGCACATGATAGGACGCTTTTAACCTCTTCTCTTCTAAAAATGCCAACTGCTCATACCTTTCCCGTATCCAGTCCACTTCTGGAATTTCACTTTCTATCGCTACACGTAGCGACTGCACTTCCATTTCTACAGGCAAAACGGCCTCCATCCCGTACACCAGTGAGTATGGGGTTGCTCCCGTGGAGGTTCTTATGGATGTCCTATATCCCCACAATGCATATGGCAATTTTTCAACCCAATCTTTGTAAGTCACGGCCGTCTTTTCCAAGATGGTCTTAACGTTCTTGTTGGCGGCTTCGACAGCTCCATTGGTTTGTGGCCTATAAGGGGAAGACTGATGGTGCTGGATTTTGTATTTCTCAAACATGCGCTTGACCTCATCCTCGAATTGTGTGCCGTGATCTGAGATGATCTCATGCGGTACCCCATAACGACAGATAATATTGGCCTCTATGAACTTAGCCACTTGCTTGGATTTCAATTCTGTGTAGGCAGCCGCTTCTACCCACTTGGTGAAATAATCAATAGCCACTAAGATGTACTTGTATCCTCCCGTGGCAGCTGGTTTGATTTCTCCGATAATATCTATGCCCCAGGCAGAGAATGGCCAAGGAGCGCTCAACTGATGTAACGCAACCGGTGGCATGTAGTTGGAACTGGAATATACCTGGCACTGATGACATTTCCGAACATATTTTACGCAATCGTTCTCCATGGTACTCCAATAGTATCCCAGTCTCATAAGTTTTTTGGCTAACATTCTTCCGTTCATGTGCGTCCCGCATTCCCCCTCGTGAATCTCTTTCATTAAGGTCTCCCCGACATTCTGATCAACACACAACAGATGAATTCCGTCATAAGATCTTTTGAACAATTTCCCCCCGCAAATGATGAACTGTGTAGCGAACAATCGTAATGCCCTACGTCCTTTCTTGTCGGCCCCTACTGGGTATTCCCCTTTTCCTAAGAGGTTCCATACATCATGGTACCAAGGATATCCGTCATCTGGCTCCCCGTCAATCAATGCAATCATTTCCTCGTGCGCTGGCCTAGACTTTTGGTGGACGACCAATGGTTCTATCTGGGTCCCGCAGGGTATTCGAATAAGCGAAGCTAGGGTGGCCAATGCATCCGCGAACTGGTTGTGGATTCGAGGAAGCAGGGTAAACGTTATCCTTCGGAATTTCTGTGCCAACTTCTCCAAGTAACTCTGATAGGGTTTTAAATGCTCTTCTCGGGTCTTCCAAATTCTCTGAACTTGGGAAATTACTAAAGCTGAATCCCCATACACTTCTACCTCCTCTGCCCCTAGTACCAATAGTGCCTCTAGACCTGCAATGCATGCTTCGTACTCTGCTGTGTTATTTGAGTTCGGGAAGTTCAATTTAAACGACAGTGGCATATGAGACCCATCCGGGGTAATTAAAAGAACTCCCACTCCATCTCCATATTGATTAGAGGCTCCATCGAAGTACATCTTCCAAGGTCCAACGCAATCTATAACAAAGAGATCTTCATCAGGAAATTCATCGTTCAATGCCTGCCCCGGGACTGGATTCTCAGCGCAATACTCCGAGATGGCCCTCCCTTTGATGGATTTTTGCGTGACATATGTTAGTTCAAACTGGGCCAGTAGAGCCAACCATCGCGACAACCGCCCGTTCAGCACGGGCTTTTCAAACAGATACTTGAGCGGATCCATCCTGGCTATAACCCAAACCTCGAAACTCGACAAGATGTGTCTCAATCTTTGCACGGCCCAAACCAAGGCGAAACAAGATTTTTCTATGGCGTTATATCTTGCCTCATACCCCTGCAGCTTCTTGCTTAAGTAGTATATGGCTCGTTCGCAGTTTTGGTCGTCCTCCTGCGCTAACATACTCCCCAGAGCTTCCTCAAAAAGAGACAAGTATAATAGTAAAGGCCTCCCAGGGCGAGGGGGGACCAATACTGGTGGGTTTAGTAAATACCTCTTGATGGCGTCAAAGGCTTCCTGGCATTGTTCATTCCACTCCTTCGGCTCTCCTTTCCTGAGTAACTTAAAGATTGGTTCACATGTTGGGGTGAGTTTCGCGATAAACCGGCTTATGTACTGCAATTTTCCTAAGAACCCTCTGACTTCCTTTTCGGTACTAGGGGATGGCATCTCTAAAATCGCCTTTACCTTGAGCGGGTCTACTTCGATACCTCTGCTGCTTACGATATACCCCAGTAACTTTCCCGATGTGACCCCAAAAGTACATTTCTGGGGATTCAACCTTAAACTGTATGTTCGTATCCGCTTGAAGAACTTTCTCAGGTTTTCCAGATGCTCGTCTCGAGTTTCTGCTTTTACAATCATATCATCCACGTACACTTCAACCTCTTGGTGCATCATGTCATGCAACAAAGTAGTGGCCATCCTTTAGTAGGTGGCCCCAGCGTTCTTCAACCCAAATGGCATGACCGTGTAGCAGTAAGTGCCCCATCCGGTGGTAAAGGTCGTTTTGCCCATATCTGCTGGTGCCATCCGTATCTGATTATACCCCGAGAAACCATCCATAAATGACATTAATGCACTCCCTGCGGTATTGTCTACCAGCACATCTATGTGTGGTAATGGAAAATCGTCTTTTGGACAAGCTTTATTTAAATCCCGATAGTCTATGCAGACTCGCACCCGTCCGTCCTTCTTTGGCACAGGTACTATGTTTGCTATCCAGTCGGCTTGGTCCACGGCTTTTATAAACCCTACCTTTAGTAACTTCGTAACCTCTTCCTTGACCTTCAATGACCATTCTGGTGACATTCTCCTCAATCTCTGTTTTACTGGTTTTGCTCCATCTCGAATGGGAATGTGATGCTGAGCGATTTCTGGGTCTATGCCAGGCATGTCCTCATATGACCATGCGAACACGTCTTGAAATTCCCGTAAAAGAGCCGATAGGCTTGCCTGTTCATGCATATTTAGGGTAGAGCCAATTTGTATATTTTTTTGATTTTCTGTGGTGCCTATATTAATGATAATAGTTTCTTCTTTGATAGGTTCGATTTTCCCATCTTGGTTCTTATTAGCTAATTCATTTGGATTTAGAAGGTCATGCATTGGATTAGCCTCGTCATTAGGGGACTCATTCGAATAAGCAAAATCAGATTTTATTGCATCATCAGAAATTTGGGTTACATCGGTGGATTTTTTTGCAACAGACTCATTCCCAGATCCTAGCTTGACCTTAGAAGGGACAGACTTCTTATTTATTTTGACATTATAAGTGATTTCAGCCTCGTGTTCCTAGACCCAAGCACTGGTGTTCCCATCAGCCGCAGAGATGAACTCGGAGGGGTTAACAGTCCCAGCATTCTTACTTAAAACCAGCACGTCTTCATTGCTTCTAGCTGACAATAAGAGATCCCAGCTTGCATGATCCACATTTTCAACCCAATCTCGTTCTTCAGAGGTCTTAATAGTCTCTGAGCGTGTGTCTCTGAGGGTTAATTTCTCTTGGAAAAACACTTCCAGCCCCATCTCCCTTTTCCCACTCTTCCGATTCACCCACGGTTCAGAGAATCCACAATAAGGGAAATCCTCTCCCTCCTTTATGAAATTTCCGTTAAGCGTATCAGCATTTTTGGGAAAATGTTCCTTGTTCTCGCCTGTGTACCCGAGTCCCCTACGATTGTTCTGCATATGAAATTCTGGGAATTCCGTGATGCCATCTCCTCTTTTTCCCAACCCCATGCCAGGCATGTATCCAAATTTCTTCATGATGTGGGCCACGATGTGATTAATGTTTTCCCCAAAATCTGGGGACACTTTCTCCTTTCCTGCATCTGCTCTGTCAATCGCTTGTATGAATTCGAAGCCCCTCCATTCTATCTCATTGCTTTCCTCTTTTATTCCCAAGACCTGCTCGGTGATTTCCCTGTCCCCGTGAATTACCAGAACGCCCCCACCCCATGGCAACTTGATTTTCTGATGTACAGTGGAAGGGACTGCCTGTAGAGGGTGTAGCCAGGTCCTTCCCAACAGCAAGTTATAGTTGGCAGGGATGTCCATGACACAAAATTCCACCGTCGATTCTACTGGCCCCACTTTGCACGTTATCTTGAAAGTCCCCATCACACTCCTGCAACCATTATCATATCCTCTGACTGTTACTGCGGATGGCGAGAGATTTTCCTCTGTTATTCCCAATTTTGTTGCAGTACGCATTGGGCAGACATTCAATGCCGACCCATTATCAACCAGAACTACCGGTATCTTTAGGTCTTTGCATTCGACAGTGATATACAGCGGCTTCGCATGCTCGAACCCTTCAACTGGCAAATCCTCTTGGGAGAAAGTCATCACGGCTTTGTTTATTGAGCTCACCCCCATGAGGGACAATACTTGTTCAGGGGTAGTTTCCATTGGTACCTCCTTTTGCGCTAAAGCGTCCAGCAGAGCTTGGCGATGCTTCTTTGAGGCAGTAATCAAACCCCAAATGCTTATGCTCGCCTGCGTCTTTTTTAGCTGTTTCAAGACCCGATCTTCCTCTTCTTTTTCTCCCGGGCGCCCCATTCTCTCTCTTACCTTCTCGATGTCTGCTTCTTGGCTCATTTCTCGGCCCGGGTGATCTGCTTCCAGAAATCCGGGCTTGAAATGTCTCCCGGAGTGAGTCAGGTGCATGGAATCCTTTTTCATTTCTGCCCAGATATCCTCCTCTTCACTATCATAATCTTCCCAGGGAGCTTTCTTTGTACCGATCATTAGAATAAACTCGGACGGGTCCTCGACCTTATCTGCACAACTGATCAAATTCATAAATGCCGGGGGCGGTGTATTTCTGAAATCCGGGAGCGGGTTATTCTGTATGTTTGGCTTGTCGTTACTTGGTGGTGGTAGCTTTCCTGAATCGATCAAATCCTGGATTTCATTTTTCAGACGCATGCAATTATCGGTTCTGTGGCCTATGCGCTGGTGGAAATCGCAAAACTCATTCTGTCTCCAGTGCGGGGGAATAGGGTTGGGTAGCGCCCTAGGTTCCAATGGCTTCAAATGCCCTCTTTTGTTCAAATTGGCCAAAGCCTTTGACAATGGGACTCCCAGGTCATGGTACACTCTCGGAGGTCTCTGTGCTGCTTGGGCCTGTTGGACGGCCCCTACCGTGGCCTGTATTTGGGTCCCGCCACCCATCCTGTTGCCTCCGTTTCCACTGCTGGTACCGGAACCATATGTCTTCTTTTGCCTGTCCACCTGACCACGATGAATGGCATCTTCGATGCGAGTCCCACACTGATATAACTGTTCAAAATTCATAACCGAAGAGGTCAGCATGCGGTCGAAGTAAACGGGGGTCAAATTCCTCAGGATAATGTTTATCTGGTCGATTTCCGTGGGTCTATTTACCATTTTGACGTCTTTAGCTCTCCAGCGGGTCAAAAACTCAGAAAACGTCTCGTCTGATTTCTGCCTTGTCATCTCCAGGTCCCTCAAGGTGACATCCAGCATAGTGTTGTAAGCGTACTTGTTAGCGAATTCCGAAGCGAGTTGTTCCCAAGAGTCTGAGACCTTTGGGTCAAGGGCGTAGTACCATTTCGAAGCATCTGACAAGAGAAACAAAGGGAAGGCATACAAAACTTGGTCGGGGGTTAACCCCCTCATCTTAGCGATGCTTAAGTACTGGCGCAAGTGCTGCTTGGGGTCGCCAGTGCCATCAAACTTCTCATAATCGGCTATCTTGAATTTTGGGGGAAGCTGTACCTTCGACTCAGTTGTGATTCCTGCCATGGAGTATATGTAGTCATCCATGCCTTGCGATTTTTGCCATGCCGTCTGCATTCGGTCCATCCGGGCCTTCATGTCAGCATTCTCTGCTGCCAGTTTCTCCACCCGGGCATCCTTTTCTTTGGCCTCTTTCCTCTTTAGATAATCCTCATAGTCGTCATCTTCCCATCTTGGGTGTTCCTCTTCATTTCCTTTAGGTTCCCCTTTTTCCTCAGTCTAGGTTGTTCTTCTTCTCCTGACTTTCCTTTCCCCTTTTCCAACTTGGTAACACGATCTCTCATCTCATTCATGAAGCCCCTCATCTCGGCCTTGTCGCTTCTCATCTGTTCAAGAATATCAGCTAAAGTTACTTGCTCTGCCATTCTGCTTATCGCAACCCTCCTAAGTCTGTTGGTGGTCGGAGATCGAGCCCAAACACAACCAAATGCCGTTCTTGGTGTCGAATCAATCTTGCTGAAAGGAGAATGAGCGCGAATGAGTACTTCCCCCAATTTTCTTTTTCAAGTCTTTTATCCATGTCATACCTTATCACCGAACCCTATCATGTTTACTAAATCTTCAAAGGTTCGATGACAGGTAGACATCTCTTGTGAAGTCAAAAGCACCATCTCATCCTTGGCCCATTACAATGCTCTCATTTGGGATCCAAACCTCTTCCTCTTTTTTTTTTTTTTTTTTTTTTTTTTTTTGAGGGTTTGGTCCCATTACAGATTTATCTCACTTTCCTCTTGCTGGGCTTTGGACACAATGGTGCTTGGACTTCGGTCCAGCTTAGAAGGTTATGGACATTCCGTATAGGTCCTAGTCCTTTACTACCAGTAGGTCCACCTCGCATGTAAATTTCCTTTGTTCGAGCCCAAGACACACATCTTACCACTCTCTTGGACTATAGGCCTAACAGACTTTTTTTTTTTTTTTTTTTTTTTTTTTTTCGTCCGACGGGCCTAGGTCCAATTACATTGTCGCACAATCTTCCCTCAAATGAGCTCGAACTTAGAAAATCCACATTAAAGTGGGCCTCGTCCCATACCCGTGCTAAGAAATGAATGCAACATGACATGCGATGCAACACACATTCACACAAGGTTAGGTAAGAGCCTCGGGGGTTACTAGTGTGGTGGGTCAGAGTGGGGTGTCTCCTTCAAGGGTTACCCAGGCTAGGGTGCTCAAAGAGCAACCCGTTAACGTACTCACTAACTTATCACAGGTTAGTGGCACAGGCCGTGGGCTGATGGTGCTGAGCCGAGTTGCCCATAAGATCGAGTGGATCCCGGGTCTCTAATCAGACTTCCATCGAGGGGTAACAAAGTGCCAAGATCGTGCGCGTGTGTGCAATTTGGTTTTCACCCAATTAAAAATTCTCATTAATTAAAGCCAACAAAATACTTCGAAGTCTAACTCTCTATTCCCCAGTGGAGTCGCCAATGTGAGCGCCGCGTCCTGAACCACGCCGGCTCGGGAGTACGCCGCTAACCACGGGTGTGATTAGGGCGGAGAGGGAGTCGCCACCCGGTTGGGCCCCGGGAACCGATTGACCCCTAGCAAGAGGCCCACTCGTCATTACCAAGAGAATTAAGGTTCGGAGTTAAGGTACGTCGTCGGGAAGGTGTTAGGCACCCGACAACGCCCGGCTGAATCCGGCCTCCACACGCATTTTATTGGCTTTAATTAACGAGAAAGATCAATTGGGTTCAACCCCTATTCATGCGACAGATATCTCAAACAACAAATGGCACACAGGATGACATTATGTGAATAAAAATATATAAATAAATAACTAAACAGAAAATAAAATTGGTGCGCAGAAAAAACAGTGGCTGTGAAAGAAGAAAAGAAGAAGGATTTATCGCTGCCTGCAAAAATGGGTTAGCACAGCATCATAGATATGTGTACGCACAAACACAAGGTGCGTACGCACCTTTAATTTATACGTACGCACATTTCATGGCAGATTCGAAAATAACAGAAAACATGCTGAAATTGCACATGCTATTTTAATCCAGATTACAGAACCCTAATTACATGCAAATATCCTATCATGTCATTATCACACCCTGAATCTAACCGCGAATTTATGCACTTTAAACATTACATCGATTAACATGCAAAGACATATTTAAATGATACTAAACATGCTAGAACATAATATAAAGTGTAGATCCGGTCATGCAACATTTGATTGAAAGCACTTGAATAAATCTAAAATCACGGCATTCAAATAAAATACGCATGATAGAAAATATACTTGGAGGAATAATTAGTGATTATTCTAACATTCAAAGAACTGAATCATAAAAGACGTTACCCTCAGGTTTTGGGTGAATCCCAATGAATGCACTAACAAGAATCTCTCCTTCGAGCCTCCGTAATCGCAGCCGCCGCCTTTTTAGTTTTAGGTTAAGTGTCCTTAGGGTTTTGTGGAGCTTTCAAAGTGGTGGTGGCCAAGCCCCCCTCATTTGATGCGGAAGTGGTCCTTTTATAGGCGAAGAATTAGGGTTTCGGGGTAAGGAACTAGGGTTTCTCTAGTTCTCAGCCGTCACAGGCTGGATGTGCAGTAGGCTCCATCCATATAAGGCAACAGGGGAAATGGGGGGAAAAATTCGAATACTGGAATATTGACATGCGTACGCATAAATGTAAGGTGCGTACGCACAAATTAAAGGTGCGTACGCACAAGGTAATGGGCTGGGCTTCTTTGGGCCAGGCTGCAGCTGCGACCACATCAGCTCTTTGGAGATCACTTGTTAGTCATTTCAAGTTGGGCTACCCTTCATCACCGGGCTTAAAAGGGTGGATTCGAAATATTTAGGCGGTACAAAATGGGGTGTTAACACCTATGTTAAAGGAATTTATTAATGTTATTCCAAATGAACTACCGGCTGGATTACCTTTGATGATGGATATACAACATCATATTGACTTTATTCTGGGTTCTAGTTTGCCGAATAAAGCACACTACCGCATGAGTCCACATAAGTATGAAGAACTTAATAGGCAAGTGACAGAGCTTGTTGAAAAGGGGTTGATCCGTAAAAGTATGAGCCCTTGTGTAGTGCCAGCATTGCTTGCTCCAAAAAAAGATGGGTCGTGGCATATATATATGGATAGCCAAGCCATAAACAAAATTACAGTGAAGTATCCATTTCCAATTCCTCGCTTGGATGACATGTTAGATCATCTATCCGGTTCTAAGATCTCCAAAATTGATCTTAAGAGTGGATATCCTCAAATTAGAGTTCGGCCAAGTTATAAGTGGAAAACAGCATTCAAGACACGTGATGGGTTGTTCAAATGGTTAGTAATGCCTTTTGGTTTATCAAACACACTAAGCACTTTATGCGGTTGATGAATTAGGTATTTCGGCCATATATTGGGAAGTTCATTGTGGTGTACTTTAATGACATTCTTGTGTATAGCAAGGATCCTAATGAGCACGTGGGTCATTTGCGACAAATATTTGAAGCGCTGAGAGAGCAAAAGCTTTATGCCAATTTGAAAAAGTGTGAGTTTATGTCAGAAAGCTTGGTGTTTTTAGGCTATGTTGTTTCAGCCAAGGGCATTAAGGTTGATTCTAAAAAGGTTGAAGCTATCTTGGAGTGGCCTACTCCTAAATCCATTCATGATTATTTTTTATTTATATGGCTTTAGTCGTATTTTACACACCATATTGTGTACCTCAAATATATGCTTTACTTGCATGGTCTAATTCTCAATAATGTATATATGTGTTTTCACTTCTATCTTCTGAAATACGGATTAAACAAATAATTAAATCTGAATAATAAAATGTAAACATGAGAACATAATAATCATAAATTTATATCATTGACCTTACTAAGTTTTAAGTCAACAATTTATATAATAGTCTCACCATACAAATAGCAACAATATAATTTACCATCATATTTATGAAATACTTCTATCTCAATATTTTCATTTTTATGAGGAGATGAAAATACTAACATAATGCAAAATTATTCACTAGCATTTCCAATAATATTTTTTACCTCTATACCATATGCTGAAAATAACACTAAAGTAATTTCACAACTTACAAGATTGGCAAAATATAATTCATCTTATTTTTTTTTTTATAAATTCACCATCATGATTTCAAATTGTGTACCCCCACAATTTATCATCTTTACTTAATTACTAAATTAGCACATGATATTCAAACAATTTATATTCATATTGAGCCACATAGATAAAATAATGATATCACGTATAAATTATTTATAATGTGCTGTAATGCACATAATCTAATAATCACCCTCACATTAAAATTATTTCTGTAAAATATCACGTATAACAAACATTGTTCAATAGAACCCCTGTATTGAAATAATATTCATAATATGCCACAATCAGGATTATTCTATAACAACCCTCAAACTTTAATAGTGAAATTGCATACACCAGAACTTAAAGATTGATAAATATTCTAAAAAAACAACTAGTAAACATATACACTCCTAGAGCCATGCAACATTTTTCTCCAACTTTGTTGATATTTAAATTAATGGAATAATAATTTATATATATTTTCTATATATACAACATCCTAAAAATTATTGTAAATATAACGTCTCTGTGTATTTCTACTTCAAATCTATGTCCATCTATGCCAACATTTATAATAATTTTTTTTAATTTATCAAGAATAATCTAGAGTAGTATATACATGACAAAGAAAACCTTGATATATATGCACTAACAACTCTAAAAATAAATCATTACCAAGTTCTTAAAATACAACATCAACCATTAATACAATATGGAAACTATCCCTTCATAGGTCATAAGTCCTAACCATAGGTATACACAATATAAGCCAATAGATAAGGAACACACTTGCTAGCCAAGAACTGTATAATATAAACTATAAGCAAAGTCATATGGATTGTTCTAAATTGAAATTCATAGCATATGTAAGAAATTATAACAATTATCTTTCAAAGCCGTAACACAAGCCATTAATATTAGGATTTAGAAATCCAATAGACTACATCATTTGTGTACTTGTGTTGAAACAGCAACAATATGCTTCCAAAGGTGTATGTGTGTATATATATATATATATATATATATATATATATATAGAGAGAGAGAGAGAGAGAGAGAGAGATTGGTTCTAAACTCGCATCATCTTTGTAAGTTAAAATACTCAAAGATTATAAAAATTAAATTAACAGAAATTCTTACGAATTTTCTCTAAGATTGTTGGATATATTGTAAGGAATTTTTATTAAAACAATTATAACACAATAATTATCAAGATGAATTTAATCTATAATAATCAACAATAATAAAATTATAAGAACTGGAGTTTAGAATAGCCTGTAATATGGATCAAGACACGCTGTGAAACGCAATCCTTAGAGGAAATACGCCCCCATCTGTATTGGGTTGGCATGACGTTTCTCTCTCAAGATACAATGATCCTCTAGGTAGCCTTATGTGCAGCTAAGACTTCCCACGAATCTCGAATCACCCGTATGCTCTAAATACTCAAAATATAATCATAAAACATATGAAAGGGAATCAAAATGTATAACAAGTAAGGAGATATAGGTGCTGAAAATATCAACACATGCAAGCTCTTCTCTACACCTCTTCATTTCCACACATAACACTTATATAAATAAATAACCAAAAGAAATAACCTCCAACAATAATGGTATGGTAAAGTAGTGGTGTAAGAGTTACCTCCACCCACTTACTCACCACCATAAAGAAATATATATAAAGAGGTAAATAAAAGGTCATTGTAGGTTATACCTACATTAACCAAATAGAATAACTATAAATAAAGACTATAAATAATAGCAAATAAATTGAATTAATTTTAAATCACATATTTTTACAACAAGGAAAAGGGTTTGACTTGAAGGAATTTAGGCGGGGTGCAAAAAATTTAGAAAAAATGCATAAAAAACATTCAATAATAAATCCATTTTTTGGTAATTAAACTTCATTATCACTATTTTGAATGAAATAGAGAACTTTGGTCCCTTTTTTTAGGATTACTTTATACTTAACCACCATTTCGTCATTTTCCTTTTTTTTTTTTTTTTTTTTTTTGTGGGGGGGAGAAGGACAAAATAGTATATCAAAATAAAAGTAATCCCAAAAAAGAGGCAAAAACTCTATTAATTTGGTCAAAATGGCTCCAATGAATATTAATTCCCAAAAGAAAGAATTTACTAATTATCATTAGATAATACCCATTTCTGCCCTTTTACTCCTCTTTTTTTTTTTTTTTTTTTTTTTTTTTTTTTTTTTTTTTTTTGTTTTACGCTGCCTAAGTATCGTTTCCGTCGTATAAACAAACTAGTAGCCAAGTATTATGATCGACAAGAAATCATATGGAAATGTATATTGAATGATCTAAAAGAATGATTGCTAAAAACCATATTCAGCTGGTTCATAATCTATTTTGGTTTATAATTTAGGAGTGTGCTAACCTTAATTTGTGATGAAAGCATAGCTAAGGTTCATGAACTTTGCATAGTCATAAGTATAAATCTTGTAATCCCACCGAAAAGGAGAAATTTTAGGGTTTAGAGTTTGCTGAATGAAGAGAGAGTAGGAGGAGAAGAATTTTATAAGGTATAATTTGGGTGGGATTAAACAATATAAAAAGGGCATAATAGATGTTCAACCAAAAATCCCCCTTTTTGGGGATTAAAGTTCATTAATGTCATTTTGAATGGAATAGAAGAGTTTTTACCCTTTGTTTGGAATTACTTTAATTTTGACCCACCATTTCATTCTTTTTCCATTCTAACAAAAAAGAATAATTACATGTAAAAATAGTATGTTACACAAAATTGATGAAAATTGTTACATATAAATTTTCTTGAGAACAAATATTGTAACTGTGAACCCCAAAAATTGGCCCACAAGGATTGAAAAAGAAATAAGTTTGAAAAAGAGAAGGAGTCGCCACCTTATTTTTTAAAGGAAATAAAGAAAACCCTAAAAAAACTTTGTTTCAAGAAAACAATTGAAAAGACACCATATTTAAAAGGAAAAGCCAAAAAACAGTCTTTTGGAAACCAAAAAAACTAGGGATTCGAAGGCTACGTTATGACATGGGAAGGTTCTAGGCAAAGTCTATAGGCACCCATGTCACCCTTTCGGTCTCTCGGTTTTGGGCTAAATTTAGATCTTTTCAACACACAAATCAACATATATCACCATAAGACAGCATGCATATCATATATTTCATTCATCCATTCATCCATACACAATCAAATAAAGAAAATAAAACAGAAAAGAAAAAAAGAAAGAAAAGAAAACTAGGATACTTGGATCCTAGGGTGGACTTGAACCTCAAGATGAGTGCCTAAGTACCATATAACGAAATACATGGATCAAAGTCCACGTAGTTTGATTAGAATTAGGGTTAAATCCTAATATAAACCTAAAGTAACTTTATGGGTTGCCTACGTATCTCCCCTTTGATCTTCACAAGACATTTACAAAACAAACATTTCTTTTTTGGTGGAGAATCAAGTCCTCGTAGTTCAAGAGATTCATTCTTCACTTTTTTCTTCCAATAGCCCTAAATTTTGCCTAAGTCGCCTTTTCAGGTTTTCAACCTAGCAGGCTTAGGCTTTACACATAACCACATAGGGACCACCCTTACTTGGCTTGAACTTCCACGGCGAGTCACAAACATGGGTTGTAGTCTTCTTTGATCATAAATCTTTCTCTTAATTGTTATTGATTCTCCTTCTTGAGGCTTTTGGATGTTAATGCCTCCCTTTTCTTTTTTTCTTTTTTGTGCTCTTTTTTTTTTTTTCTCTTTTTTTCTTTTTCTTTTTTTTTCTTTTTTTTTTTTTTGTCGTCACAAATTTTTCTTTCAACTTTTTTCTTTTTCCTTTTGAGGGAGAGGGAAATAAACATCTTTAAAAGCTCACAGCATAGTAGTTGATTTCGTATTTTTGATCTTTGAATTGCTTCTTACAAGGGTTTCAAGATCTTCTCGAGTTGATTAGCCTATTTCTTCACGTAGTGTATTAGGAGGGTGATCCCTTATGTTTACCATTTTTGGCTTTCTCATGTTTTCTAGTCAATTAGCCATAGTTTATTCATCATTCTTTGTGTTTGCTCCTTCAATAGAAGGAGTTTTTTTAAGCCTTGTAGCAAATATTTTCATGCCACTTTGATTGTCAATTATTGATGAGAAGAGAAATAGAAAGACAATGGAATTCTTGAAATCAAACATTTTATTAAAGGAATGAAGAAGAACACATTGAAAATCTTGACTTGACAATTATTAGGACTCAAAAGACTCATAACTTCAAAGGACATTTGACTTGAAAGATGAAAACAATCAAATAACTAGAAAATAAAGAAACAAACCCTAAGTCTACTTTAGGAAAAACAACCTAAACTCTTTCTCACAAATAGTCATGACAAAATTGGTGCGACAGTAAGCACTAAATGGATTGCCTTTAAAGTGAATGATTGGGTGCCTTAGGTGGGGAGACAATTCCCTTGTCAAAGAGGTCTTGGATTTTATGTTTCAACCTTGGGCATCGATCAGTGCTATGCCCCTTGCCTTGGTGGAAGTTACAATACTCATTTTCTTTGAAGCGACGAGGTAATGGGTTAGGCAACGGTGCTGGGTCAAGGGGTTGAAGCAAACCTTTCACCTTCAACTTCTTAAAAACATCGCTCAATGGCATGTAGAGTTTGGTGAATTGGCGGGACTGTTGAGGAGATATGGCATTAACATGCCAATGTGTCTTTTCATTATTTCCAGTTCGGGAGTTCCCTGATTGCTCCTCTTCATTAATTGTACCATCACCAATGGCATCTTCTACTTGAAGTCCAACCCCAATCAAAGCCTTAAAATTTGGGAAATAGCATGCAAATAGATGCTTATGGTAAATAGGGAGGAGGTTTTTAACTACCATCTGAATCTGCTCTTCTTTATTGGGTTGGTTCACCATCTGAGAAGCCTTTTGTCTCCACCTTGTAATGAATCTGGAGAAGGTTTCATTAGTCCCTTACTTTGTTGTTTCCAAGTCCCTGCGGGTAACATCCACTTAGGTGTTGTACTTGTATTGAGCAGTGAACTCATCACATATATCTTCCCAAGTCCAAGTTCTATTCTCATCCAATGCCAAGAACCACTTCAATGCAAAGGTCGCCAGGGTTTCATGGAACATTTGAGCTAAAAGCTTATCAGTAGCCCCTCGAGGGTGCATGGCTCGCACATACATTTTCAAATGAGTCTTCGAGCAGCCTATCCCATCAAATTTTTCCAACTCTAGCATCTTAAATTGCAATAGAATGCAAGCCTTTGGAAACAAGGATAAAGTCCGCATGTCGACCATGTCATCGGTTCTACGAATCCCTTTTATAGTTCTCTCCAAAGCCTCTACCTTACTAGCCAACACAGAATCACCACTAGTATCCTCCCCCTTGGCTTCTCCTTCTAGGTTGATAATCTTAGGTTTCAAACTACTTTCTCCCTTTATCTTAGTGTTCTCATTGGATTGAGGTCCATCTTCAGTGCCAGACCCATGAGGTGCACCCGAGGAATGGGTCTTAGAACCATTGTTTTGTTCTGGATCTGCCATCTTTTGTTGATTATCTTGAGCCAATTTCAATGCTGTTTGAGAGGTCTTTGAGGTATAGTCTAGCTTTGCCATAATGGCTTTCAAACAAGCCTCAAGGTCAAAATTCCTTTCACTAGTCCCTTTGTCAACCATCTTAGGTTCAAAATTTGAGTCCAACCTTAATAAGTTGTCACGGGGTTAGTCCAGCCCCCCTTTAAGAACAAAATCCCCTTTTTAGGCTATGACCAAAACATTCTAACAATATTTCTATGATTGTACTAAATTTGATAAGTGTGGTCTTATAAAGCATTCCCTTAGTTAGACATCTTATCTCTAAGGGTACCTTGAAATGTGAGGTGACGTACTAAGGACATGAAGGTGAGTCACTTAGTCTTAAGTTCTAGCCATTAACCATCACAAAACTATCAAGAGTCACTTTCCCCCAAGTGTAGATGCACTATAAGTTAGGTCCCAAACATAATATCTCCCTAGTTAGACACCTCATTCTTAAAAGTGTCCCTTAAGATGGAAGGTGAGGTGATATACTAAGAACATAAAGATGAGTAAGCCCCAACTTCTTAACTCTTAATCAAATACTTCATTCCAAACAAGCCCCTATTGGTTTACTTAAAAGCCTGTGATTAAATGGTCTTAGCTCACAAACCTTTAATTAGTCCATCCCTCCTTTAAGGAGCCCCTTGGGTGAAGGGTGGAGGTATTTATTAAAGGTATGTAGGTGAGACCATATATCAAGTGTCGATCATTACCCATGGTTAAAATAAACCTAAGTATCCAACACAACTTATAAGCGTAGCAACACAACACAAGCACGGTATGATATCATTACAATCAAGTGTGGGTGCATAATGGTGAACCAATAGTGTCCTATAAGGCCCACTATATGTACTACAAAAGGGTAGGCTAGGATCCTTCACTTGCTTGAACCAATCTTTATACCTAACTACATTTGGTATCAAGAATGCCGCGTGGGTCTAGCAGTACGTGATTGATTCATTTAATATACCCAAGTGCAAAACCAAAGGTATTAGGCAAGAGAGGTTGATAGCTTTTGCCCCAACACTTGGAATCAAGAAAACCAAGGTTGAAACTAGGCCCATCATAGGCAAAGATACATCGAGGGACAATCGAGCCTATTATACAAAATTTGCGCACACAATGCAATAAATGAAAGTACACAATCAAGCGGATGCATGTGATTGATTTTAATTAAACATAATAAATTAATTTAGCCCAATTAAACTTTATAGAGTCTAGCCCACAAATCCCCAGTGGAGTCACCAAACTGTGAACCCCAGAAATTAGCCCACAAGGATTGAAAAAGAAATAAGTTTGAAAAAGAAAAAGAGTCGTCACCTTATTTTTTAAAGGAAACAAGGAAAACCCTTGTTGACACCCCATTTTGTACTTCTTGACATTTCGGACCACCTTTAATCCCAATGATGAAGGGTGGTGTCAAATAGAACTATACAAGTGAATCCTAAAGGACCGACGCGATCACAGCTCAAAATCAGCACAAAACCATAGCCCATGATCATACGTGCATACTTCATGCACGTACGTGCATCTCCCATGTACGTATGTGCATCACCCAAAATCAATCACCATAGCCCATGATCATCATACGTGTATATTTCATGCACGTGCGTACATCTCCCATGCTCGTACGTGCATCACCCAAAAGCAATCACCATAGCCCATGATCATACGTGCATACTTCATGCACGTACGTGCATCTCCCATGCTCATACGTGCATTACCCAAAATCTACAAAAATCAGCATTTCCCAGATTTTCTCCTTTACCTTATAGGGACCAAGCTCGATTCCAGCTACCCTATGGCGGCTAGAAACCCTAGATACCTTGCGATTAAACCCTAAAACTCACCTATAAATACCCTACTTTTCAACCTTGAAAGGGGACCGAATTGGCCTGAGCCTCCACCCAACTTTTTCATTAACCTACCCAATCTCTCTCAGCCTCCATCCCCAAAAAACCCTAAATTCAGAGTTGTAATTACAATAAGTCCAGAAGGAAGAACTGGTGAAGTGATGGCCGCCGCCCAAACCTGAGGGTAACCCTCTTCAATCCTTAATCTCATTGTTTTTTAATGATTTAGCATAATCATTTATGATATTGTATGAACTGAATATCGCATTTGATATGTATATCCTGTCATTTAATACTCATAATTTTAGATCTAACCCGGCATTGATTCACTTGTGCATTTAAAGATTGAAAAGGATTCCTTATTTGTTTCTAAGGTGTAAGGCCGCATAGGATCCGTTTATCGTTTTTGGCATTTAGTTTGTATGATTTAGGTCCTGTACCTAAATATCATTAATTCATATGCATATGTTACTATGCCATTCAGATCTAGAGTATTTCCATCGTCTTTAAAATACATTTAGATGATTTTTGCATGAATCATAGTCATAGGTACGAATCAAGTAGGGTGATAGGCATAAATCTATGAAATAATACTAAGGCATGTACGTATGTATGTATAAGATGCACGTACGTGCATCTCATATGCACATACTTGCATGGCCCTGTTTTTGACAGATTAACCCAGTTTTCTCTTTTGCAGACAGTATAAGTATCTCTTTTAGTTTCAAATTCTCTTTCTTGTATATATTTCTTCCTTTTAATCCTTCGTTATCCTTCATTATTGCATGCCATTAATTGATTTTACATAAGTGTTTGTATAACGGTCGAGTTTGATTAAGTCCTTTTTAATTAAAGCCAATAAATACGTGTGGGGGCCGGATTTTAGCCGGGCATAGATGGGTGCCTAACACCTTTCCATCCACGTACCCTAGCTCCGAACCTTGATTCTTTTGGTAATGACGAGTTGGGCCCTTGCTAGGGGCCAATTGGTTCCCGAGGCCAAAATCGGGTGGTGACTCCCTCTCCACTCTAATCATCCGTGGTTAGTGGCGTACTCTCGAGCCGGCGTGGTTAGGACACGACTCTCACAACCCTAAAAAACTTTGTTTCAAGAAAACAATTGAAAAGACTCCATGTTTAAAAGGAAATGCCAAAAAACAGTCTTTTAGAAACCAAAGAAACTAGGGATTCAAAGGCTAAATTATGATATGGGAAGGTTCTAGGCAAAGCCTATAGGCACCCATATCAACCTTTCGATCTCTGGATTTATTTAAGCTAAATTAAGATCTTTTTAACAACAAATCAACATATATCACCACAAAACAGCATGCATATCATATATATTTCATTCATCCATTCTTCCATGTACAATCAAATAAAGAAAATAAAACAGAAAAGAAAAAAAGAAAGAAAAGAAAACTAGGATACTTGGATCCTAGGGTGGACTTGAACCTCAAGATGAGCGCCTACGTACCATGTAACGAAATATATGGATCAAAGTCCACGTAGTTCGATTAGAATTAGGGTTAAATCCTAATATAAACCTATGGTAAAAACCCTAGGTTTCCTTATTTGAAAGAAGGTTAAATAAACCAAGTTTGAGTTTAAGAAAAATTCTACAAGATGGAAACTTTGATAGAAAATCAGCATTTTATTTAGCAAGGAAACCTTTGATAATTACTATATGTTCATATTAAGAACTAACCCTAAAGAGGGAGAAGAGAAAGAATAAAGAAGAAAAGAAGTGAATTGGGGCACTTCCACACCCACTTACCTTAGCGCAATTACTCCGGGTGTAGACACCCCATTTTGTACCACCCAATCAGATCTGAGATCACCCGAGTTGGAATCCCGATGATGAGGTTTATTGTGCGCCCCGAGAAATCGATAAAGCAATTCCCGACGAGACGCTTAGATTGCAAGTTGAAAACTTCTCTGTATACCCCACACGTACGCATATGGTTCTAATGCGTACGCAACAGTAAAGTATGCGTACGCATCATCTGTCACTTCCCCGTTTTCCAGCACCGATGTTTTCACCCAAGTCTGATCAGCATGGGGTAGAGAGAAAAGATTTCGGCGACCACTTGAATTTGAAATGTATGAGGAACAAAACAAGGGAACCAGCCGGTTGCCGATTTCCTGGGTCGCACAGGTATGATTTTGGTTTTTAGTGAAGAGAACCGACTTACCGTAGTCTATAAATAAAGACTCTTCTGAATAGAGAAGGGGGTTCAGAAAAATGATCCGAGTGAATAACCCTGAAAGATTGAGAAACCAGTGAGAATAAACCAGTCAGAAACTTAGGGAGAGAAAGAAATAAAATCATCCATCAAGCAAATACTCAAACATTAGAAAACCAGAAAGAAACCAAGGGAATGTACAGCTGCAATCTAAGGCGATAAGGTGGGAATTGTTGCATCGATATCGGAGGTACTCAAACCTGAGGGTAAGTTATTCTCATTCTAATGTTTATTATTCTTGCTTTTAACACTGAAGAATACATTGAGGATTAACTATTATATACCCAGCAGATAGGTATCATTAATTATTTTGTTACTTTGTACGGACCGATAGTCGCCGGGTTGGAAATCCCAGACTTTGAACTCAAATATGACCATGATTCTGTAAATATCTGTGTAAATGAGTTAAGCGTGCTTGAAGTATACTATGGGAACTGTAATCTGGGTTTTGAATCATTGGATATGGTTAAGAAATGACTGAGATAAGCTAGAAAGAAGTTGGTCCCTAACAAAATGAAAACTGACGTGGGTAATTTTAGCCCGTGCCAAGGGTAGAGGAAAGAACACAGTGCACTTATGCGTACGCATTATGATATGTTGCGTACGCATGTGTGTGCGTGCGCATTTGTTGTTGTTGCGTACGCACCATACGTACTCATTATTCCCTGTTGCGTACGCACCTGTCACTACTCTTTCATTAACTTCAGTTATTATCATGTCTCTTTTTAATATTAAATATTTCTGATGATTTACCCTGGTTTTGGCTAGTTCATTAAATGTAACTTGTATATATTATTTCATTAAATGGTAACCTGTATATCTCACTTCCTGTATATCCTGTTTTGTTATGTATTATAATTCCTTTCTCATTTTATTCACATCATTTTTCATATAGTTGGCATGACATTTCAAAAATTGTGTGCTTACGGATGCAATTCAATTAAATATTCCGGGTTAAATATAGCCAACAATCGTTTACGGAGGCCGGTTTTTTATCGGGCATTGTTGGGTGCTTAACACCTTCCCAACATTGTACCTTAGCTCCGAACTCTGGATCTCTGGCCCGAATACGTCGAATTTGAGATTGAATTCCCCAGAATGGTATGATTAGTTCCCAAGGCTGACTTGGGTGGCGACTCCCGATACGCTAGTGCTTCGCAATAGCATTATACATCCTAAGGGCCGCATCAGCCCGCGGCGCTTACAGTGGCGACTCCACTGGGGAGCTGAACTGTGCTAAAGAGCTAGACTCCATGTGAATGATTGTTGGCTTTAATTAAACCGGAGTATTTAATTGAATAGAACTAAATAATTGCACACACGGGCACAATTACCCTTATACCCTCGATGACAGTCTGACAAAAAGTACCGGGCCCCATTCGCGCCTATGGTTACTGGGAGTTAGCATCATCAACCCACGGTCTGTGCCACTAGCCTGTAATAAGCTTGTGAGTACGTTAACGGATTGCTCATTGAGCATCCTAGCCTGGGTAACCCTTGAAGGAGAAGTACCCTGCTGACCAGCCACACATGGAAAATTCCTACTTTTGCATAACCCTGCATAAATGCATGTCATTTTGTGTGACATAATTGCATCCATGATTAGATGTTTATCACGGGTACGAGGCGTGGTCCACATTAATTATTTACTATTTCAAGTTGTGCCCAATATGGGAGAGGAAGTGGGATTTTGCTATTTAGAGGAGGAATCATTATTCCTCAAAGGTTCAATGCTTGTAGTCATTAGGGGTCCCCTCCACGTGACCACTGGAAAGCTGATGTCCCTTCTATAAGTGGCCACTACCTGCAAATCGATAAGGGGGGTTTGCCATTTTTAGCCCCTGAGATTTCTTCTTATAAACACTCATCATTGTTCCCCTATCAGAGCCTCCTCCCTCACCATGTTTTCTTGGGATTTCTTCATCTTCACTGTTCTGTTCACCATACTCTCACTCCAGATGGCCTTCTATTGCGCATGTGTAAAGATTCCATTCCGAAAGATTATTCCATTTCTGGCGCTCATCGCGCTCCTACTCATTTTTATGTATCATTTTGAGAATTAAAGATGTATTTTGTATTTTGGCTTATGGTAGCCAGTAGTGCAGAATATGTAATCTGGTTTTAGCTTATGAAATATAATATCCTTTTATGTTCGTTTACTCTTCTTCTATACTCTAAGAGAAAAAAAAAAGGGGTGTGTTCATTAGATTCAAAAAAAAAAAAAAAAGAGAGAAGAGAGAAAAATAAAGAAAAAGAAAAAAAAAGAGAGAGAGAAAAGGTACTACTCCATAGCAACATCCTGGGGAGGGCTGGAAGGACCAGAACAGTGAATTTGAACTTCGTTCTGGAGCTTTCCCAGTTGCTCCCGAACTTGATCCTCGAGCCCTTCTAGAGCTACAACTCTAGGTGTAACCCCCCTGGCATAGGCATCCACCATTTCCTTCAGAGCTCTGTTCTCCTCTTTCAGGGTCCTTATTGTCCGACTGAACCGTTGGACTTTTCGTTGAAGACTGAGAGCTTGATTGTTTAGCCTGTGGACTTCCCCACTCCTAGTATGTAGACGCCGGGCCATACTGGAGGTGACTGTAGTGGCCCGAGCACTTAGGGCCATAGCATCCCTCATTAGGTCCATATCGGACCTTGCATTTAATATCCTTTCGTCACGAGGAGTAAGGAGCCCTGCGGCTACCGCTACAGCGTTTGTATGGTTGTGTACCACAGTATCATTAACTGTGATGGGCTGGTCATAAGTTATGAACATTGGGTGCCAAGTGTCTGGCTGCACATCTGGTGCAGCATTTAAGTCAGGACGGTTGTGAGAGGAAGAAGAAGAAGCCATTGAGTCTGGGATGAAAATTAAGAAAAATGAGGGAGATGGGGGTTTGAGTTTTCAAATAATTGTGAGATTGCTAATGCTTAATCTCCGTTTATGAAGAAGCTCAAGAGTGAGAGGATATGAGAGTTAATGCATTGTCGGGAGGGCCGACACGCTATCATAAAGCCATACGCTATCATTGAAGGTAGGAGATTAATTAATCCCTCGAGCCTTGGGTTATCAGCATGCTGTTGCTGTTTTCTTTGACAAACCGACGCTTAGGCTGTCAATCATAGCGTTAGCGTCGGCCAGAGGCCAAGAGCTTTCGAGTAGCTGGGTGAGATAGCAATCCATGAGTTCTGGGCCTGGAAGTTTGGACACCCAAACACCATTGGACTTAACTTGAAATGGATAACAAATTATGTGGGCCTAGTGAATGTTAGGACTAAATCAGATCCAAGGAGCAAACAAATCCAAACAAATTAAAGACCAAATTGATTATTCTTTAAGCCTAAAGCCCAGTATGTGAGAGATGATGAGCAGCTTTGTAAATTGGGTCCAAGCTTGAAAAAAAAAAAAAAAAGAAATTTGGACTTGGGCCCAAAAGATGCTGATGAGGTGAGAGAATTGTAAATGGGCTTATGCTTAAAGAAATGACCAATTTTGTACATTTATCAAACTTTGGGGCATTCAAAAGATTTAGTAAACATGATGAGGCCCAAAGTATGATAAAAAGGGAATTGGGTAAAGTCATACTAGAATGAGTTTCTCACTTGGTAAAAGGATGTGAACTTAAACATTTGCTTTGGCCAAAATTTCAGTAAAAATTGAGCATTCAAGTCGTGTTTGGACTCGTTCACCTACATCCAATCGATTGAGAAGAATAGAACAGATGGCAGAACCAACCCTAGCCGATCTTATGGCTCTGATGCAACAAGAAAAAGCTGAGATGAAAAAAATGGTCGCTGCATTGGTACAAAGGATGGATAACCTAGAGACAGGAGAAAGGAAGCCCAAAGAAGAAAAAGAGCAAAAGTATTCTGAAGGGGAGGAAGAAAAAACTGGAGAAAAAAGCGGCGCCCGAAGGACAGATGAAAATGAGAATGCCTGGGATGATGAAGACTATGCTGACTATACACTCAAGAAAAACGCCAAAAGAAAGGGCAAAGTAGAAGACCCTCGGGTGGACAAACTAGAGGCTGAGAATCAAGAAATGAGAGAGCAAATGGGCCAGATGAAGGCCGCATGGCGCAAATCCCAAGGAATGGATGACTATATGTTCTCCATGCCCAATGCTGAGTCCATAGCTAAAGCCCAATTACCCTCTAAATTCAAAATGGCAGATTATGAGAAATTTGATGGGACTGGCGATCCAAAGCAGCACCTCTGTCAGTACATGAGCATTACACGAATGAGGGGACTAAATTCAGAGCAGATCTTGCATGCTTTCCCTTTGTCGTTGTCAGGGGATGCATCAAAATGGTATTATGGGTTGGAAGAGAAGATGATTGGATCTTGGGAGGCTTTAGCCCAAGAATTCACAAATAAGTACAACTACAATACTATGCTGGATGTAACACTGCGAGATTTGGAGATGACAAGACAGAGGTCTGATGAACCCTTCTCTGAGTTTATTGGCAGATGGAGGGCAAAAGCGGTAAAATTGACCAACAGGCCAGCTGAGATAGATCAGGTCAACATGGTGCTGAAAAATCTAACATCTGTTTACTTCGATAAAATGTTGACCTCATCTGTTATAGACTTTCAACAATTGTATCAGTGTGGGACAAGAATAGAAGATGCAATCCATAAGGGACAGATAGAAGGCAAACCCAAAAGAGTATTTGGAGCCAGCAGCAATGTTCCAAATAGCGGAGTTAGAACCGGTGGGGCTACACAAGCAGCAGTCAGTACCATTCAGCCAACTGAGAAGAAGCTGAGAGTATTCCATGATCTGGGTGTTCCTTTGTCTAAAGCTTTTGCTAACCTATCGAAACGGGGGTACCTACAGGCACTGGAACCAAGAGCATTCCCGAGTCCCATCCCGTCCAATTGGAGGCAGAATGAATTTTGTGAATTCCATCAACGAATTGGACACAAGATCGATAATTGCACCCGCTGGAGGCATGAAATCCAGGATATGATAGATTCAGGAAAGCTACCACCTCCTGGGCCAGAGAAAAAGCCCAATGTACATCAAAACCCCATACCCAATCATAAGAATGCACCTCCACCATATGCCAACGTGATCGAAGAAGGAAGCAAGAATTGGGACCCATCAGCACTAATAGCCGTATGTGTACCATGGGATGACAGTGATGAAGAAGAGGAGACACGAGGAACAAAGTTTTGGGAAGAAATCAGAGAAGGGACTGAAAGTGAAGATAGTATGCATCTCACACGCACAAGGAGACATTTTAAACCACCCTTTTTGGAGGGTGACCACCCAGGAAGAAAGGTAAATCAAGAAGTTGATATAGAAGAACTGAGACAGAAAATTGCAGATGTGGGGAAAGAAGAAGAGGAAGACAGGGTCTTAAAGCAACTGAAAAGAACACAAGCAAACATCAGCCTATGGGGTTTACTAGTGGCTTCCAAAAACCACAGACAAACGCTCTTGGATGCACTAGCAAGGCATGAGGTATCTGTAGAAACAACACCACAACAGGTACTGTCAATCATGGGAGTTGGGTCTACCAGCAGGGCTGTGTTAACTTTCTCGAAAGAAGATCTCCCAACTGAAGGTACAGAGCATGCAAAGCCTTTGTACGTTACCGTGGAATGTAAGGATTTGAGAATCCCAGTAGTTCTGATAGACAATGGGTCAGCACTAAATGTGTGTCCTTTGCGCACAGCCACCAGACTGGGAATCTGCAAGGAAGGACTCGCACCATCTGCTATGACGGTAAGAGGCTATGATAATAGCTCAAGAAGTGTGCTTGGAACATTTACAACCAATTGCAAGGTGGGACCTACTGAGTCAACAGTTGAATTTTGTGTAATGGATATACCAGCAAATTATAATCTACTTCTGGGGAGAACTTGGCTCCATCCGTTAGAAGCTGTTCCATCCACGGTACATCAGAAGATCAAATTACCATGGGAAGGAGGTGTTTTAGTGATTCATGGAGATGGGGAGATAACTGGTCAGGTTCTGGGAATCAAAGAAGGAGAAGAAAACCTGGGATGGAGAGGATTTGAGCTGGTACAAGTGCTGGAAAGGAAGGATACAGAGAAGGAAAAAGTTTGCCCAGACTTTGCAGAAGGAGTAAGCCACATGGTGGCACACATCATGAAAAAGATGGGATATATGCCAGGCATGGGCATGGGGAGAAATAGCCAAGGAATCACCGAATTCCCAGATTTTCGAGCACAGAAGAACCGCAAAGGGCTAGGTTATGAGGGAAAAGAAGGGTTCCCACAGAATAAGAACACGCTCAATGGGAATTTTGTCAAAGAAGGAGAAAACTTTCCCTATTGTGGTTTCCCTGAACCCTAGATAGATAAAAGGAGCGGGAAGAAGTTACCTGGACTGGAAGTATTCTTCACAGAAGAGCTGAGAATGGAGCTTGTTTTGAAGGAACCAACCAAGATAGAAATACCAGAAGTGGACTGGGCCGACAATCTGGAACAGAGAGCATGGAACTTGCTACTATCTGATCGTGACATGTACATATTTGCCTTGACTGAAGAGGCAGTTGCGGGGGACTTGTCAAAATTGATTAAGGATGCTAATGGGGGAACTAGTACTTGGAGCTGGGAGAAGGGAGCAAAGACTATTGAAAGTGGCGCTCAGGCTATGCTTGGTAAAGAGGCCGTTAAGAAAATCCTTGATGTAATCACTCCTTTTACTAATGAAACGAGCTCTGATTTTGCTTATGTTGATATGTCCCTTGACGAATATATTGTACAAATGTCTAAAGACCCTGACTTAAACAAAGCAATTAATGATGAACACGAGAGAAATCTCGAGCCTGTAAAGAATGAAACCATCATGATTAACTTAGGCACTAATGAAAATCCTAAGGAAATACAAATTGGGTCCACTCTATCTGTACAAGAGCAATCTGATTTCAGCACCTTATTGGAGGAATTCCAAGATGTGTTTGCATGGTCCTATGAAGATATGCCTGGTATAGACCCCGAGATTGTGCAACATCGCATTGACATCAAAGAAGGGTTTAGACCAGTAAAGCAACGTCTAAGAAGAATGCAACCCGAATGGCAAATCAAGGTGAAAGAAGAAGTGTCCAAGCTATTAAAAGTGGGTTTCATACAGGCAGTGAGTCAAGCTGATTGGATTGCTAACATAGTACCGGTACCAAAGAAAGACGGGCGGGTACGAGTGTTTGTAGACTACCGAGATCTTAACAAAGCTTGCCCAAAAGATGATTTCCCTCTCCCACACATTGATGTTTTGGTAGATAACACAGCAGGCAGTGCATTAATGTCATTTATGGATGGATTTTCTGGGTACAATCAAATACGGATGGCACCGGAGGACATGACTAAAACCACCTTCACTACTGGATGGGGCACATACTGTTATACAGTTATGCCATTTGGGTTGAAAAATGCAGGCGCAACCTATCAACGGATGGCTACCACATTATTGCATGACATGATGCATCGAGAAGTGGAAGTATACGTGGACGATATGATCGTAAAGTCAGAGACTAGGGAAGGTCACTTGCAGAATTTGAGGAAGTTCTTCAAAAGAATCAGGAAATATAAACTGAGGTTGAATCCACAGAAATGCACTTTTGGGGTAACATCAGGAAAATTGCTGGGGTTCTTGGTAACAAACAGGGGGATAGAGGTGGACTCCACCAAGGTCAAAGCTATCTTAGAAATGCCACCGCCAAAGACGGAAAAAGAAATACGTGGATTTTTAGGGAGGTTGCAGTACATCAGCAGATTTATAGCAAAACTCACTTCAACTTGTGAGCCCATTTTTAAGCTGCTAAGAAAAGGGGAGCCTAAAGAATGGAATGATCAATGCCAACAAGCATTCGAAGCTATAAAAGAATACTTGTTAAACCCACCAATCCTGGTTCCACCTCGTCCTGGAAAACCATTGATGTTGTATTTATCCGTCTTTGAGGAAGCTTTGGGGAGCATGTTGGCACAACGGGATGATCAGGGATGTGAACACGCCATCTACTACTTAAGCAAGAAGTTGCATGACTATGAAATAAGATACATGGTGGTAGAGAAATCGTGCTTTGCGTTAGTGTGGGCTGTTCAAAAGTTAAGGCACATCTTGATGAATTATGAAGTCCAAGTAATATGCCGGATGGATCCGCTCAAATACCTATTTGAGAAGCAAACACTCAACGGGCAATTATCGCGATGGCTGTTTTTACTTGCCGGATTCGAATTGGTTTATGTCACGCAGAAGGCGATAAAAGGAGGGGCAGTATCAGATTATTGTGGAAAACATCCGGTGCTAGGGGAAACCCTTAACGATGATTTCCCCGATGAAAACCTCTTGAACGTCGATTGTTTAAAGACATGGAAGATGTATTTCGACGGAGCATCGAATCAGTATGGAAATGGGATCGGGGTCATTTTGATTACACCAGAAGGATCACACATACCCTTGTCGGTTAAACTAAACTTCCAGAATTCAAACAACACAGCGGAGTATGAGGCTTGCATTGCAGGGTTAGAAGCACTGTTAACACTACAAGCAGAAGAAGTAGAGGTTTTCGGGGACTCAGCACTAGTAATTGCTCAAGTCCAGAACATTTGGAAGACCAGGGAAGAACACCTGAAACCCTATCAAAACCACCTCGAAAGACTGGCCCATAAATTCTGAAAAATAACCTTCACCCCTTTACCCAGATCTCAAAACCAGTTTGCCGACGCCCTAGCCACATTAGCCTCTTTAATTCATATTTCAGAAGGAGCCCAATTACAACCATTGACCATACAACAGAAATCCCAACCAGCCCATGAAACCATCATTATGGTTATGGAAGGAGAAATTGATGATGGGGAGCCCTGGTACTTCGACATCTTGAATTTTCTAGAACGTGGCAAATACCCAGAAGGAGCAGATAAGAAAGATCGTAGAGCGTTGAGGTTGCTAGCAATGCAATACATCTTGTGTGGAGGAAGTCTGTTCAAAAGATCTCCCAATGGTATTCACTTGTTATGCATTAATGAAAAGGCAGCCAAAGTATTAATCAGTGAAGTGCATGAAGGGGAGTGTGGCCCTCACATGAATGGGAGGATGCTAGCAAAGAAGATCATTCGGCTAGGATACTATTGGACTACCATGGAAGCAGATTGCGGGAATTATGTACGAAAATGTCATCAATGCCAGGTTTACTCCAACATGCAATACACACCTCCGGTTGAATTGCACCAGTTGACGTCACCTTGGCCATTTTCTGCTTGGGGCATAGACATTATGGGAAAAATCGCCCCTAAAGCTACAGGAGGGTATGAATATATACTAGTGGCAATCGATTACTTCACAAAATGGGTGGAAGCAGAAGCCTATACGGTGTTGAAAGCTAAGCATGTGGCTAAATTTATTGAGACTCATATTATCTGCAGGTATGGAGTGCCACACGAGGTCATTTCGGACAATGGACTACACTTTCAGGGGGAAGTCCAAGATGTGTTCGAGAAATACAATATTAAACATCACAAATCCTCTCCTTGTCGACCTCAGACCAACGGAGCAGTAGAAGCGGCTAATAAAAATGTCAAGCACATCCTCGAAAAGTCAGCAGAAACTTACAAGGATTGGGCAGAAAAATTGCCAAGTGCATTGTGGGGGTATCGAACATCAATAAGGTCATCTACTGGGGCAACCCCTTATTCACTGGTCTATGGAATGGAAGCAGTGTTACCAGTGGAACTAGAAGTCCAATCGGTAAGGGTCATGGTAGAAGGAAAAATCCCTGAAGCTGAATGGAAAAGAAGTCGCTACGAACAATTGGCGCTGGTAGATGAAACAAGGCTCAAAGCATTATACCATGTGCAAGGGTATCAGAGAAGAGTCGCCAGGGCATTTAACAAAAGAGTGAAGCCGAGGAACTTGAAGGAAGGAGATTTAGTGCTCAAGGAGATGCTAACTCGGGTATCAGATCCTAGGGGCAAGTTCAGACCCAACTGGGTGGGCCCATACATCATCAAAACCATACTGCCAGGAGGAGTAGCCAAGCTAATGGACGAAGAAGGGAATGAGTTCACACAGCCCACCAATCTGGACCGACTCCGGAAATACTACATATAGAATGGACTCAATTTTGTGTAAACAATGGGTTGGAATCAGTGCAAAATTTAATTAAGATAGTTTTGTTTATTTAAGTAACCGTTACATCTTGTTGATTGCTTGTACTAAAAAAGGGGAAAGGACATGAAATACAATACGATTGACGAGGTTCATTTCAAAATAGCAAATCACTTCCTCGTCTTTTTTCGATCACAACTACTTTGCCCAATGATCTTCCGCTTGTGCTGGTCATTTGCTTTCTTGGATTCCTCAATATCAGAAGCAAGCCAAGCATAGTAAGACACTGAAGGGCTGATTAACATTGGAGCGGTGATAGAATATGTCCGGGCTCTTTGGGGCCATGCCTCCCGGATGCGCTCAATAATGCGACCCACAAGAGGGCAAACGTATCCCATATGGTCTTTATCCAGAGCTCTCTGGGATTCTCCAAATTGACGCTGAATACGGGGCACCGGGCAGTAGGATATTTCTTTCAGACCAACCAACATCACGCCGTGAGAAAGGATCAAACTTGAAGTCATGTCAGATATTCTCCACCAGGGGTAGAACCACCGGACATTATGGCAAGAAAGGTTAGAAACCATCGCTTGAAGATTATCCATGTCGGGAAAAGGTTTGATCAAAGGCCTACGACGATACAATTGCGGCTGGTATGTCCAAGGACTCGACTGAGGTTCTGACACAAGTTGAAGACGCTCGAAAAGCCAAATCTGGAGAAAGGCCAAAGCATTCATACGCACGCATTAGAAACAGATGCGTACGCAAATATGCGCACGCGCAATAAACAGTTGCGTACGCAACATATAACGTACGCAATGTAAACTGATGCGTACGCAAGTTGCGTCCGCTACATTTCATAATGCGTACGCAACAAGACAGCAGCAGAACTGAAAAAAAAAAAAAAAAAAAAAAAAAAAAAAAAAAAAAAAAAAAAAAAAAGAGAGGAGACAGTAAACTCACCTGCAGCAAAAGGGGACTACCGCCTATGAAGGAAACCTCACCTCTCACGAATTTGCTCAAAGCATTGAGAGTACCAGCTAAAATCATCATGCAAGGATTTTGGACCTTTAAGACTGGAAGGACTCGCAGCAAAGTTGCGTCAACAGAATCAGAATCATCCATGAATAAGTATTTTGCCAAGATACAAAAACAAACGGCATTCAATTGGTACTGAGGTTGGTTTTCTGTGCCCGCAGTAGGAAGTTGACGGAAATATGAGATCAAGGCCTGCAGGTTTATTCGGGAATCTGAAAACAAGTTACAAGCAACTCTAAAGGAGATACCAAATATGGGAACTAAATCCTCAGCTTTAGCTTGGGCAATTGAGGGTAGCAGGACATGAGTAAAGTCGGAACGCCCGAGAATAGCTCCAAACTCCTCCATGGTAGGACACATCTCTGAATTGTTGAAGCGAAACACATGACGGGAAGGATCCCAAAATCCCGCAACAAATTGAAGAAAGTTTTGATTGATCCGCACTTTGGAGTAATCAAGTAAAGAAGCTAAGTGAAATTGTGTATTCAGCTCCTCGCGAAACTGACGATTAAAGGATTTAATCCAATCAGAAAGAGTTGCCATTACCAAGAATTTCTGAAGACAGGCGGTGGAATAAAGGAAATGATTTAAGGCATTCAGAAAGGTTTGTCATTACCGAGAACTTTCGAAAGAAGGCGGTGGAATGAAAAGAAAAGGATATCCATGCAGCTGTGAGGGTCCCATAGCGCACTATCTTACGTACGCTTTCTCCTTTGTTGCGTACGCAACTTGCGTACACCCACTTATAGGTTGCGTACGCAGCGTATGCATCAGGTTGTTTTGCATACACCTTTGTGCGGATTTCTACCAGCGGATTTTCACGACAAATACCAAGTCCGAAAGATAATGGTTGTTTGGTTCGATCAAGTCGTGGTGGATGGTTTTCAATGAAATATCAATGATTTATGGAGATTCGCGCATATTTTCATATAAACATGCAATTGCTAATGAAAATAAAAAACTGAAATAAAGGTTATGGCAAAAATGTTTAAATACACATCCCAAAAAACCAATACAGAAACTGTTCTGAGAAAAGAGGGGGTAAGTGAACAAAGAAAGAAATCTATCGCCTCTGAGCACCGGATGAACTGGCACCACCGCGACCACGAGGGGGCTGCATCACGCTCTCCTCATCACCATCCCCATCATCATCATCATCATCGTCACTATCTGTATCACCACCACCACCTCGTCCCGCGCCTCCCCGCAGCTCTAGGATAGTCTGTAACTGATCAATGCATAGCTGCTTGAGTCCGCCTATCATCTGATAGACGAACTCAGTCTCGGGGAGCGTAAGCTAACAGGGAAAAATGGGAAAAATAATTAGGACATGCATACATCATATGATAACCATATTTTTGCAGAAATAGAGAAAATATACCTGGCGTGTACCAGGAGGAATAGGACAGGGATAAGCCGTCATATCCCGCTGGATACGCACATCGCGAACCCCGCCGTTGCGACGGAAGAGTGGAACAGACTAAGAGGGGAATACAGGTGGAAATCCCTCACCAGGCGCGCCAGCAAAAGGAACCTGACAGAAAAGGAGAAGATAAAGTGAGCATCAAAGATCAAAAACAGGTAAAAGAAACACAGAAACAATCAGAATACCTGGTGTCCGACGAGGCGGGGCATGAGCCGCTCGCGAGCGAAAGTGGAGTAGCTCTCCGAGGGTCCTAGCAGTCTGGAAAGGTAGTGTATACCCTCTCGCCACTCCTCTACATCCGCTGAGCTCATCGAATAGGGGATCAAGGAAAAGGAAGGTGGATCATAAGGAACCCTCTGGCGCAGCTCCGAGTCGATGGTGCGCTGGGGCACCACCCTCTCAGCAAAATAAAAGGCGCGTGCCCGGGGATAGGACAGCAGACAGGAGATCTCAGACATCTCCCGTGCATCCTCCTCCTAGTCCTGAGGACCCAGCTCCGGAGCACCCACCCATGGTCGAGCATTCACCTGCAAAAAAGAGGAAGTTAGTACAGTTAAAAAAAAAAAAAAAAAAAAAAAAAAAAAAAAAAAAAAGAAAAGAGGGGGAAAGAGAGGAAAGGAAGGCACTTACCCTATCTAGTCTGTCCAGAAACTCTCTGACCACGATGTGTGAAGCCTCATCACCATCCATCAGCGGCTCCAGGGTGAGATACTCACGAGCCCACAACTGTACAGTTCAGATGTTACCATTTACAGTCAAAAATAAAAAAAGAAAAGTACAGAAAAGGAAAAAGGAACAGAGGCATCTTACCCCCCACAAGCGCCAACATCCGGTTGTTAGGATTATGCCCTAGAGCCAATCATAGAGATGATTGTTTAGGGATTAGGAACAATCATTTGATTTCATTTATGTATGTCACATTTATTATTGATTTAATAAAAGGGCTTACTCTATTATGTTTATATGCATCATTTATATTTACATAATATGTCCATGGAGTTAGAGTTGAGAATATGGAATTACAAAGAGTTGTAATTTTGAGACTATAGATATATCTCTGTACTAAACTCCTAAAGCATTCCTAGTTGAAGGTTCACTATGATGGACAGTAATGAACCATAAGACTAGCACTTGTTAGGTTGACTCTATAGGAGGATAGCTAGTCTCAAGCTATTTGTGTGGAGACACTACAACCAACAAGTGGGTGCCTATTACGAGAATAGGTACACTGAATGTGACCAAAGATATGAGATAAACTGAATGGAGTTTTATCCTGCCTGTCAATCAGTTTCTCATTGTTATAGTAGTACAAGTAATCCTTAGACCTGAGACACCATAGTTGCCTTATGCATGTAGCTTTAGAAGTTTGATAACACTAAGTGCAGATCCTATTCAGGGGTCTGCAAAGGTGTTCATTGGCCCTACTGCTATGTGTATGAAGGCATGTGAGTGATCAACAAGGGATCCATCACTCTCAGGAAAAAGAGAGAGAATGTCTCATATAGCATTCATAATATAACTCATTAAATCCATGGCCATGGTAGGATGAATATGAAAAGAGTTTCATGAGTTCATCTATGAGTTGATATCTATGAATGAGTATAAAGTAATTGAACTAGGGACTTGACAGACTTCTATGTCCTATTAGTTCAATTGGAGACATTGTGTTGAAGGAAGGATGCAATTGTAACCTATAAACTATAACAGAAGGGTTCTTTGTAAATGACTATTCACCTCATTAAGGACCACACCATGAGCCATATGCTAGGTGTTACTCATGGTTAGTAGAAGCCCTAATTGATATAAGTGAGTTATAATCAATTAGGGAATTGGAAGGAGTTCCAATTAGACCCTAAATGGAAAGAGTTCCATTGTGTACACCTCGTGCTATTCCTACTACTTAATGATGTGAACCCAATGGGTCACACACTGATCATGCAAGAAGGGCTGGCCAAAATTTCCAGCCTCCCTCTCTCTCTCTCCTCTCTTCTCCTACTCTAGCAACAACATGGGAAAGAAGGAAAGGACTTGAAGCTCTAGCTAGGTGTGGATACCGTTGGAGGCAGCACACTTGGGCTGCTCATTCACCGCTGTCCGGAATCAAAGCTTGGAGCAAAAAGGAGAAGACAAAAATTCTGTAAGTGTTCTAACCCTCTTCGTAGTTAGGGTTTGATTTTGTGTTATGCATAGTTAGATTCATGGGCTGTGGAATCGTAGGAAAAATTTTTATATTCCGCACTTGTATTTTTCCCTCTTGTTCGATTCCCAACAGTGGTATCAGAGCCATGATTATGCATAATACAAAATACATATGGGCTGGAAATTATGGTGTAGTTGAATGATTCAAAAATCTGGAAAATTTTTTCTGCATAATTGGTTTTCCTCCATGGCTGAACCTCGGGTTTGGAACCCTAGGTCAATTCTCTTCTACTCCTCTTCTTATTGATGGTTAAGTGTAGCCATGGATGCAATAGGTTGCATAGGGTTTGAGTTTGGAGAAGAAGAATAAGGAAACTAGGGTTTTATAAAACTGTTATGAACAGTTTTCATGGTAGCCATGAAAAACCATCATCTTGTTTTGCATGCCGAATTCAGAGTTCTTCTCCAAAATTTTCGAGCCATATATGGTTAGAAAGCTCTTCGAATAAGCTTTCCAACCCAACAAACGGTGCGTCAATCCGAGTTCTGTAGTGAAAGTTATGAATTTTTTACTACAGGCTGTCTGGAAAGACAGTTTTGCTCGGGAATGATGCAATAGCCACAACTTTGAGTTATTGATGGAGATCAAAGGCATGGCAATGGTTGCCACCACTTGGCTTATGTTCTAGACATGGTAGGGAAAGGTTCCCAAGCATTTAGATGCATCATAATTGGATTAAGATGCTAGAACAGAAGGAAGAAGGAGAAGAACACCATGGAGGCTGAATCTGGGTTTTAGAACCCTAAGGTTCTTGCAATTAACTCTAATTAAAGCTGCTGTATTTATGATGGAAGATCATTGTAGGATCATTATATATCATGTGTATATGATTTTCTTTAAGTTTCAAAAAGGTTTTGATGGAAAAAGATTCAAAAAGTTTGAAAATTTTTCATGAACAGCATAGCAGATTTTCTCTGCAGAAAAGTCATCAATGGAGTTTTGATTAGAACTTGAGTTAGGGAACTCCAAATTGCATGAAACCAATTGCATTAGTTTCCTAAGACATGTAGGATACTGGGAAAATTCGTTTGGTAGCCTAATTCATTCATCTTGCTGGGTTTTAAATCAATTTCTGATCATGGACAGTGTGCTGTCAAATTCTGGGCAGCCTACTGTTGTTTTAATTGTTTAGAACAATTGGTGATGATTTGATCATCCAAACCTCTTCTATTAGCTTAGTATTTCATGTAGGGACATGATACAAAAGCTGGTTTCAATGGAGGAGTCGAATTGATAAGGATTTAGAAGCTATTGTGACCTTCAAGGTCTGCAACAATGGCTCCAGCAATGGGTTTTGGAAACCCTGATTGTTCTTGATGATGGCAGCCACTTCCACCACTTCTCACATGTCCAGAGGCTTGTCCCACACCCCTAGGATGTTCTCCCATGACTGGCCATGGCCTCACACAGTCGTTGGTGGCCATGGCAGCCTAGCCAAGCTCAGGCAGCCCCCTGGTAGTGACGGCTGCATAGAGTTAAGGATGAAACCCTAATTTTGAGTTAATGATGAAACCCTAATTTCATTATGGCATTAATTAAAACCCTAATTGGAATATTAATTACCTTAATTAAGAGTTAATGATTGGTCATTAAATGACCAATCATGGTTATTAATTGTTAGGGCATAATTAATACCATTAATGATGTCTAGGGTTAGGGTTTTGATAACCCTAATTAGTGTAATTAATTAAGGGTAATAAATACCCTATTTGGCATTAATTAAACCCTAATCCCTTTTATTAAATACCGTATGAACCTAGGGTTTTAATGATTGGTCATTAAATGACCAATCATAAGGCATTTAATGATTAGGGCTTGCATTTAGGGTTTAGGGTTATGCATTTAGGGTTTAGGGTTTTAGGAAACCCTAATGCACTAATTCATCATTTAATTGATTTTATTTAATTCCCATGTTAATTATTTAATTAATATTGATTAATTTTATAATGTTTTAAATGGTTTAAAATACAATTGGGGATTAAATTAAAATCTGGAAATTCTTAATTAAATGAAATTGTTTTGTTTAAATAAGGAAACCCTAATATTGGATATTAGAGTTATTTTAGGAAACTTTATATGTTTCTATTAATTTGATTAATTGAAACTAAATGTCTTAAATGTTAAGACTTTATTTAATTCTGGATATTTTTGTTTAAACCTAATAAGATTAGGATGCATTAATGAGATTAATGTAAATCATTCAAGAGAATTACCATAATGCCCATATGTCTTAATGCTTACAGTTTTTCTTTACATTATGCAATGAGATTGTATGTATGTGTTTGGATGATGATTATGGACTATACCCCTTAAACCAATTGTGATTGGCCGTCTTATGAATGGGTTGTAATAATTTTTCAAGAGTTGTAATTTTATTATGGTGATGTAATTTATTATTTGGGGCTTGCATGCCACCTTCCCTCTCTCTCTATCATTCTCTTATGTACCCCACATTCCCTTATGTATCCCTTTCTATATATTATGTAAATGTTATGTAATCGAGAGCGCACTAAGGAGCATGGTGGACCCAAAGGAGTATGATGGAGCCCAACAAGCCAATGGTGGAGACCAACAAGCCAATGGTGGAGACCATCAAGCCAAGGGAGCAGATTGAAGGACTTGAAAGCTTAGAGAAGTTTTTCAAGAAAGCATGCATGTTACGTATGGTTTATTTTACGATCACCTACACCCACCTTAGACCTTGGATTCAATCTATTGGCTTGGATTGAATCCTCTCAAAGTCCATAATCATCATAGTGGGAGCTTTTATTTATGAGATAATTGTATTAGCTCCAATACCATAGTTTGGTATATGTTACCTATTCACTTAGGGACTAATATCAAAATATGGTCCTTTATATATGTTGATATATAATAGCATGCGATGTATGATTTATAATAGCATGAGATGTACGATTATAAATAGCATAATTTATATATTTAAATTTTGATACATAGGATGCATGTTAATTTGATGAGACCCTTTAAAACCCCTCTTATTTAATATTAAGTTGAAAATGGAGAAGTCATTGGGGAATGAATTCTTCATTGCCTTCCATCATTATAGGATCATCTAACGTCTCTTAATGTGGGTACCTGGCTGCAGACATGTAGGAGCTACCCATGTTAAAGACATTACTTGAAACTATCACATATGAGATATCATGGGGTGCCTAAACTGGTATATACCAAGAAACTAACATGTGAGGTATATATTTGGCGAAACATACCTGTGTGAATGATGGGTTTAACTTAACTAGGGAAGTATTCCAAGAAACTAACATGTGAGGTGTATGTTCCCTAGAGGCAAAACGATTGGAACTTGCTTATGAAGCAATAGACAAAGAGTTGTCTTCTTATTGTGGGTTAGAAGCCAAGAAACTAACATGTGAGGCTTCTAGGTCACAGTGGGACCCCAATCCCCATTAGGAATGAGATTCCCGAATTCCATTAGAGGGTGTATGGAATTTGATAAAATAGTGGGAGGTACCATATGATTAAAGACCCAATCATTATGGATAAAAATGAAATCTAATTCTCTGTTTATGTAGATTACCTAATTACTCACCTCAAAACCCCTATTTCCTAATATATAGGATATTGATAGTTTGACTAAACCCGATTTCTTTGATTGACTTAGGAAATTGAGAATTGTTCTTAATTTCAAAAGATTATTCATATGCTATTAGGTCTTTTCTTAAAGGCCCTCCATAAAACATCCTAAGAAGAAAAAGACACTATGCACAATTGGCATCTTGTTGCCATGCTATATGATAGTATTGATGACTAATGAGCTTCAGAAGCAAAATTAGTCAATGCAAATGCCTTTGATGTCCTACATCACATACAAAGGTTGTATGGTGAGTAAAATAATACTATAAAGTATAGTACTTATAAAGGACTTCTTCTAGACTAGGATGTAATAAAAGTTGTTTATTAATAATCATTCTTTTGAAAAATGATTAATCACATAGAATAGCTTGAGAAGCTAGATGTGATTTAAAATGGAAGCATAGAGGAAATCAAGTCTTGAAAAGTCAAAGACAAAGAAATATAATTATTTTGTAGTAAACATAAGGTATTGTAAAGGGAACTTGATAAAGTATCAGTCTTCCTAGAAGAACCAAACTTTTGAAGTTTTGGTTCATGCTCTAAACTAAATTGTTGGTTAGTTCTGCTTCTTGGTTTTTGGATTCTAGTGTAATCTAAATCGAAGCAGAAAGTTAAGTAGATAATAAGTTACCTTTAAAAATTTTAATAGAGCAAGAGTTGCTAGATTAATTTTGGGAACTTATTTCTTAACTAAGTCATTTAAGACATTCTAGAAATTTGATTTCCGAATTTAAATGACTAATTAGAACGAATGCAACGTATTCTGAGAATACAAGAGATGTAGAGACTCTCATTTAAATGTAACGATTATGACTTGGTTATGAGATGACTAAACCCATCTTTTACTTGGTGAAGTGAAAGAGTTACATTTATAATTTGACTAATACATTGTGATGTATATAGTCATGTAGAGCGTGCATTCAATTACAGTAGACTCATCTTAGAATACCATAGCTCAATGGTGAATCTAAGAGAACGAATTGAACCCTATTAAGATATGGTTTGATCCATAATGAGTTTTACTAATGTATCCATCTAGGATATACCTTAAAATTGCTACATATTGATAATTTAGGGTTCACTCCAGTTTTGTCCCAATTATATCAGATATAATATGGGAAGAAACCCAACTTAAAGAAGTTAAGGCTTGGGCTTGTGCTACGTTTGTCTGGAAACATAACGTAGACAATCTGGAAATAAGGTCAAGTAAGTGTTGAATTGTGGTATATCCTAAAAGTGGTTGGGATAGTATTTCTATTACTCTAATGAACAAAAGTTGTCCATTAGGATGATTGCTGGATTTTCTTGAGAAAGAGTTCATTCAAGAAAGATGCAAAAGTAGATAGAATTTACAGAATTGTTTGTAAAGCCACAAACCAACAAAGATCCAACCCTTGCCCCTATTGAGGCAAAACCTTTAATTACACCACATTCTTTTCATAGATCAAATTGGATATTTCTTTAACATAAGAGAGATATTGTATCTCCATTAGAATGTGAAAGAATTGTTCTTTGGTGATAAAGATCACCAAGATAATCCTATTGATTATGATTAGGCGATGTTTGACATCAACTTGAGAAATGACTAAGAGTCATTAAATCCAATATGGATAGGTAGAGACCTAAAAGGCTTGGCTATTTAAGAATGTTTTCAACATAGGCAAAAAGTTGTCTATAAAGAAACTTGTTTGATAATAGTTATGCTCAAATCCATTTGGATCTTGTTATCTATAAACACACATTTTGAATATGAGATATGTCAAAAAGGATATAAAGATGTTATATCAAATGGTGAAAAACCATAAAAGTGTGTAAGTTATAGAAGTCTATTAATAGACTACAAGGTTCTCATAATTAGAACATCTATAAAATTGAAGTAATCAAATTGTTTGATTTCTCTCATTGTATAGATGGATCATGAGTGTATAAAAGGTTAGTGGGAGTGCGATCATTTTTCTTTATCCTAAGTATAGATGACATCCTAATCATTATGAATGATATATGAATGACATCCTAATCATTTTGGTTTTTGGAGAAAAACTAATTCATGAAAGATTTGGCAGAAGCATCCAACAAGATCTATAGAGATAGATCATATAGATTGCTAAGTATCTCCAAATCATCAAACATAGTTGAAATGTTGAAGGAGTTCAACATGGAGAATTCTAAGGGAGGTCTGATTTACTTCAGATAAGAATTCATTATTCAAGGGCATGTGCCCTAGGATAACACAAGTAAGATTCTTAAAGTGTTAAGAAGCCTTATTTTACACTATGTATTGAACCTGATATCTATTATGTTGTAATTGTTACAAATAGTTATCAATCAATTCAAATTTGGAATATTGGATTGTATATGGAAATTGTAAACTCATAGTAGATGGGTATATGGATTTGGATATAATCCATATGGGGTATATTTTATATTCACTTTAGTTGGTGAAATACTTAATGGAAGAACTGTATGAAAGATACAGTGGATTCCATTATTAAGGGTGAATTAATTGTCGCATTGTCTAGGAGACTGTTTGGATCTATAAGTTCATTTAGAACTTGGAGTTGTTCCTTCCATTGAGTTGCCCACACCTTGTTTTGTGACAACAATGGGTCTATAGCTCAAGTATAGGAATCACGGTCTCATCAAAAGTCCAAACACATAGAGCGACAATTCCATGTGATTAGAGGAATCATTGGAAAAGGTAATAGATACATTACAGAAGATATTATCTACATAAGTTTTTTGTAGACCTACTGACTAAAGCTTTAAAACATAATTGGTTATGTCTAAGACCAACATCTTGAGAAGATAGGTATGCGATACATGGTCGATTGGCTTCAGTGCAAGTGGGAGATTGTTAGGATTATGCCCTAGAGCCAATCATAGAGATGATTGTTTAGGGATTAGGAACAATCATTTGATTTCATTTATGTATGTCACATTTATTATTGATTTAATAAAAGGGCTTACTCTATTATGTTTATATGCATCATTTATATTTACATAATATGTCCATGGAGTTAGAGTTGAGAATATGGAATTACAAAGAGTTGTAATTTTGAGACTATAGATATATCTCTGTACTAAACTCCTAAAGCATTCCTAGTTGAAGGTTCACTATGATGGACAGTAATGAACCATAAGACTAGCACTTATTAGGTTGACTCTATAGGAGGATAGCTAGTCTCAAGCTATTTGTGTGGAGACACTACAACCAACAAGTGGGTGCCTATTACGAGAATAGGTACACTGAATGTGACCAAAGATATGAGATAAACTGAATGGAGTTTTATCCTGCCTGTCAATCAGTTTCTCATTGTTATAGTAGTACAAGTAATCCTTAGACCTGAGACACCATAGTTGCCTTATGCATGTAGCTTTAGAAGTTTGATAACACTAAGTGCAGATCCTATTCAGGGGTCTGCAAAGGTGTTCATTGGCCCTACTGCTATGTGTATGAAGGCATGTGAGTGATCAACAAGGGATCCATCACTCTCAGGAAAAAGAGAGAGAATGTCTCATATAGCATTCATAATATAACTCATTAAATCCATGGCCATGGTAGGATGAATATGAAAAGAGTTTCATGAGTTCATCTATGAGTTGATATCTATGAATGAGTATAAAGTAATTGAACTAGGGACTTGACAGACTTCTATGTCCTATTAGTTCAATTGGAGACATTGTGTTGAAGGAAGGATGCAATTGTAACCTATAAACTATAACAGAAGGGTTCTTTGTAAATGACTATTCACCTCATTAAGGACCACACCATGAGCCATATGCTAGGTGTTACTCATGGTTAGTAGAAGCCCTAATTGATATAAGTGAGTTATAATCAATTAGGGAATTGGAAGGAGTTCCAATTAGACCCTAAATGGAAAGAGTTCCATTGTGTACACCTCGTGCTATTCCTACTACTTAATGATGTGAACCCAATGGGTCACACACTGATCATGCAAGAAGGGCTGGCCAGAATTTCCAGCCTCCCTCTCTCTCTCTCCTCTCTTCTCCTACTCTAGCAACAACATGGGAAAGAAGGAAAGGACTTGAAGCTCTAGCTAGGTGTGGATACCGTTGGAGGCAGCACACTGGGCTGCTCATTCACCGCTGTCCGGAATCAAAGCTTGGAGCAAAAAGGAGAAGACAAAAATTCTGTAAGTGTTCTAACCCTCTTCGTAGTTAGGGTTTGATTTTGTGTTATGCATAGTTAGATTCATGGGCTGTGGAATCGTAGGAAAAATTTTTATATTCCGCACTTGTATTTTTCCCTCTTGTTCGATTCCCAACACCGGTAGGATCAGACACTAGCCGACTCAGAGAATCCATGGTGGCATACAGATGAGAGAGCACCGCACTCCCCCAGCCATACTCTCTCGCAGCAGCCAAATCATCCAAAGCCAGTAGCCATCTAGGCTCCACTGTCTGTGCAGAATTGGCGACCAGAAAGGCGCCAAGGAGATATAGAATGAATGCTCGCGCCATCTGCGTGCGATCCTCCACAGTATCCTGACCTCTCTGAGAGTACGCAGCAAGCAGGGCTGGGTACTTCAGCGTAGCGGATGGGCAAGGGAATCCCAACAAGCGCAAGGTCAAGGCCTTGCATCGGCCTCTGTCAGCTCAAAAGTAAACCGCCGTCCCCTCATCCTCAGCCCAGTCAGGCGGTAAAAATCATACGGGGTCATAGTGTACTCCCGTCCTGCTATATGGAAGGTGTGAGTGGTGTCCCACCACCTCTCGGCCAAGGCAAGAACAAAGGTAGGGCCAGGACGGCGCGTGATAGTGTCAGTGGCGAGCTTCCCGAAGCCCGCGTCTATGACCAGCTGTCGGGTCTCCTCGGTAAGCCGACCCCACCAACTAGTCAGGCTATCCATGCTACCACGTCCGTACTTCTTCTTCGGAATCTGCAAAAGATTAAAGTCAGGTAAGTATAAAAACAGGTATGTATATTAGATAATTCTATAATATAGAATTCATGAAATATGCGTACTCAATCCCCACAGTTGCGTACGCACCAGAACATGTTCACCCATGCATATGCAATGCACAAAAATGCGTACGCAACAATGATATGCGTATGCATTCACGTACACTGCGTACGCATCTGGTGCTCCCTCACTGTGCCATCATTAGGCCTATTCATCAAAATCCTGGGACCTGTCTTAAGGGTCTGTGAGATTGCGTACGCATCAAGTGGGGTTAAGTACGCAAGTTTGTTAAAATAATATCATTACGTACACATGATTGATCTATGCGGACCCGATGTTAGTATCAATCCGAATTAGCACGGGTTCCTCTCGAGTTTGAGACTCAGAGCTCTAAACCTCGGAATTCTTCGCACATGATGCGTACGCAACGGTTGCAGATGCGTACGCATTAGTGGCGACATCATCCCGCTGAATAGGGTACCACCCCTTCTTTTTCCCCCCGTGTAAGATCCACCATGATTAAGTCTAAGGTCATAGGTCATGTAGGTTTTGTTTTCAAGGTCTGCTGTAAAGAACTTGAGTATCAGTATTGCGTACGCAACCTGTAGTCTTGCGTACGCATAGCTGAGCCCTAGGTTCTCTTCCTACGCAGCCCCTGTTTTTATCCCGCCATTGTCATGTTTTCTCCATCGAGTTATTAATCAGAGTTCACAGTTGTTTTTATATATATGTTTATTATTTTTTGGGTCCATTAATCGTCATTGTTTCAATAAAGTTTGAATTTTTTAAACATGCATCGATAAAAATCAAAGCTTTAAAAAGAAAAAATTGGTTTTAATAACATACCCGCTGCTGCCGTGCAATCTGGGAACGATGCTCCGTGGGACGGTGTAGAATCTCCGGTATTGCGTTCGGAGGAAGCTGCGGGTCCCACCTGTTGATGACGAAGCCATCGTCATCACCACGAACTCGCTTCGGGGCCATTTTCGTTGATGAAAAGTCTCGGGTATCGCCGGAAAAAAAAGATGATGAGGATGGTGACAGTGTTGTGGAAAAAAGAGGAAAAACAAAGAAAAGTTAAGAAGAGGAAGAATAGAAGAAATAGAAATAGAGAGAGAGAGAATGGGAAGGGGTTAAGGGTTTCGGATGTGAAGAATGTTTAGGAAAGGGAAGGGGTTGAGACAGAAACGGTTCTCGCCGGAGACGAAGAGGCATGAGTTTTGAAATCACTTATGAACGAAACGACGCCGTCCCAATTGATGTGTGAAATTAAAACATAAGTGCGTACGCAAGCTGAGCCTTTGCGCACGCCTTATGCGGACGCATTATAGAATCATGCGTACACATGAGCATGATTTTTGGTTGACTATAAACCAGGGGCAATGTCGACCTTTGACTCACGGTTAGATCCCGAAGACCCAATCCTCGCAAGGATTTTGATTTAACATCTGGCTTTTGTTTGGATCTCAATCCAGCATTGGACCTTCGTTAAGGTCAGAGAATCACAGCTAATTTACCACCGACTCGGGCCTCTGTTGAGGTCAGCCCTTTCTATAGGGACCGATATGACCGCCTTGGGCCTCAGTTGAGGTCAACCCTTTTTTATATGGGTCCGATACCACCGACTCGGGCCTCTGTTGAGGTCAGCCCTTTCAATAGGGACCGATATCGCTTACTGGGGCCTCTGTTGAGGTCAGCCCTCTTTATAGGGTCCGACATTACCCGAAATCGTTTACGTGGGCCTCTGTTGAGGACAGCCCTCTTTATAGGGTCCGAAATCATTCCGTGGGCCTCTGCTGAGGTCAACCCTTTATTGTAGGGTTCGATAACGCCTTATTGCCCTTCGTCAAGGACAGTTCCTCACAAGCCCGAGATGGCTATTTTCTTTAATTCATACACTTATACCCCACAGCACTGCCCAGGTGAGCTTTTATTTTTGCACGAACTACGGCGGGTCTGATCCCTTCCAAAGGGTACGTAGGTAGTTGGGTGATTCCTAACTCGACCCATTGCATGCGTGTACTTCGATTTCGATTTGGTCAGTTGGTAAAAATGGACGGGTCTATGAAGTCTTCCGATATTACTCATGAGCGAGTATAATCGAAAGAGGGGCAACTGTAGACACCCCATTTTGTACCACCCAATCAGATCTGAGATCACCCGAGTTGGAATCCCGATGATGAGGTTTATTGTGCGCCCCGAGAAATCGATAAAGCAATTCCCGACGAGACGCTTAGATTGCAAGTTGAAAACTTCTCTGTATACCCCACACGTACGCATATGGTTCTAATGCGTACGCATCATGCGTACGCAACAGTAAAGTATGCGTACGCATCATCTGTCACTTCCCCGTTTTCCAGCACCGATGTTTTCACCCAAGTCTGATCAGCATGGGGTAGAGAGAAAAGATTTCGGCGACCACTTGAATTTGAAATGTATGAGGAACAAAATAAGGGAACCAGCCGGTTGCCGATTTCCTAGGTCGCACAGGTATGATTTTGGTTTTTAGTGAAGAGAACCGACTTACCGCAGTCTATAAATAAAGACTCTTCTGAATAGAGAAGGGGGTTCAGAAAAATGATCCGAGTGAATAACCCTGAAAGATTGAGAAACTAGTGAGAATAAACCAGTCAGAAACTTAGGGAGAGAAAGAAATAAAATCATCCATCAAGCAAATACTCAAACATTAGAAAACCAGAAAGAAACCAAGGGAATGTACAGCTGCAATCTAAGGCGATAAGGTGGGAATTGTTGCATCGATATCGGAGGTACTCAAACCTGAGGGTAAGTTATTCTCATTCTAATGTTTATTATTCTTGCTTTTAACACTGAAGAATACATTGAGGATTAACTATTATATACCCAGTAGATAGGTATCATTAATTATTTTGTTACTTTGTACGGACCGATAGTCGCCGGGTTGGAAATCCCAGACTTTGAACTCAAATATGACCATGATTCTGTAAATATCTGTGTAAATGAGTTAAGCGTGCTTGAAGTATACTATGGGAACTGTAATCTGGGTTTTGAATCATTGGATATGGTTAAGAAATGACTGAGATAAGCTAGAAAGAAGTTGGTCCCTAACAAAATGAAAACTGACGTGGGTAATTTTAGCCCGTGCCAAGGGTAGAGGAAAGAACACAGTGCACTTATGCGTACGCATTATGATATGTTGCGTACGCATGTGTGTGCGTGCGCATTTGTTGTTGTTGCGTACGCACCATACGTACTCATTATTCCCTGTTGCGTACGCACCTGTCACTACTCTTTCATTAACTTCAGTTATTATCATGTCTCTTTTTAATATTAAATATTTCTGATGATTTACCCTGGTTTTGGCTAGTTCATTAAATGTAACTTGTATATATTATTTCATTAAATGGTAACATGTATATCTCACTTCCTGTATATCCTGTTTTGTTATGTATTATAATTCCTTTCTCATTTTATTCACATCATTTTTCATATAGTTGGCATGACATTTCAAAAATTGTGTGCTTACGGATGCAATTCAATTAAATATTCCGGGTTAAATATAGCCAACAATCGTTTGCGGAGGCCGGTTTTTTATCGGGCATTGTTGGGTGCTTAACACCTTCCCAACATTGTACCTTAGCTCCGAACTCTGGATCTTTGGCCCGAATACGTCGAATTTGAGATTGAATTCCCCATAATGGTATGATTAGTTCCCAAGGCTGACTTGGGTGGCGACTCCCGATACGCTAGTGCTTCGCAATAGCATTATACATCCTAAGGGCCGCATCAGCCCGCGGCGCTTACACCGGGCATTAGCAAATTTAAGCAATAATAGCCCTATTTACTATAGGACAATTATCACACCTGTTTGCAACCTTACACGTGCTCAAAACCATGCAAAAACAACAATATGGAAATCTGGACAGAATGGTATTATGGCCTAAAATCATCTACTAAACAAGCAAACAACAGAAATAGCGAATAAACGTAAACCCTAATGCAATCCTAATACTATAACATGCATAAAAATCCTAGAAATCCACTAACATTGTTGTCCTAAGAGAATAACCCTAGAGGGGGGGTGAATAGGGTTATTGGCCAAATTAAAAAATAATAGCAAGCTTAAAATCAAATTATTGCAAGCAAGATTAAATATAAGACAATGCAATAATGAAGAGAATGCAAACGATATTAACGAGGTTCGGCCTCCCACCTACGTCTTCGCCTCAAGAGCTCGCTTGAGGATTCACCAATCCACTATCACTCTCCTTCAAGGTGGAGCAGCAAACTTTTACAACTTGAGTGTTCTTCACCAACACTTAGCCAAATGCACTCTTCTCAAGTGCTTACAAGTGAGGGTATACACAACCCTTTGATACAAAGTATTTGGAGATGATTTTGTGCTCAAAGAAAGCTCTCTCAAAGAGTAAATACACAGGAATTGAAAGCACACTTCAGCTATTGATTGATTTCAATGAATGCTCACAAGAGGAATTAGGGCTTGTAATTGATTTTCTTGTTTGTAGCTCAATGAATGCTCATAAATGAGCTCAAGCCTTGTATTTATACTCAAGGGGTCCAAAATAATTGTTCTGGAATAATAAATGCCGGGAAAAGAAGTTTGGTGGGCAATTAATGCTTCAAATGTCCGTTAAAAAACTAGCCGTTATACTTCTACCCGAGGGTTTCAGCCGGCTGAAACATCTTTCAGCTGTCTGAAACTTCTCCTTCAGTCGTCTGGACAAAGCTGCTGAGAAATCCAGAGAGGATAACATTTGGTATATGAATAAGCCTATTCTTCAACCATCTGATCATTCTTTCAGTCAGCTTAAACTGAACTTTCAGCCGGCTCAATGAGCCGTCTGAAAAATACAGAGAGAGTGATTTTTAGGAGGACAATTTTCAGCCTGCTGAAACATAACTTTTAGCCGGCTGAAACTGTCTGAAAATTCTAGTTTTCAGACAGTAAAATGACATTAAGTCTAGGTCCAAGAAGAGTCAAGTTAGGCTTTTTTCTTTATCAAAGATGCATAGTCTTAAGCCCTTTATACCTAGTGTGAGTCATTTTTGAAATCAATCTTACAAAGATTTTCTACAAGTCTCTCTTATAGGTTAATTGATCTTTGAATGATCTTGAATGATAAGTGGATCCTTTTGCTCTGAAATCATATAATCTTGGTCTTTGTTTGCCTTTGCAACTCGATCCTTGATTCTTGAAACATCAAATGGCTTTGATACCTGTCTAGTTTCATCACTTAACTGCTCATTAGTCCTTAAACATCTTATTATGTATTGTTATCATCAAAACCTCGGAGATAAAACCATTTAGGCCAACAATCTCCCCCTTTTTTATGATGACAATTCATAGATGTTTTAAATAGGTAAAAATGTATAAATTTTTAACGCACTTATCTCCCTCTATCAACATGCATCATATAGATGTGTCATATGACTATGATGGATTAGCATTTAAGGTAAAAAAAATGTCCACATGTTTCAATCATCACATATATATGAACAAGTCTTGAAATTGCCTCAAGTTTCCAAAATGCATATATGTATTTCTCTAAAATATGTTTCAACATTTGATACATCTGCATAATAATTTCTGAAATTCATAAAACATGTATCTAAATATCTACATCCATATCAAAGTATCCATGTCCAATTCCACATCAATCAAACTGTATCAAAATATCTAGAAATAACAAAAAGAAACATCTATCCAAAACATATCTCCTCCTTTGACATCAATCAAAGAGTTATAAAGGAAAAGCGGGAAGAGAAGCGCGAAGCTGCTGGGTGAGCTAAGCTTGGCAATCCTTGACGTCCTTGAGCTCACAAGCCATCTCGTCCATCCGATCATGCATAGCCTCCATTTTGGTGGAGACATAGCGGTGTAAATCAGTTATTTGCTTGGAGAAAGCCTGAAACATATCTCGTATAGAAGAAGGAGGAGCAGAAGGAACTGGAGTAAGGGGAGTAGAAGGAGTGGAGGGTAGGTCTACTGGGGGGATAGTGGAAGTGGAGGGAGCAGAAGAAGTAGTAGAGGGAATGGTGTGATCCTGATGCGAGTCCTCCAACTCAGTAGCATCCTCATCTTCATTTTCTGCGAGTATTGCACCTTTCTTCACCCAAACTCCATTAACCAAGACATAATTCAGCCAACCCATGAAAGGAGTGTTGATCTTATTCCGAAAGGTAGGATGGAATACGTCACCAGCTGTGGGAGGGATGCCATAGTGCTCAAATAATACAATCAATGCAGCCCCATATGGCAGAACACTGCGACCTTCGGCGTCCTGTCCCTTCTTAGAACCTTTGGACTCATTTTTTGATTTTTCAGCACACAATTTCATATGGTATAACATCAAATGTCCTAAATTGATAGGTTTACCAGACAAAATACACCAAAGGATCCCAATGTCGGTGTAGGTGACATGGTCCTTTCCACTACCTCGAGGAAGAATATTGTAGAAGATGAGTTTATGTAGTAAATTACACTCGAGAGAAAATTCCTTCAAGGTAAGCTTAAAAGGCTCTGTAATGTCATTCCGGCCTAGAATTAATTTTAGGGCATCGACATAGTGAAAACCATCGATCCTTGGCCAAGAATGGGTTTCAGTAATCACGGCCCCATCATTAGGGGTATGGAAAAGATCATTCAGGGTTTGGTCAATGAGCACAATGTGTGTGTCTTTGAGATAGGAGGTGGCTCGTCCAGGTGTAGGCATGGAGAAGTGGGTGTAGAAGTGACGGACAGTGGTGTTGTAGCAGGGTTTGGATAATGTGCAGAATTCGAGAAGACCCACATTTTGCAAGAGAGAGCAAATGCGAAAATGGTGGTCATTCAAGAATTGGGGTTCAAGAATTTTAGGGTATATAACTTTCTTTCCAAAAAATTTCTTGGCAAACAACGTACCATGTTCAGGAGTGAGGTAAAGTAGAGGATCCACGGGTAGAGGAGGAGCATTTTCTTTGGACGGCTCATGACCTGAGTCATAATCTGGGTCTCTAGGGCGAGGGCGTGGCTGTGGTGGTTGATGAGCCGGCAGAGGAGGAGGAGGCAGAGGCTGCTGTGTCGGAGGTGGAGGAGGAAGCTGCTGACAACGAGGGCATCAAGGGACTGGAGGAGCTTCAACCCTAGGTGGCGCCGCCGTGTGCAGAGGTCGGTGCCGCTGGGTGGTGGCTACGGATGACTTCCGAAGCTTCTTCTTGGGTGGCTGTGATGATTCTCCGACCTCGATGGAAGTAGGTTTGGCCTTCTTGAGATTCACCATGGGAAGGGTTTGGATTTAGGGTTTATTGTTGGAGTGAGGAAGAGAGAGAGAGAGAGAGAAGAACAGTGAAAGCCGCGAAGGAGGAATTTGAAAAATCACTGTTTAGGGCTTAAAAATATTTATATACCCCGACAGTTTCAGCCGGCTGAAGATTCTATCAGCCGTCTGAAATCACTCTTTTGGTTGGCTTGGATCGCTTTTCAGCCGGCTTAAACAGCCGTCTGATAAATCCAGACAACCCTAAAATGGGATAACCAAGAGACCCTCTTTCAGCTGTCTGAATTCTTCAGTCAGCCGTTTGAAAGTTCTCTTTCGGTCGTCTTCTTCATTTTTCAGCCGGCTGAATCAAGCCGTCTAAAAAAGTCAGAGAGCACCAAAAAATATGTTCAGATACAGGAGTGTCAGCCATCTGACTAAGCAAGTCAACCGTCTGAAAGAATTTTCAGCCGGCTGAAAGTTCTTTTAGCCGTCTGAAAATATCAGACAGAGAAATAAAAAGCATTTAAAGTATAGAAAATAATCATAATGAACATGTTCTCATATATCATCACTTAAACACATGCCAAGTTCACGCTTAATGAAATTGAATCTATCCTCTTGGAGTGGTTTTGTAAAAATGTCCGCCAATTAATGTTCGGTACCAACAAATTCAATTTCAACATCTCCTTTTTGAACATGATCTCTTATAAAATGATGTCTTATTTCAATATGTTTGGTTCGTGAGTGCTGAATGGGATTCTTGGTGAGATTAATTGCACTTGTATCATCGCATTTTATGGGAATATGATCATAATGCAATCCAAAATCCTCAAGTTGTTGTTTCATATACAACACTTGTGCACAACAACTTCCGGCTGCCAAATATTCAGCCTCAGCTGTGGAAAGAGCAACCGAAGTTTGTTTCTTGCTAAACCAAGAAACTAGGGAATGTCCAAGAAAGTGACAAGTCCCACTTGTGCTTTTGCGACCATCTTTGCATCCGGCAAAGTTCGCATCGGAATAGCTAAGCATATCAAATGATGTGAATTTAGGATACCATATGCCAAGATTAATAGTGCCACTAAGATATTTAAAAATGCGTTTAACGGCAAGCATGTGAGATTCTTTAGGACATGATTGATATCTAGCACACAAACATACGCTATACATAATATCCGGTCTACTAGCGGTGAGATAAAGTAAACTACCAATCATACCTCGATATTTCTTTTGATCCACGCATTTACCTTTCTCATCTTTCTCAAGTTTGATGGAGGTGCTCATTGGTGTGGTGAAATTCCTTCCATCTTCCAATCCATACTTTTTGATTAAATCTTTGACATATTTGGATTGATTTAAGAAGGTTCCTTCCTTTGTTTGCTTGATTTGTAATCCAAGGAAGAAGTTGAGTTCGCCCATCATGTTCATTTCAAATTCTTCTTGCATGACTTTAGCAAAATCCTCACACAAACTTACATTAGTAGAACCAAAGATAATATCATCAACATATATTTAAATAATAAGCATGTCCTTATCAATGGTTTTAATGAAAAGTGTGGTGTCAAGTTTTCCTCGTTTAAAACCATTTTTTATTAGAAAACCACTAAGCCTTTCATACCAAGCTCTAGGAGCTTGTTTCAAACCATATAAAGCTTTTCATAATTTAAATACGTGGTTTGGAAATTCATGACTTTTAAAACCGGGAGGTTGTTCAACATAAACTTCCTCCTCAATAAAACCATTTAGAAAAGCACTCTTGACATCCATTTGAAATAATTTGAAGTCTTTATGACATGCAAATTCAAGTAACATTCTAATGGCTTCAAGTCTAGCTACCGGTGCATAAGTCTCATCATAATCAATACCTTCTTGTTGATTGAAACCTTGGGCAACTAGACGTGCCTTGTTTCTTACAATGGTGCCCGATTCATCTTTTTTGTTTCTATATGCCCACTTGGTGCCTATTACACCATGGTTATGTGGTCTAGGAACCAAGGTCCATACCTTGTTCCTTTCAAATTGGTTAAGCTCTTCTTGTATAGCTAGTATCCAAGATTCATCACTTTCGGCCTCATTTATGTTCTTAGGTTCAATTTGAGATAAAAATGCAAGATGATCACATATATTTCTCATGGAGGAACGAGTTCTTACCCCACGTGAGGGTTCACCTAGGATTTGATGCTTAGGATGATTCTTCACAAATTTCCAAGTCTTGGTGACATTCGGATGAAGTGGAGTGTCTTCAATTTCTACTTCTTCTTCCGGTTTCTTGATTTCAATGACTTCATCTTCTTCCTTCTCTTTGCCTTTGTCTTGTGGATCTTGCTTGTCATTAAGATTCAAGTTCTCAACTTGTTCTTGCAAGCTTGTACCTACATCATCATCATCATCCACATCTCTCTTGGTAGTAAGAGGGTTAGTTTCATCAAATACAACATGCATTGATTATTGAACGGTTAAGGTTCTCTTATTAAACACCCTATATGCTTTGCTTTTCATAGAATAACTAAGAAACACACCTTCATCGGATTTAGAATCAAATTTGGAAAGTTTATCTTTATCATTTAATATAAAGCATTTACACCCAAAAACTTTAAAGTAACCTATGTTAGGCTTCTTATCATTCTATAATTCATAGAGAGTTTTACCAAGTTTAGATCTTAATAGCACTCGATTCATAACATAGCATGTGGTGTTAACGGCTTCGGCCTAAAAGTATTGAGGTAAGGAATGTTCATTAAGCATGGTTCTAGACATTTCTTCAAGTGTTCTATTCTTTCTTTCAACCACACCATTTTGTTGAGGAGTTCTAGGAGCGGAGAAATTATAACCGTAACCATTTTCGTCACAGTATTGTTCAATATCCTTATTGACAAATTCGCTCCCCCTATCACTCATAACATGTGTAATGGTATAGCTTTTCTCATTTTGGACTCTTCTACAATATGCAATAAATGTAGCATGAGTCTCATCTTTATGTGCAAGGAAGAACACCCATGTATATCTAGAGTAGTCATCAACAATCACAAATGCATAATGCTTCCCTCCAAGACTTGCAATAGCAATAGGTCCAAATAAGTCCATATGAATAAGTTGCAAAGGTCTAGTAATTGAAATATGAGATTTTGTTTTAAAAGAAGACTTGGTTTGTTTTCCAAATTGGCATGTACTACAAACTCCATCTTTTGAAAACTTTGCTTTTGGTAAACCTCTTACAAGTTCATGCCTAGAAAGTTTTGAAATTAAATCCATGCTAGCATATCCAAGTCTTCTATGCCATAACCAATGATTTTCATTTAAAGCGGAGAAGCAATGTACATTTTGTAATGCGATTTCTTCAAACTCTATAGCATAGATGTTACCAATCCTATATGCAATAAATAGGGTCTTATTATCATCCTCAATTATGCATTTATTAGATTTAAAAGTAACTCTATAACCTTTATCACATATGTGAGGACCCGTTTTCCTAATAGGGATTATTACAGCTTAATGTATGATTAGCATAGTTAATCCCTTGATTTATTGGATAACCCCATGTATGGGTAATCTATGTGTATGATAATACAATGTTATTTGTGATTTAATGCTCATTTTTATGCATCAAGTGTCTTGAGTGTGTGTTTGGCCTTATTTGCAGCTTCGAGTTTAAGTTGCAGAAATTTGGCTAAGTGTGGGAGAAAAGTGAATTTTTATAAATTTTCGTTTTAAAAGATAATTTTTGGCGGTAATGGGAGTTTATAATATTATAAGACATTGGTGATTTTATGGGATTTTATTAGCATGTTTGGATTGGGTTCCACGCATGTTTGTTTTAGGAAAATCTGTCGGGCGACGGATTTTGTACTAAAACTTGGAAATGAGATTTTGATATATTGGGTATTTGATTTTTTTGATATTTTATTTGGATTCAAATGGGGGGTTATTTGCTTATTTTCATTAAATAACTTAAAGTAAAAGGAATTTACTTAAATGTTTTTAATGAAATAAGGCTGATGTCTGTGCTGATGAGGTTTAACCTGACTGACTGACCATTTTCAGCTGTCTGTGTGTTTCAGACGTCTGAAACACATTTCAGACGTCTGAAAGTGACATTTCAGACGTCTGAAAGTTACATTCAGACGTCTGAAAATTCCAGAGAACGATGATTTCTGAGGTTTAGTTTCAGACGTCTGAAAGTTGCGATCTGCAGATTTTATAAAGGGTTAAATGACGCATGTGCCCCTCCCCATATGTTTTAAAACCCCTTTCACTCGACCTTAAACCCCATTTTCATGTCTCCCAACTTAGGAGAGAGGGAGAGAAAGAGGAGGAGAGAGAGAGAGTGCCGTGGGAGGTCGGCGGTGACTCGCCGGAGCACCGGAGTTCCGATCCAACGCCGGCAAGCGTGGATCTTGCATTATTTGGCCCGATCTACAAGTCTATGGCGGTAGTTTTGCATTTTCATCACTCATCTATGAGGTAGGGGACATTTTCTCATTTTAAACCCTTGTTGCATGGGGGTTTGGGTACAAATCATGTAGATTTGCATGTATTTAGTAGTTTTTGCATATATATATATCATGCATGGGATATATATTTTCTAGGTTTTACAAATTGTGGGAAACCTAGGGTTTGATTCACATCATTTTGTTATAAAAATGTTGTTTTTGAAATCATTCCTCTAGAAATGATTTATGGGGGTTATTTATTGTGACTTTTATAAACCCACGTATTATATGGTTTTCTCGGAAACTTTAAATATATAAAACTTTCCGGTTTATATGGAAATTATGGAGTTATTTCATATGGTTTTTTTTAGAACAAACCTATTATGTGGTTTTTGGAAAATATATATAATTTTCTGGATTATATGAGAATTATGGAATTAATAAATGAAAAGAAAAGTGATGATGATATGGTGATGAGGGCTACTGGCGACAGGATTACTACGGTCCCAAAGGAACGGGACGTCTTGCCGTGTCTTCCTATCCTTTAGTCCTGGGCTACGTGCCCGAATAGAGGTTACTGCGGTCCCAGGTAGGGATGTCTTGCCGTGTTTCCTCTTGAGGTTACTTTCTGGACCCAGGTAGGGATCCATAGTGTTTCTTCTTATTTCCGCGCGCGAGGGCCCCGCATGACTTGGGGAGGATTTATCAGTTTGAAAGACTGATGTTATGGATTGCCGGATGTGGCGATTGATGATTATTGGCTTATAAGGCGTGATTTAGAATTTGAAAAGAATGATAATGAATTATAAATAACTTGAGTTATTTCTTACCTTTTTTAAAAATAAAAAGGGGTATTGGTATCAAATTATTTAAACTTCCGCAGTTTATTTCATTATACATTTATCAGTTTTATTTACTGAAAATTATAGTGCAAACTAATCAATGGTTTTGCAGGGTTCTTGAAAAGTATATAAACTATGGTTTTTAAAACCTTGGGGTTATTTTGAGAAATGTTTTCCTACTGAGCGTGTAGCTCATACCCCCACAGTTTTCTTGCAGGTCATATTTTCAAAACTAAGTTGACCTGGGTTTTGGGAGCACGTCGGCATGCTTGCATTCATGCAAGAATATTGGAGATAGGCTTTGAGCCTAGGCATGTATTAATTTTAATTTCATGGCCTGTAATAATTAATTGAGTAGTGGAATGTATATCTAAATGAGACCCACGTGGCTACGATATAGTCGTAGATTTCTTTATTTTTGAAATATTGTGTGGATGGCTAGAAAAGCTTATAAATGTGTTTTCTACAGGTTTTATGACTAGTCGATAACTTGGTATGTCCTATTTACAGACAGTACCATGCCGGATTTTCTAAAAATATTTTCAAAAGAATTATTTTTATTAAACATCCACTAAATTTGGCTTGTAAAGTGGTTTTCTTACTACTTAAATAACGGTCCCAATTTCCGGTCGTTACAACATAATTGACTAATGCTAAGGAGATTATGCTTTAAACCATCAACTAATAAGACATTGTCAACACAAAGTGAGGAATTCTTACCAACCTTTCCAATGCCAATTATCTTACCCTTGGCATTGTCTCCAAATGTCACGTAGCCTCCGTCCTTGGGCTTCAAAGAGACGAACTTTGATCTATCTCTCGTCATGTGCCTTGAGCAACCACTATCAAGAAACCATTTCTCATTGCTTGATGACTTCAAGCATACCTACACAAGTTCAAGTAACTCTCTTTGGTACCCATACTTTCTTGGGTCCATAGGGGTTAGCCATAGGAGGTGTGGTTCCCTTAACCACCCACACCTTCTTGGTGGAACCTTTCGGTCTTTTTCTCATGTTGCATGTGTAAATGTTATGCCCTTCCTTCTTACAATAAGTACATGAGACTTTAGGTGTGCTAGAGACCGTTAGCTTAGGAAAGAAGTTAATATAGGATTTTTGTTTAACATGTTCTTGATATCCAATACCGGCCTTGTCAAAGCACCATCTTTGACTAGTTAATATCTTATCCAAGTTATCCCTTCCATTGGTAAACTTAGCCAAGGTATTAGTCAAGTCTTCAATCTTTTCTTTTAATGAAATATTTTCACTTTCAAGACTAGATTGAGAGATGGTAGGAGGTGAGCTTATCTTACTTTTTAACTCTAAGTTTTCATTTTTCAAAGCATTTAGTTCTTCTTGAAGAGATGAGATATTCTTTTTCAAATCATTGTTTTTGTGAGAAAATCTTTTTAATTCAAGAAAGTATCTTCAAGAGCATCTTGTAGCTCTTCATAAGTAGGAGGTTCTTCTATAGGATAATCAATAGAGTTAGGTTCGATTACCTCAGCTTCTTTTGCCATGAGACAAAAGTTTGCAACCTCTTGATCACAAAACGCCTCCTCATCTTTTTCATCACTATTTGCTTCATCATCCCAAGTGACGGTGAAAGCCTTCTTCTTGAATTTTCTATTGTCTTTGAAGTTGTTGTTGTTGTGACTTGTCTTGTTGTAGTTGTTGTTGAGTTGAGGGCAATTTATCTTGATATGCCCGGGCTTCTTACATTCAAAACACACTTGTGGTTCTCTATTTGAAGTCTCTCCTCTATTTGGAATCCTTTTGGAGGAGTCACCCTTGTTGAATCTCCTTCCTTGATTTCTTCTAGAAAAGAACCTTTTGAGTTTGTGAGATATGAAAGCAATGTCTTCATCTTCCTCATTTTCACATTCTTCACTTGGTGGTTCTTCTTCATCTTGTGAGGCTTTGAGAGCCATGCTCTTAGAAGTCTTTCCTTCATCAATTTCACGAGCTTTGAATGCGAGTTCTTGTGTGACTAAGTTGCCATCAAGATCACTCAAGGTCATTGATGATAGCTCCTTTGATTGAAGTAGAGTAGTGGTGAGGACATCCCATTGCTTAGGCAAGCTCCTAAGAATTTTTCTCACCAATTCGGAGTTAGTGTAAGTCTTTCCAAGAGAACTCAAAGGATTAATAATAGCATTAAATCTAGCAAACATATCTCTAATAGATTCATCCTTTTTCATTTTGAACATTTCATATTCACAAACAAGCATGTTAATTTTAGCTTCTTTTACTTGAGATGTTCCTTCATAGGTAACCTCCAATGTGTCCCATATCTCTTTGGCACTAGTGCACCTAGAGATTTTGCTAAACTCATCATTAGTTAGAGCACAATATAACAGCCCAATGGCTTTGGAATTAAGTTCAAGGGACTTATGATCAACTGTAGTGTATTCTTGTGGTACTTTAGGAAGTGTAACTCCATCTACCACTTTAGTAGGGATCAAAGGACCCTTAGAAGTGATGTTCCGCAGCTCATAGCTAGTGGATTGAATAAAGATTTGTATTCTAATTTTCCAAAAATTGTAAAGAGATGCATCTCCATTGAAAAGTGGTGGTCTATTGGACGATTGTCCTTCGGAGAATCCGTTACCACTATAGTTGGCCATATCGTTCCTCGCAAGACAAATATGTCAAATGTTAGAGGTTGGGCTCTGATACCAATTGTTGTCCCAAGAGAATAACCCTAGAGGGGGGGTGGATAGGGTTATTGGCCAAATTAAAAAATAATAGCAAGCTTAAAATCAAATTATTGCAAGCAAGATTAAATATAAGACAATGCAATAATGAAGAGATTAAGGGGAAGAGAATGCAAACGATATTAACGAGGTTCGGCCTCCCGCCTACGTCCTTGCCTCAAGAGCTCGCTTGAGGATTCACCAATCCACTATCACTCTCCTTCAAGGTGGAGCAGCAAACCTTTACAACTTGAGTGTTCTTCACCAACACTTAGCCAAATGCACTCTTCTCAAGTGCTTACAAGTGAGGGTATACACAACCTTTTTTATACAAAGTATTTGGAGATGATTTTGTGCTCAAAGAAAGCTCTCTCAAAGAGTAAATACATAAGAATTGAAAGCACACTTCAGCTATTGATTGATTTCAATGAATACTCACAAGAGGAATTAGGGCTTGTAATTGATTTTCTTGTTTGTAGCTCAATGAATGCTCATAAATGAGCTTAAGCCTTGTATTTATACTCAAGGGGTCCAAAATAGCCGTTATGGAACAATAAATGCAGGGAAAAGAAGTTTGGTGGGCAATTAATGCTTCAAATGTCCATTAAAAAACTAGCCGTTATACTTCTACCTGAGGGTTTCAGCCGTCTGAAACTTCTCCTTCAGCCGTCTAGACAAGGCTGCTGAGAAATCCAGAGAAGGTAACATTTGGTATATGAACAAGCCTGTTCTTCAGCCGTCTGATCATTCTTTCAGTCGGCTTAAACTGATCTTTCAGCCGGCTCAATGAGCCGTCTGAAAAATACAGAGAGAGTGATTTTTAGGAGGACAATTTTCAGCCTGCTGATAAGGTTCAGCCTGCTGAAACATAACTTTCAGCCAGCTGAAACTATGTTTCAGCCGTCTGAAAATTCTAGTTTTCAGACAGTAAAATGACGTTAAGTCTAGGTCCAAGAAGAGTCAAGTTAGGCTTTTTTCTTTATCAAAGATGCATAGTTTTAAGCCCTTTAAACCTAGTGTGAGTCATTTTTGAAATCAATCTTACAAAGATTTTCTATAAGTCTCTCTTATAGGTTGATTGATCTTTGAATGATCTTGAATGATAAGTGGATCCTTTTGCTCTGAAATCATATGATCTTGGTCTTTGTTTGCCTTTGCAACTCGATCCTTGATTCTTGAAACATCGAATGGCTTTGATACCTGTCTAGTTTCATCACTTAACTGCTCATTAGTCCTTAAACATCTTATTATGTATTGTTATCATCAAAACCTCGGAGATAAAACCATTTAGGCCAACAAACATGTATGCAATAAATGTCATAGTTATTCTATACATTATACATATACAGCAACTATGAAGAAAAAATAACAAAAAAGCCTAAACTACCATGCTATATGAAACTATCCTAAAACAAGGACAATGGAAACCCTAAACTCACAATTATGCTTAAAAACATATAGAACAGCCCTAAAGCATGCTATAATCATGATAAAAAAATGTTTATTCCATGTATATTAACTAACTAAAGCTTACATACATGATAAAAAATCCAACTTTAGCATTTCATAGGCTTATTCTATAAGAAACCCTAGTATAAGCATTAATAAAACAGAAAGTTACCTTAAGAGAGGCTTCCTTGCTGCTGTAGAGATCATCCTCTTGACTTATGGATGACTTGAATCAAGCTTTCTTCAAGGTTACAGTAGGAACTCTAGCTCTCCTTCAACTCTCCCTTTCTTATTCTCTCTCAAACACTCAAGTTTAGTGCATAAAGTAGCCTCTAGGTGCCTCTAAGTACCTCCAATTGCCTCCCCCCTGTGCTGAAGCAGAGGGGGTATTTATAGAGTTTCATGAGGATAAACCAATGGCTGGGATTAAAACCCTAAAAATTAATCCAAGGGTTATTAGAGACTCCCTTAGTGCTCAAGTAACTCAAAAGTTACCAAAAACTAGAAGGAAACACGTCTAAAAGAGCCCAAGTACATCAAAATAGGTAAGAGTCTGTTTCAGCAACAAAGTAGAGAAAAAATAAGAAAGTGTCTCAGGTGACCCCCTGAGGCTAGGCGGCTAGCCCCCCAGGGCTTGGGCGGCTAACCCCCCAGGGCTAGGAGGTTACCCGAACCCACTTCAGTTTTTGACTTTTTTTTGGACTTCCTTCCCTTTTAGGAGTGTTTTGGTGGTCAAATTAACTCCGATTTTAATGAAATAAAAGCCAAAACGACCATGTTTAGATGAGAAATGCATTTTTAAACATTTTAGGGTGAAAACCACTAACCATAGGTGCATGGTTAGGTTTGACAAATGTGGTTAACTGCTATGCACCACCATTGTAAAGCATAGGTATGTACATAGGATCAAACCAAATGTTTTCCATAGTAAAATTAAACTTTCCAAAACACTTTTAGGGATAAAATAATGAATAATGAAAGTCAATTTGAAAAGATTTGGTTAGCAATTGTGAGTTAATTTGAGCTAACCCAAAGAAATCAATTAACTAACTTGAATTATATCGAGCCATTTTAATCCTAAGCCATTGATTCATCAAATTGAACCTAGAAATACTTCATATGCATCAATATGAACTCCAATTGACAATTTGAAGATCATTTCAAGGTCAAATGAAAAGTTTGTGACATAAAAGACGGTTATGCCCCTCAAATCACAAAAGCTCTTATTATCCCTCAAAATCAACTCCGAATTGAACCAAAATTCATATCCATTGTCCTTGTAACCCTAAAAAACTAATGCAAATGACTAGACTAAAAAACAAAACAAAAACATGCATGAAATGATGAACCCTAGTAAGGTGGTGCAAAAATGGGGTGTGACAGTTACATATAAATTTTTTTGAGAAAGAATTTTTCTAATAAAATGGTTAGTTGGCTACATATGAATTTTTGGAATTATGATATACTTTGTTATTATATCAATTTTTTCAAAACATTTTTCATGTTTTGAATACATAATTTGTGAATGTTTTACTATAATGAAAATTGAAAACTCTCCTTAAATGAGCCGTATAACTAAATGGTAGTTATGCAAATATTATTTTGGTTAAAATGCAGAAAAATATCCCCAAGTTTAGGGTGCATTTTAGTTTGATACCCTCAAGTTTAAGTGCCATCAATTGAGTACCCAAACTTTTAATTTTGTTGCAATTGGGGGCCCACCGTTAGCAACTGTTAGTTGACCAAACGGTGAGGAGGCACATGGCATGCATGTGACCTTATTTATCCCTAGTATGCCTACTTTAACCCCTCCCAAAAAAAAAAAAAAAAAAAAAAAAGCGGTGTTGCTGGTTGTCTTCTCCGGCAAAGCTCGCCGATTATACACCTCCCTCCCCCCACCAAACCCAAAACTCTTAGTTTCACCACATCCCTTACTCCCACCACGCGACCCAAACCTCTATTGCAAGCAATGCACCCAAAAAAAAAAAATCATGATCACCCACTCCCAATTTCTTACCCCTTCTCCCTCTCTCCTAACTTTTAATTCCACCACCTTTCACCCACCCAAACCTCATTGCCAACAATGCACCTAAAAAAATAAAAAATTTAAAAATATTCTACATATATATATATATATATATACAAATACTAAATTAGATTACAAAATCTGAAAATTACAATACTAAAAATAAAGAACGAAATACTTAGAGAAGAAGAAAGTTCAGAACTAGAGGTTTTTAGAGAGAGGTAGCTGGGTATAATTACAGGATGCCTGAACCAACTACTTTGGTTCTTATTTATAACCTAAGAATTGGTGGACTGCAAACAAATCCGTAAAACCCTTAGCAAATTCCAAATAAATCCCTAAATTGCGTTTGTCATCTTGTTGTTGTTGGAACTGGTTGAGTTGGAAAATAGAAATGTGGTCGACAAAAGTAAGCGTGATGTGAACAGAGAATAGTAAGTACTGAAGTACTCTAGTACTCTTTTTTCTTCCTTTTTTTTTTTTTTTTTTAACTGCTCTTGTCCTTTAGTGCCAAAAGCTGGTTTTGGAATAATGATGTCTGGAACTGTTGATTCACGCGTAATAATGGAATCCAATGAATTATTCATCGGATTGATATATCGGTGGAGCTGGGAGCCAGGACTAGGCTTGGCTTAAACTGTTCCTATACCAATTAAACTTAAAATGGCAGATGGGTTACATCTATGAGAAAAATTCAATTCCATAACAATCGCCCTCATTATGGTTGAAAAGATGGGATGAGAAAGCTTCATCCGAGTGTTCTTCATCTGAATCTACTTGTGATAGAGCTTCAAGCAAATACCTTTTGTACTCTGACTTGGATTTGGATGATGCTATTTTGGATTGCTATTTGGATTTAACTGCTAGAAATTCACTTGTAGAATTATCTTGGATTGGTCTTTTGCAATACTTGGGATTTTTCTAAAAGAAAACAATAATATTCGGGACATATGCTTTTTGAGCATTGGCACGATCCCACCATTTAAAGGAAAATTGTCGACTTAAATAAGGAGTAGAAGGATGAGATCCAATGGGTAAAATAACATAGTCCCATTTAGAGATCCATGAGAGCCGAAATGAGGCAAGGAAAATAAGAAGAGGAGGATTATGTTCTTGTTCTGGGAATGATGAATAATTGAAGAAATATTCGAATCCTTCTAGAATAGGAGGAGGAAGTAATCGGTTATCTGGACCAAACCAGAAAAACCATTGGTTAAACCAGGCTGAGAATTTAAGAACTGTGGTTTGGCAAAAATGAAAGAACCATGAATGATTTCTATTGGAGTTTTGGAAGGAAAATGTTCTATACCAAGAATCAATATAATCAAAGTAGGTATAGGCTAGAGGGTAATGTTCTTGTGAGAATTTTTTGGGAGTATGGAGAGCTTGGTTCCAATCAGAATATGATAGGACCTTAAAGATCCTATATTTAGAATGTGCTGCATTTTCTTTGTCTAGAATATGGGCAATTAAGGCGGAATCTGTATCAACAAGAATAAATTCATAATAAGTTTGAGACTTATCGCCTAGAAGGGAAAGCCAATGTCGTTTAGGAAGAAATACTTGTTGAGATACTTGGTAGGCAGTTGCTGCTCTAAATTCGGGTTCTATGGCTATTATGGGCAAAAGGTTATGGTTATAAATATGTTGAGAAGGAACTACATTTCCTGGAAGAACTGAAGGATCTGAGAATTGTGATGGGTTCTATACAACTGGAGAGGACGTTGAATAAGAAGGACTGGCCACTATTTTGGCAAATGTTTGTCATTTTGAAAGGTTGGAAGAACTTGGAAGTTTGGGAAATCCAATGGAGCAAATGAGTTTGGAGTAGTAGGGAACAAATGTGGAAGATGTGATTGTTTCCCTGAAAGGAATAATAGAGGCCGAGTGCCTGTTGGCCAAAAACCTTGTTGTGTAGGTGGAATAGATTAAATCGAAGGTGTCTTGGAAGAAGGAGATTCCTTCTTTTTTATAGCATAGTTTGCTTTACTGGTTGGTTTGGGTTTATCACCCATGAGAACCCTGTAAGAATTCCCGAGATAGGAAATCAGGTAAGCTATTGTTTTCTCCTTTGATAAGTTCTATTTCAAAATCGAAAACACTTAAAATGGCTTGCCATCGGGCAAAAATTTGTTTTAAAGCAATATTTTTGACATTTTTTTCTAAAACTATCTTGCCACTCTTATAATCAACTCTTAATAAATTTTGATTTAAAAGGTCAGATTGGAATTTTGAAATGCATAAAACAACACTTAAAATTTCCTTTTTAATAGTACTATAATTGTTCTGGGAGGAATTCCAAATTCCAGATGTAAAATGTACTAATTGTTCTTGATCAGCTTTTTGTTTCAGAATACCACCATATCCTATATCTGAAGCGTCTGTTTCTACAATTTTAAAGGCTTGTGGATTGGCAATGTGTAATAATGGTAGATGTGTTATTCTTGATTTAATTAGTCTAACAATGTGTGTATGTTGAGATGACCATGCTGGAGGATTTTTTTTTAATCTATCATGTAGAGGTTTGCATATTTTATGCAAATCTTTATAAAACCTTCCTACATAGTTTAAGCTTCCTAGAAATCTCTGCAATTGTGTTTTATCCTTAATTTAATTTGGAAATTTGCTAGAAAATTCTAGACTTCGTTTTATTGGAGTAATTATGCCATGATGAATATAATGTCCAAGAAATCTAATTTGTGGTTGAAATAGTCTTATTTTAGATTCTGACAGTACTAAACCATTATGTTTGATTACTTTAAAGAATGTGTGTAAATGTTTCCAATGTTTTTCTATCATTGGAGAATATATTAAAACATCATCAAAATAAACTATTAACCATTTTGTGTATGGATTAAAAATTTCATTCATAATAGTTTGGAATTCTGATGGGGCATTTTTTAATCCAAATGACATAACATTCCATTCGTATTGACCGAAGGGAACATTAAAAGCTGCTTTGTACCTATCTTCCTCTTTGAGTTGTATTTGCTAAAATCCTGACTTCATATTAAATTTAGAAAATATTTTGGCACTATATAATCTATTAAGTAAATCTTGTTTATTAGGAATTGGGTATCTTATCCATTTGAGTACTTTATTTTATTTAATGGTTTATAATTAATAACTAGTCTAGGAGTTCCTCTTTCTATTTCAGTTGGCTTATTAACATAAAATGCTGAGCAGCTCCATGGAGACTTACTTTTCCTAATTAGCTTTTATCTAATAATTCTTGAATTTCTTTTTGGCAATATTCTAATAATGTTCGATTCATTTGTATAGATCGTGATTTTGTTGGGATTTGTGATTCTTTAAAATTTGATTCATAAGGAAAACTAATAACATGCTTCTTTCTATTCCAAAAGGCGTTGTGTAGATTAGAGGCAAATAGTTTGTTTTAACAAAGAATGAAACTGGTCTATTTTTGTTTTCATTTCTGGGGTTTCTAATATTTGTTCAATTTTGAGTGTTTGGACTTCACTTTGGAGATATTTATTATGTTGAGTCTTTCTGGAAATTAAATTTAATGTTATGATTAATTTAGATTTAAGAATGTTAATCTTATTAATTTCACGAGTTTGTGGTTGGTCAATAAATTTAAATATTAAATCTCTTCCTGCTAATCGCATATGTATACCATCTTCATGTACACTAAGAGTAGTAATAAGTCTTAAAAACGGTGTTCCTAATATAACTGGTTTAGTTAAGTCTTTTAATAAAATGAATGGTGTCATGATATAAGTTTCTTGATTACATACTTGGACGTTATCAAGCTTGAAATTGATTTTCATTTTTGTTCCGTCAGCTGTACTAAGTTGTTCGGTTGTTCTTTGTGCAAAATGTGTTGGTACTAATCCTTGTTAGATACAATTCATATCTGGACCAAAGTCGACTAATGCATATGTATTAATACGGAATGCTTCATTGATTATAAGGGTTACATAAACATGTCATTTTTGGTAATCTATCATTGTTGCTATTTGTATAGCATCTAGATCCTGACTCTCTTCGACTTAACTTTCTGGGGTTATATTGAATTCTATATGTTTAAGTTTGAGGATTTGTTGGGTTAAGTAGTCCTGTTCACGTTTAAAATCTGGCATTTGTAATTTTAGTTGTTGTAATTCTTGTACTTGTGCTTTGAGATACCTTATTTCTATTTTTCCCAGATTAATTTCATATTGTAAATCTTCAATTGTAGTTAGTCTAGATTTATTTTTATCAAATCTATTTATGATATTAGTAAGATTATGATTAGGGTAAGTATTGAAGGTTGGCATAGAAGTTTGACTAGTTTAGGATATGGTATTGGAAAGATTAGTTAAGTATATTCTTCTAACTTCGGGGTCTGGTATCGTATCAGCAAAATCTATTAATTGTTTTTCTTCTGCTGTTAAAAGCATTAATGTCTTATCTTTGTTACAGCAAGCTGTGGTTGTACAGTTTTAGACTTCCTCATTATCTAATTCAGTACTATAGCATGACGAAGAAGAAGATTCTAGGATATCATCTTGGGGTTGATTTTGTTCTAATTCATTAAGTTCTTCTATAGATTGGGTTTTTGATTCCGTGTCGGAATTTTCTTTTAAAAGATTGTATAATGCTAACTTGAGTTCATCTGATATTTCTAAAGAATCGATCTTGGCTTTTAATGGGCAATTATTCTTGTAATGACCAATTTTTTCACAACTCCAACATTTTGGGGGTTTTTTTTTAGGATTTTTAGAATGTCTTGATTGCTGCTGTCAATTTTGATTTTTTTGATATTTACGACTTTGGTGCTTAATTGGATATTTTAGCCAACTATATTTTCTAATTTTAAATCAGTATTTTGAAGGATTAGAACATTGTGATCTTCTAGATATTTTCCGTTGTTTTTTGTGTTTGGAAGATAGGGCTTCTAGTTTAGCATAACCAAATTGTTCACAAAATTGTCCTAATTCTGCTCTTCCTAATCTTTTTTGTTTCTTCATTTTAGCTTTTATCTTTAAATCTGTACATCATGCTAATCGATCCTTCAGTATTGATAAGAGAGACTATGTCACCATGAGATAAAATATGATTATTTATTATTCCATTATGAATACTTCTTAATTTTTGTTTAATTTTCTCACTAAATAGGGTTGGTAAGTCGGAAATAAATCTTTCTTTCCAATAATCATTGCAACAATCTTCTCTAAAAAAGATTCTACTAAAAAATACATATTTATACTATCTAAAATTTTCAAGTTTTGGACATCTTAAGTTGGATAATATTTCACTTGCCCTATTGGTGATTGTTAATGGATCTCCAATAAAATGTTTTCTAAATTGTATAAACGAGAGTATTAATACTATCTGGTACTAGTTGACCAGTTGGATCTAAAATTGGATTTCCATTGTCATCTACTTTTGTTGAATTTATAATATATTAGCGATCATGTTTTAGAAAACAATGATCCCACCAGCTTTTAAGTTGGCCAGTAAAACCTGTCAATATTAAATGTAAGGCTGAATTTTCTTGTGAGGACCTGTTTTCTTAATAGGGATTATTATAGCTTATTATATGAATAGCGTAGTTAATCCCTTGATTTGTTGGATAACCTTACATAAGGGTAATCCATTTGTATGATAATGTAATATTATATGTGTTTTGATGCTTATTTTGATGAATTGAGTATCCTAAGTGAATGTTGGGCCTTATTTGCAGTTTCGGGTTAAGCTGCTAAAATTTGGCTAAGTGTGGGGGAAAAATGAATTTTCGTAAATCTATGTTTTTAAAGATAATTTTTTGCGGTAATAGAAGTTTATAATATTATAAGACTTCTGTGATTTTATGGGATTTTATTAGCATGTTTGGATTGGGTTCCTCACATGTTTGTTTTAGGAAAATCTATCGGGAGACGGATTTTGTACTAAAACTTGAAAATAAGATTTTGATATATTGGGAATCTGATTTTTTTGATATTTTATTTGGATTCAAATGGGGAGTTATTTGCTTATTTTCATTAAATAACTTCAAGTAAAAAATGTTTTTAATGAAATAAGGCTGATGTCTGTGCTGATGAGGTGTAGTTTGACTGATTGTCAATTTTCAGCTGTCTATGTGTTTCAAACGTCTGAAACACATTTCAGACGTCTAAAAGTGACATTTCAGACATCTGAAAGTTACATTCAGACGTCTAAAAATTACAGAGAACAATGTTTTCTAGAGTATAGTTTCAGACGTCTAAAACTATATTCAGAAGTCTGAAAGTTGCGATCTGCAGATTTTATGAAGGGTTAAAATGACCCTTTTGCCCCCCTTTTTCTACAAACCCTTTTAACCCATGAGATTCTAGAGCCTTCTCCATATTTTCCAGCCAAGAGAAAGAGAGAATAAGAGAGGGAAAATGACGAGGGAAGTCGTGGGTGGCTCGCCGGACCATGGCAACCCCGATCCGACGCCGGCAAACGCACATCTTGCATTATTTGGCCCAATCTACATGTCTACGATGGTAGTTTTGCATTTTTATCACTCATCATTGAGGTAAGGGCATTTTTCTCATTATAAACCTTGGATGCATGGGGGTTTTGGGTATAAATCATCTAGATTTACATGTATATGGTAGACCTTACATAAATATCATGGGGGTATATTTTATGGGTTTTAATAAATTTTAGAAAACCTAGGGTTAATTTACATACCATTTTTGTTATATCCTTATTATTTATGAAATTTTTATATGTTTAAGGGTTTAAATGGGTTGATTTTAAAACCTATTAGACTATGTTGTGTGATCGAAATATTGAGGGTCACTTTTATATACATGTTTTTGAAATCATTATATTGAAAAATGGTTGGGGAAATGATTACCATGATTTGTGGAATTATTTCATATGGTTTTCAAAGCACAAACCTATTATGTGGTTTTTGGAAAATTTATATATAATTTTCTGGATTATGTGAGAATTATGGAATTAATAAATGAAAAGAAAAGTGATGATGATATGGTGATGAGGGCTACTAGAGACAAGACCATGCCGGATTTTCTAAAAGGGTTTTCAAAATAAATATTTTTATTAAACATCCACTAAAAATTGATTTTCTCACTACTTAACTAACGGTCCCAATTTCAGGTCGTTACATTTCTGAGGCATTTTGTTTTCGTTTGTAGGCTGTTACTGCTATAAGGATCTCATGCATTGTATTTAATATTTGGTATTCTGACATCCCATCAATATTCCATTCATAAATTGAATTTCCACTATATTCACTTTGAGAGTAATGGGGTCGTTCTTCAAATTGAATATCTACTGGTGTTGGCCTAGAGTAGTAGTTTCATGTTATTGGTCTTAGAGAAGGAAATGTTTTAGAATGAAGTTCTAATGAATTGTCTAGATGTTGGAATGGTGATTCTAAGTCTGTTAAGGGTGCGACTGTTTTTGATGCAGTAGTTAACTGAGATATTTTTTTAGTTATTTCTTTTAACATTTCTTTTGTATTATTTGTGAATATAATATCATTTTCTTTTAGAATAATATGTGGTTTAAACAATGGTATTGTTTTCTGTACTGCTAGGGGTTTATGACTAGATGATGTACTTGCCAAATTAGAAAAAAAAAAAATTTCTCATTTTTTGAGAGTTTATCTTGAACTATTTCCATTCGGTTTAATTGTGTACCTATTGTATGCAAATATTGATTAGTATAATTATTTTGTTCTAATATTTGTTTTACTTCTTTCTCTTCTTTCACAATACAGGTTGATGAATCAAGAACTTTTGTTTCTTTAAAAGGAGAAGCCTTGAGTATATTATTTCTTACTTGGATACAAATATTTTCTAAAGGAGGATGGATTGATTGAATTATTTTGTCTTTTGAAGTTTTCCATGTTGTATAGTCTTTAGTAGTAACTTGCATTGTCTTATCAGATGGGGAGTATTTATTTTCTTTTTTACAAATAATGGATACCATGTGGAAAATGTTATATTAACATTAAATTTTTAACAATATGTATTATACATTTTATGTAATAGTTTTCTTTCAATTGGATGAGTTTCTTTGTGAGGAATATTGTTGTTTTGGCGATATTTTTTAACTATTTTTTCAATGGAGTTAAAATCTTCTTCTATGGTATCTACTATTAGTTGGAATGACTCAGAATGGTTTTGTATATATTATATATTATAATACATATGTATATATACATATACAATATTCCTCACAAAGAAACTCATCCAATTGAAAGAAAATTATTACATAATGTATATATATATATATATGTATATGTATATACATATGTGTATATACATATATGTATATATATATATATATATATATATACGTATTATATATATATATATATATATATATATACATATATATATATACATATATATATACACACATGAGTAATGATACATAGGACCACTATTAGAGGATCAAAATATAAGACCACTGATTTGGTGGAATTTGATTGGTCAATGATATTAACACCGTTAGTAGCTAAAAAAAAAACTTAATATGGGAAGCCTTCAATTCCGGATTCAAATAAATATTCTAAAAATTTAGATAAACGGGATTATAGAGGGTTTTCTTAAAATTACTATGATCTTCTCCTTCCTTTTAGCGATTCCCAAAAGAATCATCGACCAAAGTTTCGAGATACCTCCCGCATTCGAGTTCGATGAAATATTCAAGTAATTAACCATGACACATTATACAAAATATGCATCAAGATAATACCATAACTCAACCATTATAATGACAAATTAGATAAATTGGGAGTTTTATCATATAACAATGAGGAGTTCCCCCCCCCCTTCCCCCCCCCCCCCCCCCCCCCCCCCCCAAAAAAAAAAAAAAAAAAAAAAAAAAAGAGAAGAAGACAGGTACGTTTTTAGAATCATGAATATTTAGATAATTTGTGATTTTTTTTTAAGATAACAGTAAGAATTCCTTCCTCCTGCATTGTTTTCTCCTGATTAGTGCCATGAATATTCAAATAAATTGGGATTTTTTTTTCTAGATAACATTGTGATGTTTTTAAGATAATACTGAATGTAATATGACACTAAATATGATTAATCAGATAAATTGGGAGTTTTATTATATAACAATGAGAAGATCATAGCAATTTTGAGGAAACCTCCTATAATCTCGTTTATCTAAATTTTAATAACATTTGTCTGAATCAGGAATTGAGGCCTTCTCATATAAGTTTTTTTTTTAAACTACTAACGGTGTTAATACCACTGACCAATCAGATTCAGCCAAATCAGTGGTCTTATATTTTGGTCCTCTAATAGTGGTCCTATGTATCATTACTTATATATACATATGTATAATATATACATATCTATATATACATATGTATATATATGTATATATATAATCACCCACCCCAATTAATCCCCCCTAACCCCAACTCTAGATCCATCACCTCCTTCTCACCCACCCAAAATTCTCTTCCAAAGTGATGATGGCGAAAACAATGAACCCAATCCCTCCCCCTTAACCCACAGCTAGCAATGTACAAAACCACAATCAACCCTATCCTCAAATCCATCTTTATAACCTACAACCCTTATCGCCGACAACAAACCCATCATAACCTACAACATTAACGCCGTTAGTTGGCCGACGATGGAACCGTTAATTTGCAACTTTTGTGTTGGGTTGGGAATAGATCTAAACTTCAGCTCTCTAACTTGTCACCGTTGATCTGTATGAATCTTTGCTGGTACGTTATTGCCGCCACTAACCTTAGTTGTTAGCCATTGGTCGTTCTCGTATCACTGTCAGATCTACAGAGGTAATTAATCTTAGATCTAGTCATGGAACCATAGTGCAAAACCCAATCAAATGTTGGGACAGATCAAAACAGGGGAGCATACGATGGCATGTGCTTTTCTAATGTCTGATGGCAATAGCACCAGCGAAGCCTAGGCGAAAGAAAAGGAAGCAGACATGTGGCTCACCGTCGATTTGCAAGTTTAGGTCCTTGGTACTTCTCGCCATCGAGAGTGGGATGACAATGCTTCCATGGCTTTTGGGAGTGGTTTTTCACCACTTATCAAGTCTTTTCCATAAACGACGTCATTTAGCAAAAGGGTAGTAAAGTTATTCTACGTTCACCGTTAACAGTGTTATTGATTTTGTGTCAATGAAAGATATGCGTACTAAATTGACGCGTTTTAAATTTAGGGGTATCAAACTGAAACGCACTCCAAACTTGGTGTAGTTTTCTGTAATTTACCTTATTATTTATAATTAAAAGAATAATTTAATACATATATTGCATAAGTGTAATAATATGGAGTTGAGATTAAATGTTCGTGTACAAAAACTCAAAACCAAATGCGCACTCCCCTTAGGCTATGTATGGATTGAGAGAAATAAAGAGAAGAAAAGAGAAAATGATTTTCCCTCAATTTCCCTCGTTTGGATTGTTAAGTTAGGAGAGAAGAGAAAGGAAATGGGGAGAAATTGAGAGAAAATGAGACCCCCTCTAATTTAGAGAGAAATTGAGAGAAAATGAATTATTGAATAATGAAATAACAATTATACCCCATACATGCTTTGTTTAATATATAAAAAGGGTTAATTACGTAAGTATGATTCCTTTCTCTCATTAACTCTTCATTAATAAGATTTACTAATCAAACAAGGTGGAAAGAAAGTACGTGGACAGATCTTTCTCTTCTCTTCTCTTCTCTTCTCATACGAGGCCCACCTCACGTGTTACGCAAACACCAACCACAAGCCCATCTGTGGATGGCATTCCTGACTTCACAATGCCCACCAACCAATAACATTTCTCCAAGTTTCCAAAAAAAAAAAAAGACACGGTCGCTATTTCCCTGTCGCACCATGGGACCCATACTCTCTCCATGCCACCCAATCCCGATATATCTCCACTCAATCAACGACCAGTCCACTGGGCCATCCTTCCATCTCCACTCACTGCTAACGCTTCCGTTTCTTTCCACGGAAAACACATTTTTTTTCCTTTTCTTTTCCGGGAAAGAGAAATTATTCTCTTTCTCTACGGATATATAATTCTGACGCTTTAGGTCGAAAACTTTCTCGAGAAATTTTCCTACGAAACAAACAGAACCACAAAAAGAAGTCATTGGAGAGATGAATTTGGTTCGACGTAGAAAAGCATCCGAAACTGAAAAACCTTCGGTTTCAGATTCGAAGACAACGAACGAAGGAGGAGAAGAAGAAGAAGAAGAAGAGGACGACGACGATAAGAACAAGAAGAGCAAGAAGGCGGTGACGAAGAAGAAGAAGAGGAAGGTTGAGGAGAAGGGGAAATGGTCGTGCGTGGATAGCTGTTGTTGGTTCATTGGGTGCATTTGTACAATTTGGTGGTTTCTGTTATTATTATACAATGCGATGCCGGCGTCTTTCCCGCAGTATGTCACCGAGGCAATCACGGGGCCATTGCCGGACCATCCGGGCGTGAAATTGCGTAAAGAAGGGTTAACGGCTAAGCATCCGGTGGTGTTCGTGCCTGGGATCGTGACGGGCGGGCTTGAATTATGGGAAGGCCATCAGTGTGCCGATGGGTTGTTTCGAAAGCGGCTTTGGGGCGGTACATTCGGCGAAGTGTATAAAAGGTACATTTATATATAATTTGATTGTATCATCGCATTACACTCCGTATATTGTTGATTTTGGTGATGTGATTATGAGGTTTTTATGGACTTTGATGGATCAATTTTGATGTATTTGTTGTTAATTACAGAGATTTTAATTTTAATTGTTTAATTCAGAGCTGAATTAGTTTGTTATATGATGTAAGTAATGGAAGCTTTTTGTTTTTGAAAATGGAAGCTTTTTGTTTTCTGTTTATTTTGTCTTAGTGACGTATGAGTATTTGATCGAAAGCTTTGGCAACAACTCTCTGTTTTGATCTTTAAAGTGGATAAGATTTGTGGTTGATTTGGAGTATTTTATGGGTGAGGTTGCTGAAAGTGGAAACTTTTTTGGTCTTTCTACATATGTGGTTATGTTACTTCTTTTGTTGTTAGTTGGTATAGTAGAAACTCTATCTAATTATCATATTATGAGGTTAGTGTTCCGTGCAGAGTCCCGTAGAGCTAGTTACTGTGACGTATAATTTAGCAAAATTTCATAATTAGTTTATTACTTTAAAACAATTGATAAAATATAGACACTGAGGTCTAGAGAAAAATTATGCTATTATGAAAATGGGCGACAAGCATTCATTTGGTGAAAGGGTCCGTTTTTTATTTGATTTCGGTCTAAATGCTCAATTTGGAATGACTTTTAAGAAGATTGGAGGGGAAACAAACGAAATGGAATTCAGCATACTCGGTACATGTACTAAGGCCCTTTTGGCAATACTCTTCTCAATTTTAAGTACCTTCATATGAAGCTTGTTTCTGTGAGTTACTTCAGTGGAACTAACTTCACGAACAAATGTGCATTTGGTTTTGTCTTATTTGAAAGCGCTCTTGAGGTCTAAATCACTTCCTACATAAACTTGACGTTCTTGGCCTCATCATAAGAAGTAAAATTCAGATCAGACTGGCTTTAATGTGTGGGTCTAAAACCAATTTGGAGTTAACCCACCGCCCCATTTATAATTAAAAATATAAAAGTAATAAAATATTTACACACAAAAAAATATATGTAGGTTTTTAAAAAATATTAACTAATTTTAATAATAGAAAAAAATCCTGGAGCAAGAATAACTTATTTAAGTAGGGCTGTTTCATGGGATTGGGTAAAATTTTGTCTGCTTTAATAAAAATTTACTTATGTTACCCTTGCAAGAAGGGCTTATGCTGCTAATGTGTGGGGTTGATACTCTGGTTAGGGTTCGGCATGTATGCCGCAACATCTTTGTGACTGACACCTCTTTCATTGCATACTTCAGATATTGGATGTAATATTTTTTCCAAAAGTTATCCGTGGTTGATGGACCAGATCCGTTAGATGTATGGCATTCACTTCTCAGACTATCAAAGCTGTTAGATATGTCAAACCACAACAGAAACATTAACTGAACCTAGTATCTGAAACTTTAAATATGAAACTTAATTTTCTATCCCACACGGTTTAGGAATCATTCAATCACATAACTATCTCCTTTAACATTCCAAGTATGGGGACTTAAAGCTTCCTTTATCTTCCTTCTCATTTCTATTAGTTAAACTATAAAATTTTCTTGTATAGGAGCTTTTTGAGTCTGAAATATTATTTTCCTTAATGGAGATTGCATTTCCTTTATCTCCCTCATATTTCTAGTAGTTAAATAAAATTTTCTTTTACGGAACCTTTCTGAGTTCAAAAATATATTTTTCCTTTTCCAATGAAGATTGACATATTCGCTTGACTCTAAAATCACAGAATGTGGAACACTTCTGCCAATTGACAATCAGCTCATCAGAGTTGTTGATGATTTGAGATGCATGTCCACATGTGCCCAACACCAGTTTGGATGCTTTAATTATGCCTTTTTTTTTTTTTTTTTTAATGAGGTAAAATTTTATTTGAGCAAAAAGGTGGGAAAAGACATGATGTTCAAGCACACTGCACACATGTTGTACTGATAATAAAGGGTGCAGGATCTTCGGTCCTCCAATCCTTTCTGTAGGCTCTCAAAGGTGAAAAGACATTGGTTTTAGTCCTTATTGTGGTGCTTTTGAACTTACAATGGATGTTACCAGTTCCCATCAAACGTATTGATAGCCTTAATTGCGCTGAGATCTTTTCCTCGGTTTCTCAGAGTTGATTGTCATTTAACTTGTGTTTTTGCGAGTCGGATTGGATTTTTATGTCATGCTTGCAACACTTAGCTGGTGAATACTCCTCATTTGGTTGGATTTTTGCAGACCTTTATGCTGGGTAGAGCACATGTCACTGGACAATGAGACTGGAATGGATCCTCCTGGTATAAGGGTCAGGCCTGTCACTGGACTTGTGGCTGCAGATTACTTCGCTCCAGGCTATTTTGTGTGGGCAGTTCTGATTGCTAATTTGGCTCACATTGGATATGAGGAGAAAACCATGTATATGGCTGCCTATGATTGGAGAATCTCATTTGAAAACACTGAGGTATTGTTTTGACATGAACTTCTTGAATGGAGTTGGACCATCTGGAATTTTATTGAATTTTACCTCTTCTTTTTATTCTACTATTTTATGGATCAGTTCTATCGCCTCTAATATCTCTGCTAAATTCAATTGATCAGGTTCGGGACCAAACACTAAGTCGAATAAAAAGCAATATTGAACTGCTGGTTGCTACAAATGGTGGGAAAAAAGCGGTTATTATTCCACATTCCATGGGTGCTTTGTACTTTTTGCATTTTATGAAGTGGGTTGAGGCACCAGCTCCAATGGGCGGTGGTGGTGGATCAGATTGGTGTTCTAAGCATATAAAGGCAGTGATGAACATTGGTGGACCATTTTTAGGTGTTCCAAAGGCTGTTTCTGGACTTTTCTCTGCTGAAGCCAAGGACATCGCAGTTGCCAGGTGTCCCTTTTTTCCTCCCCTTTTCAGTTTTCTTCATCTATAATAATAAAAATAGTAACCAGGAAGATACCTTTTGATGCCCCTTTCTGGAGCTGTGTTAGGTTTGCAATAGCATTAATATTTGCATAGTGGATGGAAAAACCTGATATTTGATGTCAAGCTACATTGTCTGTATATCTTGCATAATATACAAGTATTTCATCACAATGAACCTATTATTATTTCTTTCCACTCAATTTATCCAATTTGAAACATTATTTTGATGACCCTCTAGATTGCACTAGAGATGTTTTGATGTCAAATTTATAATTCTATGTATGCAAATGACTTATGTTTTAAGGTTAAATTATCTACGAATCGTGGGAGGACACGTATCCCCCTGATAGATGATATGTGGACAAATCCTATCTGACATGTCGCCTAAAGTCAATCGTTGACTTGGTTAGCAATTGAAGGTCCCAAGCAAACTTGAGCCCTACGCATGGACCCCACTGTCACATGCAGATTGCATCTAGGTCAAGCACATCACATGGGCATCTAGGTCCCATATAATATTATTTTTTGTCATACCAAGGGGTTCTAAAGAGGATGTGGTTTGGTGGTTCAAGGAAGAAAAGCTGGCTAGTAGGGATGGAAATGGGATGGGTATGGGATGAGGCTCACTTATCCTGACCCCATCCTGTTAAAGGTAATCTCTTCCCAAACCCGTCCTAACCCCACATCAGGATAGGTTGGGGAAGGGAAAGACAAATATTTGGGGCGGGGTGGGTTTTGTTGGGCCATTTCTATGATGGAAAATAAATGCCTTTTAAAAGCATGGGAAAAAAAACAATTCTAAATCACACACACCACTTACAGATTCTTGCCTCTTTATGGTTTTGGTGAAGCAAATACTAAAACAATATGAACATAAGAATAAAATTATGAAGAAGAATTAACTAATGGTAAATGTGTAATTCAAGGAAATATGAAGTGTATCAAAGGGGACAATATTAACATCCAGAGCAGGGTGAGCTTAAGCCATATCCCGGCCTAGACCCGACAAGGGTTTTTACTTTCTCCCCAATTTCGCCCATACTATGGTTACTTGCTCTGCAAGCTTGTCCCAATAGGATTGGGGCAGGCCGGGATACCTGTTTTTCTGAGTTCATTGCCATCCCTACTAGCTAGGTACCAAGGTCAAGACTCGATAGCACACTATTATGATAATTTCCCAACACATATAAGGAGACTGTAATGAATACTGTCATTGCACTCAACACCCTAGAGATCAAGTTCAAAAGGAAGAGAGGGATGATAAGATTATGGGACACGTGTCACTTGTGGAGAGCATCATGCTTTGGACATGCGTCACCATCTCCACGGTTGATTTACACCACACATGTGGCTTGTCGATATTGACACCCCCACCCCTATGAGAAAGGGGTTCCTCTCAGATTTTAAAAAAAGACAAACAAAGAGGCTCTCTTCTCTTTTTCTTTCTTCTTTCCTCTCCTCCTCCATCGAACACATCTCTCACAAACATGCCGGGGCAGAGGAAGGTGGGGGTAAGGGGTCACATGACCCTTCTGATCATTTTTTTTCCCCCTTATACCAAGTTTTGAGCATTTAAAAATTTGACCTTTCAAGATATATATTTGACCCCCAAAAAAGTTTATTTTGACCCTTAGTTTGACCCTCTAATTAATTTAAATATATTGTTTACCCTACCAAAAGTTAAAAATGCAATGTTTTTCCCCCTTTTTTCCTCATCAATTAAAAAAAAAATTTCATTTTTTTTTCTTTTTTTAAATGCTTGTCAAGACTAATTTCTTGGCTCCACCATTGCAAGCACGTGTTACCTCACATGGCCAACCTCTCAAAAATAGGATCCACCTCTGTGCATTTTACTGTTTTGAGTATAAACAACTTGCAATGAAGGACAGACTTGGTCATTGACTGAATGTACAAAAAAGCAACCATCCTCATCATTGTAGGTTTTATTTATTTTTTCACGTTACCTGTCGAGAAGCTGTCTTATTATATGCTTATCGGAGCTATTTTATTTGGTTTTCCCTTACAAGAATCTAAGAGTTGGTCTTAAAATTATGTTTTATGTTACTCCATTCATAAATGATGCTTAGTTACTTCTGAAGTAAGGATTATATTCCATCTGAACTGTTAACCTTTTGCTTATTGAAGGCATAATATCATAATTGTGAATTGGTATGATCATGGCCTGAATTTTCTATTTGTCAGTAGTCTGGTTTTATAGTGAAGCAAGAAAAAGTTTATTGCAGCAAATTATGAAAAGATCAGGACTATTTGCATAGGGCACGATGAAGTATGAATTCTGTTTCTTTCTTTTGTTTTCCTTACCTGATTTATCTTTGTTCCTTTTTTCCTGTTCTGTTATCATATTCACACAGCATGTTTTCAGTAGTTATTTGGCCTGTTCCGTTAATGAAAATTCTCACAATCTCTGACAAGTCATTTCCATTTATTGAGACACAAAATCTATGGCTCTTACTTTAATGGATCTTCTTAATGTTATCCAGTAAGTCACTTACTCCTCTGGATGTTCTCAATGCTAGCTATCAGTTGCTGATCTTAAATCTATTTGAAATGCATACATGTATGCTTGTCTTGCATATAATGAGTGCTCAAGAAAATTTTACCCCAAATGCAGGGCCATTGCACCAGGTTTTTTGGACAATGATTTATTTCGTCTTCAAACATTGCAACACGTGATGAGAATGAGCCGCACATGGGATTCAACCATGTCAATGATACCAAAAGGTGGGGACATTATTTGGGGTGGTCTTGACTGGTCACCTGAAGAAGGTTATGTTCCTAGCAAGAAAAGGCAAAGAAACAATGGTACTCAGATTGCAGAACAAAATGAGACTGGAAGTCAGGTTTCTCAAACCAAACGTGGTAATTATGGAAGGATTATTTCATTTGGGAAAGATGTAGCCGAGGCAGATTCATCTGAGATTGAGATGATTGACTTTAGGGTAAGGTTATTAATTTCATCAGAAACCAATAAGTCCACAGAATTTATTTTTGGTCAATTTTTTTCTTTTCTATTTTCCTTTTCATTTATTTTTCTTAATTTTTTTATACTCAGTGATGTGAGAGTTGCCTGGGGATTTTAAATTATAGGAATTGAAAGGGTCTATTACAGCAGCTAGGGGCTCCAAAATTTAAAACAGCTGTTAATACTTATATACAGTGTGGCTAATGGAAAAAGGGATTCAGGTTTAAGGCTAAATGGTATGGAAGAAGGCTAGATGGGCAGTGAGATGAGTTTATGGGCTTTAGTATCATGTGGCATGGATGGATGTGTTCTAAGGAACTTGAAGAACAAGTAGTGCATAATAAGATAGCTAGTGGATAAAAATGATGAGACAAAGTCAGCTGGAAAATTTGGTGTTTGATTTTGTTAAGAAAAGTTATCATGTTTTTACAATCAGTTAATCCACATTCAAGATTGATCTCGAATTCGTTGGAGGAATAAAACAAATAGAAACATAAATCTACAAGGACACTTAAAAAAACATATCTCAATAGCCATGGAATCCATGCACATTTCCTCTCACTTGGGATCAAGAAATAGGATGATTTGGCCCTCCATGGCTGTATGACTGTATTTTATATAGTCTGGACTCTGGAGTTGATAAAATAAAAATAAAAATAAAAAAAAGTCTGGACTCTGGAGGATGCCAAACCATTTGGGTTAGGAGTAGAGGAGTGAGGGCTGGTGGGATTCGATCCTAGTGGGGCTCTTTTTTAGTAATCGGCCTCATAGTGAAGGAAATATGATTCTTTTTATTGGCGCTCAAACTCTTGTTATCTTTCAGGTGAAAATATAACTATGAACTTCCACAATTTGCAATTGCATTTGATAATATATTGCAATAGAGATGCAGAGAGGAAAAAGTAAATGTCAAAATGCCTTTCCATGTAACATGAGAATCCCGAATTCTGAATGTTATCCCTTTCCGAGGTGATTTGGTCCTCTAAGTTGCCTCCTGATTTAAAGTGGTGGTGTAGACTTAGCACACTTAAAAAAACACTAACATTAGGCATGTTTTAGAGAAGAAGAAAGCATAGTCTCTCTTCTTGTGTTTGTCTGATTTTCTCGAGGGGAGGGTGGGAGGGTGGCCTTTTTATTTATTTATTATTATTTTTTTAACTTGGCTTGTACAGTGTCAGCTTGGCTCCCCTCCTTGAGGTTCTTATTCTTGGTAATTTGCTTCTTAGGATTTGGGGGGCTAGTAAGATGGTTCTGGAATGTTGCCTTGTCTGAAGTCCTTTGTTTCATATTAGAATACAGGAATAGCTGAATAGAAATATCTAAGAGGATAACTATGGAAGGACATATTCTGTCAAGATAAGGGCAGAGGTCTTCAGTTGAATCACATTTTAAGAGATTTGAAGGTTGTTTTTCCTTTTTAATGTTCCTTTGTTTGTTCTTGGATGCCTCTGCCTGAGGACTTTCTCCAGCTTTGAGGACTCCCTTAAGCTTGAAGTCGAACCATTTATCGAAGAATAAGGCTTGTGGTTTATGTTCATACTGGACCAAAACTTTAACTCCCACTCTTAAAGGAAACACAGGCTCTCAATTTACCTCAAAATGAACATATGAAGATATTAAGAAACATTTAGAAAAATGCAGAGAAGCACGTAGCGGGAGCAGGGGCACAAAGAAGAAGGTTTGGGGCATGTAGGAAATGTTTGTGGAAAGTATATATATATGTTGTGTTACCTCAACATGATAATTTGCGGAATGAAATTGTGGAGAAAATTCAAGCAAAATTTACAATTCTTTAAAATTAAAATAAAAAATAAAAAATAAAAAAATAAAAAGTGCATAGAGTTTTTTTTATTTTTTATTTATTTTTAAAAGAAGCCACACTAATTAGAGAAAGAGAGAGCATGCTTTTACTTTCTTTCTTTTTTAAATAAAATTATTGAGTATGTAATTAAACATTAATCTAATATGATTTAATGGGATTCCTATTATTATTAGAAACTTTTTTACATTTAGTTAAAGTTAAGAAGAAGTTACTTTTTTTTGTTGGAGGGGAGGGGGGGGGGGTCATGCCTTTCCCTCCTCCATCACAAGGTTCCGTCTTACTTAGAACCGAGATTCTCGAGAAAGAGAATTGAGGTTCTTACAAGGTTTTGACTTGGGAGCGTGGAATTGTGGTTCTGAAGCGGGAGCGGCACCCTTTGTAGAAGGTTCCTGCTTCTAAGGAAAGATGTATTATTTATAACAGAAACTTGTAATGATGTAATTTTTTGCTTCAGATGCATGCAGAAATAAGTGTATTGTTCACTATATGATATCTTTCTTCAAACATAGTTCAGGTCATCTTTTGTGTTCAGTAGTTTTTAAATATATGTCACCTTGAACTTGTTACGAGGATCTTGTTGGGGAAGAGGGGAGAAAGAAAGAGTGAGGAAGCCACTAATGTTGAGGGTCTAATTTGGATCTCTGGTGGCAGATAGATTCATTATCTTCTTTGATGCCTGTGGGGAAAGTAGCAAAGTTGCAAGTTTGATTAGTTGGACACTCCCTTCATCTCTGTGCTGATTTGGTTGTTGCACCAAAGGTGATGCTATGGACTCTTTATACTGGCCAATGAGGTTACAGTGGCTGAATGAGAAGTGCATTGGACCAAAATCCTCGTTCACTGCATGGTTGGGACAAGTCAACCTTTGCATGTATCGGTTGATGATGATAGTGAGTGCTTTAGAGTGCCAGTTCTGGTTTAAAGAAGTTGCTGTATTGGTCAGCTACCAGTCCAGCATATATAAAATGCTTTGACAAGGAGTGTATGAGGGGAGCATAACTTGAATTTTATGGAGGACAAGCTTGTGAGGTTTGATGCCTCCCAGCACCCTGGGGGAGAGGGGTGGGGGGGGGAGGACTGAACACAAAATACTGGGACCCATTGTTCGTTTTCTCAATGATTATAAGGGGCGCATGGTCAGATGTCTAAGACATGGGAGTAGGCACTCGAGTAGCAGACGAATGTTGGGCCTTGTCATGGGCTGCGATAGGGAATCTCAGCTTGAAGCCATCTGGACTGTTGGGGTTAGGAAAACACCAGGACTGCCTGTGCTTCAGAAGGAATCCGAAAAGATATTAGCCATCCGGAAATCGAAAAACCCAAACACTAAAATGCATACTGAAAGGCCAAAAGAGGAAAGAATCCAACCCTTTTGCTTGTATAGAACTTTACAAGCCTTGCATATTGATTTTAATGTTGTTTGATAGTATGGAGCAATGGAGACATTTGTTTGATGAGCAAATATAGATCATTGATGTATCATGCATGTACAAAAAATGCAAACTGAGATGTCAACAAAAGGAGAGGGATACTAGCATTATAGTCAGACTTTACTCAAGGATCTCATAGAAGCCTAATCATCAGGCACCATGAGAAAAGAAAAATTATCTGGGACCATATATCATCCTTTCTGTGTCGTAAAAAATCCTAGGATTATCCTCCTTCAATTTACTCAAAGATGTATGCAGTTACATTTGCCAAATTATCTATTCCATCAGGGACAAGTCCTTTTAAGTTTTTTAGAGTCCAAGAGATTGAGCATCCTCTTGGGAGTTCACCTACGATAAATGCAGTATGCCCCACACTGATCAAAATAAAAAATGAAAAAAAAAATATTATGGCACCAGGCACCCTGTCCTAAATCTTCTAGGAAGGCTACAGTGTTCACCATGTACTGCAAATTTTATTAAATATTCCCTTCCCACTTTTTTGTGTGTGTGTTTTGAGGGGTGGGGGGTTCTGTTTCTTACAAGTCTGGACTTAAACTTGACAACTCAGTTGGTCAAGTGATGATGATATGTTGAGTCCATTTGATGCTGAATTGCATTCAATGGACTCATAAGTCAAGAGAATTACATTGACTCACCAGGTGCCTTCTGAGCTACAGCTCATTGGCTTAATCTTCAATCTCCTTCATTTTGCACTAACAAATGAAACTGATATCTGTCATCTGTTATGCTCATTGATATATGTTAATGTGTAGGATGCCGTTAAGGGTAGTAATGTTGCAAACACAACCTGTCGTGATGTGTGGACAGAGTACCATGACATGGGAATTGAGGGTATTAGGGCTGTTGCAGAATACAAAGTTTACACTGCTGGATCAATCTTGGATCTGCTTTATTTTGTTGCCCCAAAAATGATGGCTCGTGGAAGTGCTCATTTTTCATATGGAATTGCTGATGACTTGGATGACCCAAAATACAAACACTACAAATATTGGTCGAATCCTTTAGAGACAAAGTGAGCATTTGTGTACTTTATTTTTGTGGTTTCCATTTCAAAATATCGTTGGTAATGAAATAGCTTGATTATTTAGTGCACAAATCCCTACTCATTTGACATGCATATTTATAAATTCAGAGTTATAAGTTCTTCATTTTCATTTTTAATATATGAAATAGCTCTGAATCCTGAAAGAAATCCTGATTGATGGTGTTCTTTCCGGGAAAAAAAAGAAGTAAAATAAAATAAAATCCTTATGTAGATTAAATTTGTTGCTTAAAATACTTTCAGAAAAATAAAAAATATTATCAATATTATCGTGGCTGCAGCCAAAGAAGTTTTGTACTTTGTTGATAGAATAATTATTTTGCATCTGTCTTATTCAATAATTCTTCATAACGAAAGAAAGTGGCTTCTTTTTTTTGTTTTTATATTCCTCATGAAATGTTGCTTTCCTATAAGTAATATGATATGCAGACAAGCATGTCTTGTTCATATCGTGATATTGCCAGCACTCCAACAATGCAATCATAATGAAGGATGCCTCCTAAAAAAACGTTGATATTTTAATATACTTATTCTCATTTCTTTTTCTAGTTGTCTGCCTCTTGGCTAGTCAGTTTCTTATTGTCGTTTAGTTTTTTCAATTTGCCTGTGGCAATTCAAGGGGAATGTTTTTTCAATGGTTGGTCAAAATCCCTTGATTGGGTAAGTTAAATTTTTTGCAACTGCTGCTTCATCATTTACTCTGATTTGCAGATTACCAAATGCTCCCGAGATGGAGATCTATTCTATGTATGGCGTTGGCATCCCAACTGAAAGAGCATACATTTACAAGTTATCTCCTTCTGCTGAATGCTACATTCCATTTCAGATTGATACTTCAGCCAAAGGTGAAAATGAAGATAGTTGTCTGAAAGATGGAGTCTATGCTGTTGATGGAGATGAGACTGTGCCTGTTTTAAGTGCAGGCTTCATGTGTGCTAAAGGTTGGCGTGGGAAAACCAGATTCAATCCTTCTGGAATTCGAACTTACATTAGGGAGTATGATCATGCCCCTCCAGCCAACCTTCTAGAGGGTCGGGGCACCCAGAGTGGTGCGCATGTCGATATAATGGGCAATTTTGCATTAATTGAGGACATTTTAAGAGTGGCAGCTGGGGCTACAGGAGAGGACTTGGGAGGTGATCGAGTTTACTCTGACATCTTCAAGTGGTCTGAGAAGATCAAGTTACCACTATAATCTCAGATGGTATATACTTACAGTTCTCTGGTGTCTTTCATAATTTAAACCAATATAGAAGTATTCCCATTCAATGTCCGTTTATGCACTTGATTTTAAATTTAAATGGTAAGTTTTGCATTTGTCATCTGTGCACCATAGTTTTCTTTTGAAATGATGCAAATATTGATGTTCTGCAATTCCAAATAGTTTTATATATATTGCTGATATTGTAATCTTATTTTCCTCCCATCCTTGTTTGCAGATAGTTTTGGCTTAAACTGGGTCATATAAAGTCTCTGCGGGGAGTTGAACTTTAGGATTTGGCTATGAATAGCCTGGTGGAAATGGTTTTCTACTACTTTTCTTTTCTTTTCTTTGTCCTTGCATCCCCTGAGTATGTCTCGAAAACAAAGCATCCACTTTCTGTCATCTTGTTGTATTTGTCAACTGATTAGTGTGGGAAGCTGTGATTTTTGTTGCCGGATATAGGATAGCCCGGTGAACTTTTTGAGCTCTTCTTGTTATTCTTATTATGGTTGTTTCTTCTTCTTCTTCTTCATTTTTTTTTTTTTTTTAATTTTTAATACCAACTGTTTATATCACTTACATTATTTGAATTGTAGAAATTATAAATTATCGTAATTTTTATGATATGTTAAAATGAGTTGACTCCTAGTCATCTAATCTTATCTAATCTAATCTAATCAAATATACAATATACAAAGTAACATTCAAGATTTCAAGGTATTATATTCTTTCTTACATGCACTCGGCGCTTACATGGTTACTTCTTTGAGCTATATTTTTCAAAATTACATGTAATCAAAGGTAAATCAATGAGTCAGTTAATTCTCCCTATTGAATGAAATAAATAAAAATATAAAGTCTTTTATTATTTTTATTTTCTTTTAAATAAGATAAAATATCAACTATCATTTAAGAAAAGGCGAAAAAACTTCCTTTTTAAAGCTAAGGATCGGGTTCCTCAGAGTCATGACACCAAAGTTTGTTATTTGATTAACTTGCTGTCACGGTACAGGCGACACAATTCGTGTGTAATGCAAGACTTTGCTAACACAAATATTTTAAAGGTAATAGTGACTCAAAGTCAAACATAAGATTGTTTGTTAACCAACAAATTTTGGTTGAAAAAAATGAATAAATAATGCAAATGTAATTACAAATTCAAAATAAACAAAGTTTTGTTTTAAGAAAGACATATAAACATGTGGTAACCATTGTCAAGTCATCGGGTCTTCTGAGGGTGTTGTATTTGTTTTCTAAAAAATTAGGATGCATAAATGTCCAGTTACAAGTACTGTTTTAAGATGAAATTGGTACAAATGGATATTACCAGAATAGCATATGTTGTGCTGGAAAGAGAATCACCTTTTTTTTTTTTTCCTTTTTCTTTCTTTTTTGGGTCTATGTTCATTTGTACAGTGCTTAAGGTACTCCAAGATGTGGTAATAAACTAATAATATCCATACTAATACAAAAAACGTTTGCAACTTTGGTTGAATGTACAGGGTGGGATGCCAAAAGGTCCTCGTCCCTTTTTAAAACATAAGCACAGATTGGAAGTAAAGTGGTCATTTGATCAAGGTATCTTAGAAGTCGTAAAATTTTAACCCCCCAAATTCTAACTCATCTAAACAACCGTTTCTCTTTCTAGGGTCTTTATTGTTAATTTCAAGAGGAAAGACAGTTGCCAATTTTTAAAAACTCATGCTAGATCCCACTTTTCTCTCCTTAGAAGTCCTAACTTCTCATAACTTCTGTTACCTTTCTCCTTATTTCTCATCACGCACTCATGTAACTTTGTCTCTCTCTCTCAATAACGTTTTTCTCTCTCACTGCACTCTTAACTGCCTCGCAACTCTTTCCTTTTACGTGAATTCTCCTTCTTTGTGTTTTTTTTTTCCCTTTTGGTCGTTTTAAAGTTTTAAATTAGAGAATGGGGCAATTACCATTACTCCTTTTGCCACAATTTTGTACATATGATGTCAACTTTGACTCAATCATCAATATGTCATGACCATTAATGTACAAACACACGCCATTTTGTTTTTAAAATTTTCATGTATTTTAGTGTGTATAAACATTGACCGGTTTCTGTCCTCAATTTGTATTTCTTATCTTAACATTTTTATTCTAAACAAATTTAAACTCTTGTTAGTATATTTTTTGGAAGATCTTTGTTTTCTTTGTTTATTTTTATTTTCTTGCCACACACAATGTGTGTGCTCTAGCATCTAGTTATAAAATTATATTATATTATAAAATGTCACCTCTTCAGTATTGCCCATTTGTTTTCATTTTTTTTTTTTTTTTTGGGTTACATTTTTAACACTTTATCTACACAAAAGTTTGGTAATTGGTTAGCATATGGTTGTATGGTATAAGCTATATACTTCATGCAAGATGTTATTCTTTTGGAATATTAGTGTTAGATTTGATATGAAATTGGTTACCATATGGTTGGTATGGTATAAGCCATATAATTTGTATAAGATGTTATTCTTTTGGAATATTAGTATTAGATTTAATATGAAACCATAACTACAAAAATGATCCCTTTGATTCACACGCATATAATGAAGAATCCAACCCTTAGAAAGCTTCCCTAAGCATCAAAGTAGAGAGAAACTCAAAAGCCCACACATGCAAAGACAAACACCCCTTTCTCTCTCATCCGTACATACACTTTCCCTCCTCCTTTTCATTCTCTCTCTAGCTCTCTTATGTTCAAAATGGCAGCAAAATAAATGTTAAAGTCGGGCCAAAGAGGTGTTATAAGGGGTTGGGGCACATTCATCCTTTTGCACATTTAGAAAAAAAAAAAAAAACAAAAGACCAAAAATCCCATAGCTTGATTGATCGGCCCTCGATGCCCAATCGATCAACTTTGGGTGGAGAAAACAAGATAGTTATTGCTTGAAACTCGACCGCCCCAATCGATCGGCCACCAAGCCCGATCTATCGGCCTATATTGATTTTATCCAAAATTGAATGAAAATGTGTATTAATGCCATTCATGCATACTAACACACAAACCATGGGGAAAAAAAAATAACAATAAACTTCATGTCATGCATCATTATCATTATCATCATTATCATCATAAAAGTCACGTGTAATGCACATGCAAGCTAATATTTAACAAAGCAACTAATAATCATACAATTAAGCTAATTTAATGACACGGGCGTTACATTCAAAAGAGTTTCTAATAGCCCTTCAATCATTATTTGATGAATAAATTTCAACCATTGAGTTTTTAGGTTAGTTTCCTATAAATAGAGCACTACTCTTCAGCATATGGGACACTGAGTACTTTATAGTTTACACCTAGAACAAGAGAGAGATATGAATTTGCAAGCTTTAAGAGCCTTGAGAGCGGCAAGAGGAAGGGCTTCAAACATTCATTTATCAAAAAAAGAAACAAGTTGAAATAAAGAAGATTTATTGCAAGAGGTAAGCCTCCAACTAGTAGAATTAGGGTTTTGATGGTTGTGATTGTATTCTCTTAAACTTGATTGGTATGTCATTGTAATTAGAGTTATATGAATAGAGTGTCTCATGTTTTTTTTTTATATTTAAGATTGTATGATTAAGGTTTCCATAATTAGGGTTTTCAAAGCTAGGGTTTTGCATGATGCATTCTAAATAAGATAGTAGCCTTGCATGTTGATCATAATTGATGCTTTAGTTATATTCTATATGTGATTTTATGATTATTCATAGAGAATTTTGCTTGATAATCTTTAGTAATCTAAGGTTTTGAAAACATTATATTTTTATCCTTTTAAATTACATAGGTTGCATATAACATATTTGGAGTAATTATTCATGGTTTTTGCCATCTTAGTTTGATTATATGTCTGATTTAAAGTATATTAATTCATGTTTAGATTTGCATAAATATAAATTATTTTCTAGGGTTTTGAATAAATTATCATTTTTAAGAATAATTATCCTTTTAGAGAGTAAGGTTTTGCATGGATGCATTCAAGAATGTGACTAAGCGCACAACCACCTCAAACATATTCTAAGATATAAATTTTACGTAGGATATTATTAGAAAATTCTCATGTGGAGTGTTTTTTACATTAAATTATTTTAAAATAGTTTTTACTTAAGAAAACTTGATGTAAGAGAGACTTTAGAGTATTATTGCATGAAGTCTTTATCTTTTAAATTGAGTTTGAGTTTGTCTCTATGTTTTTAGTTGATATATGATATTTTAATGTTAATTGCATTAGTTTGCATGTAGAGAGTGTATTTTACATGTTTTAGGCTTTTTCCATGCATAATAATCATCCTTTTTCATATAGGAGCATGTTAGTGTTTTATTATTTGTTTTATTTATTATTTTTTCATAATATTTTGAGTATTCTTAGTGTTGGCCCAAATGGTCTTAACACCATTGATTTGATGATAACAATGCATTAGAAAGGTCTTAAAGTCTAATGATTTCAAATTAAGCCTAAGACAGGTAAAATACAAAGTTACAGCAAATCATTTAACGCAAACAAGGGTATAACGCATGAATGGACATAAAAAAGAATCAACGTCAAAGCCAAAAAGAAGATCAAATGAAGAGACATAGGATTTATGAAAGATTGATCTTTCTTGGATGATCACTTGAGAAATAAAGGCTTTAGGTTCATACATTAACTTGGTAACACTTAAAATGAACCAATTCTATCACGTTTTGAGTCTCTTGACTCATGCATTTGATCTCTTAGATGTCAGGTCTTAAGCTTTAAGATGTCTTAAAAATATTTAAGATCGTCTAAAATATGATTAAGATGTCTGAAACTTTGTTTAAGACAGTCTGAAATCATGATTAAGACGTCTGAAATAGGCTTAAAACGTCTAAAGTATGAGGACCAAATATACACCTTCTCTGGTTTTTTAAGACGTCTATATAAGACGTCTGAATTAGACTTTAAGACATCTGAAATTTGTTGAAGACGTCTTAAATGAAGAGCCCTCAAAAATACATCCTCTCTGGTTTTTTAAGACGTGAGAATAAGACGTCTTAAAGAGGTTTAAAACGTCTGAAATTAGTTTAAGACGTCTGAATCCTCGTGAACAGTAACCTTGAAATACCTCTATAGAAATCAAACCTCTGGTTTTTTAAGATGCCTGAATAAGACATCTTAAACAGAATCAAACGTCTTAAATCGATTTTAGACGTCTAAATCTCTCGAGACTGACACATAACAGCTAGTTTTTCAAACGATCTTTTAAGCATTAAATGCCCACCGAACCATCGTTCTCGGCATTTATTGTTACAAAACAGTCACTTGGACCCCTTGGGCTATATATACATGAGTTAAACTCATTTATGAGCATTTATTGAGTTACAAATAAAATCATTCATTTACAAGCCCTAATTTCACTTGTGAGCATTTATTGTGAATCAATCAATAGCTAAGTGAGCTTTCAATTTCAGTGTATCTACTCTTTTGAGAGAGTTTCTTGAGCACAAAAACATACTCAAATCATCATATCTCATAAGTTCAAAAAGTTCCTTTCTAGAAGAAATCAAGGAATGAGATTCAACAAGTGTGACTCCTTCCAAAATGATTTCAAATAGAGGAGAGACCTCAAATAGAGAACCACAAGTGTGCTTTGAGTACAAGAAGCCCGGACATATCAAGATAAATTATCCCCAACTCAACAACAACTACAATAAGACAGGTCACAACAACAACAACTTCAAGGACAATAGAAAATTTAAGAAGAAAGCTTTCACCGTCACTTGGGATGATAAAGCAAATAGTGATGAAAAAGATGTGGAGACTTCTTGCGATCAAAAAGTTACAAATTTTTGTCTCATGGCAAAGGAAGATGAGGTAATCAAATCTAACTCAAGTGATTGTCCATAGAAGAGCTTCCTACTTATGAAGAATTGCAAGATGCACTTGAAGACACATTTGTTGAATTAAAAAAATTTTCTCTCAAAAAAAATTATTTGAAAAAAATATCACTTCTCTTCAAGAAGAATTAAATGTTTTGAAAAATGAAAATTTAGAATTGAAAAGTAAGATAGACTCACCCCCTACCATCTCTCAATCTAGTCTTGAAAATGAAAATATTTCATTGAAAGAAAAGATTGAAGATTTGACTAATACCTTGGCCAAGTTTATAAATGGAAGAGATAACTTGGATAAGATATTAACTAGTCAAAGAACATGTTAAATAAAAATCTTATATAAATTTCTTCCCTAACCCTAATGTCTCTAGCACACGTAAAGTCTCATGCACCTATTATAACAAGGATAGACATAATTTCTACACTTGTAACATAAGAAGGAGACCCAAAGGTTTTCCTAGGAAAGTGTGGGTAGTTAAGGGGACTTCATCACTTATGGCTAACACATATGGACCCAAGAAAGCATGGGTACCAAAGAAAGTTACTTGAGATTGTTGTATAGGTATGCTTGAAATCTTCAAGCAATGAGAAATGGTTTTTTGATAGTGATTGCTCAAGCCACATGACGGCTGATAGATCAAAATTCGTCTCTTTGAAGCTCAAGGACGGTGGCTTCGTGACATTTGGAAACAATACCAAGGGTAAGATAATTGGCATAGGCAAGGTTGGTTCCTCTTTTTGTGTTGAAAATGTTTTATTAGTTGATGGTTTAAAGCATAATCTCCTTAGCATTAGTCAATTATGTGATAACGATTATAAAGTTACTTTTAAATCTAATAAATGCATAATTGAGGATGATGATAAGACCCTATTTGTTGCATATAGGATTGGTAACATCTATGCTATAGAATTCGAAGAAATGGCATTACAAAATGTACATTGCTTTTCCGCTTTAAATAAAAATCATTGGTTATAGCATAGAAGACTTGGACATGCGAGCATGGATTTGATTTCAAAACGTTTTAGGCATGAACTTGTAAGAGGTTTACCAAAAACAAAATTTTCAAAAGATGGAGTTTGTAGTGCATGCTAATTTGGAAAACAAACCAAATCCTCTTTCAAAACAAAATCTCATATTTCAACTACAAGACCTTTACAACTTATTCATATGAACTTATTTGAACCAATTGCTATTGCAAGCCCTGGAGGGAAGCACTATGCATTTGTAATTGTTAATGACTACTCTAGATATACATGGCTGTTCTTCATTGCACATAAAAATGATACTCATGCTATATTTATTACATATTGTAGAATAGTCCAAAATGAGAAAGGCTATACCATTACATATGTTAGGAGTGATAGGGGAAGCGAATTTGTAAATAAGGCTATTAAACAATATTGTGATGAGAATGGTTTTGGTCGTAATTTCTCCGCTCCTAGAACTCCTCAACAAAATAGTATAGTTGAAAAAAAAGAATAGAACTCTTAATAGGTTCATACATTAACTTAGTAACACTTAAAAGGAACCAATTCTATCACGTTTTGAGTCTCTTGACTCATGGATTTGATTCTTTAAATGTCAGGTCTTAAGCTCTTATATTTAATTTCTCCACAGAGCTTTAAGACGTCTTAAAAATATTTAAGACGTCTAAAATATGATTCAGACGTCTTAAACAAAGTTTCAGATGTCTGAATCATGATTAAGACATCTAAAATAGGTTTAAGACCTCTAAAGTATGAGGACCAAATATACACCTCTGTTTTAAGACGTCTGAATTGGACTTTAAGACGTTTGAAATTTGTTTAAGACGTCTGAAATGAAGAGACCTTAAAAATACATCCTTTCTGGTTTTTTAAGATATGAGAATAAGACGTTTTAAAGAGGTTTAAGACGTCTGAAATTAGTTTAAGACGTCTGAATCCTCATGAACAATGACCTTGAAATATCTTTATAGAAATTAGTCATCTGGTTTTTTAAGATGCCTGAATAAGACGTCTTAAATAGAATCAGACGTCTTAAATCGATTTCAGACATCTGAATCTCTCGAGACTGACACATAACGGCTAGTTTTTCAAATGGTCTTTTGAGCATTAAATGCCCACCAAACCATCTTTCCCGGCATTTATTGTTACAGAACAATCACTTGGACCTCTTGGGCTATATATACATAAGTTAAACTCATTTATAAGCATTCATTGAGCTACAAACAAAATCCTTCATTTACAAGCCCTAATTTCATTTGTGAGCATTTATTGTGAATCAATCAATAACTGAGTAAGCTTTTAATTTCAGTGTATCTACTCTTTTGAGGGAGTTTATTGAGCACAAAAACATACTCAAATCATCTTATATTCAAGGGTTGAGAGAACCCCCATTTGTAAGCACTTGAAGAGTGTTTCTTGTACAAGTGTTGGTGAAGAATACTTGGAGTTGTAAAGGTTTGCTGCTCCACCTTGAAGGAGAATGATAGTAGATTGGTGAATTCTCAAGCGTGCTCTTAAGGCGAGGACGTAGGCGGGAGGCCGAACTTCGTTAACATCGTTTGCATTCTCTTCCTTTTAATCTCATTATTATTGCTTGTTGTTGTATTTGTTTTCACTTGCAATTATTTAATTTTGAGTTTGCAATTAGTTTTTAATTTGGCCAATAACCCTATTCACCCCCCTTCTAGGGTTATATATTTAGGACAACACTTAGACCATTATACAGTATGTCCAGATTTGTTTATGATGGTCTTTAAGCATGTTTAGTTATGATTTATTGTTTTCTTGCATGATAATTGTAACGACCCGCAAAACACATTCAATTTTATAACCTCCATAAAATAAAATTCTTTCAAAAATAAAATTTCCTTTGAAATATATGACAAAATATAATATAGCTGCGGAAAGCGGTAGCTAATCCAAGACTCATCAATATACAATGCTCAACTCATTAAATAAAATTTACATCAACTTATAAAAATAACAAATAAAATAAAATAAATGCAATAATCTTTTCAAATCTCGACCCCAATTCTACTATCTGCCTCCAACGACAATGACTTGAAAATATATGGGGTGAGCGACAACAGCTCAATAAAAAATCTAATTCCTATACAATAAATAATGTTTCAAACATCACATGCAATACATGCATTTATAATAAAAAATAATAGATAGGTTAAATAATACGAATTCCAAATCATACACCTCGAATATAATCCAATGATCAATAACTGATTCAATTCTCAAGTATATTGGCCTCAATAAAATCAACCATCATAATTCATGACATCAAATAATATTATTATCAATATTAATTCACTCTACCCAAATCAAATTTCAATGTATAGATTAAAATAAGCATCACTTATTAAACAAGAATTAAACCCCCTACCTTAATAATTAATCTTTGTGATTTCAAAATCTCTTTATACATACGCAAAAATTTACCAAACCCCCTTTACGAATTTATATTTTCTTAGATTTCTCTCTCTCACGCTCACCCTTTCTTTCTCTTTTTTGCTCCCATATTAGTCTTGCTTGGTATACTACAAGAAAAACCCCTAAACTTATTGATATATATACAAGTGTAATAAAATAAAATAATATAATATAATGTTCCAAATGCGTTTTAGGCATTTCCCACCGCCTCCTATATTATATAATATAATATCATGTTAATAATATACATTGATAAATCCTTAAACTGGCAACATTTATTCACATGTTACCACACAATAACTTAATGAATAATAATTCATAAGTGGAAAGTTGTAGAAATTCACAAATTCTTTTTTTTTTTTTTTTTTTTTTGTTTTAAATAAGACACCTGTTCAAACTAGTTGCCACCTTTAACACACATTTGACATCTCAACTTTGCTCATAAATAACTAATCATTTATCACATAAAATAACGTCGTGCTTTCTAAATAAAATTCAATTTCAACATACCAAAAAATTAATATATAATAATTATTCGGAGTGTTACAATAATAGCCTTTAGCATGATTAGGGTTTGAGTTATATATGATGAACTTGTGATAATTGTGATTGTGATGCATGCATGATTGTGAGTTAATTGGAGGTTAAGAGTAGCAAATTAATTTAGAATCTTTCTCTTTCCCCTTGAGTGATTTTCCCCATAGAGAATTATTATGTGTAGTTGGTAAGTTTTTATATCTCTAAGTAGTTTCTTTCTCTCTTAAAGTCCCATTTTTAAAAAAGTTTTGATTTTCTATAATTTCCTTTTCTCAAGATTTACTACTTCTTAAACTTTCATTTTTTAAATATATGGAAATTTAGAAGCTATTGTAGTTCTTTATCGGAGAAATAATCCTCTAACAAAAATAATCCTTCATTTGAATTATGTGAACTTTGATTTTTATTAGGTAACTAGTAAGGTACGTTGGTGCTCACTTGGTTTCAAATTCACCTTAGGATACAAAGTATCCTAGGTTTTATTTTTTTATTTATTGTTTTATTATTCTTTATTTTATTTATTGTTTTGTTTTTCATTATTTTTATTTACTTATCTTGCTTTATTATTGCTTTAAAATTATTTTATGTATTATTCTTTGTGGGTTAATACTTGATATGGATGGATATATGATTGCTATGCATTCTGTTTTTTTTTTTTTTTTTTTTTTTTGTCTATTTTTATTTTTATTGATTATCATTGTTATGCATGTGATTAAAAGATTAAAATAGTCCTATTAAATTAAAGAGACCAACTCAGGCAATATAGGTGCTTATGGGCTGAGCTTGTCCCAGAACCTTCCCACATTATAACTTAGCTCTTGAATCCTTAATCTTTTCATTTAAGTCTTTGCATTTCCTTTTAAAATTTGCGTCACTTATGTTTTTAAAAACTTAAATCTCTTTATAGTTTGTTCATTCCTTACAAATGAGGTAACGACTACTTGTTTTCATATGATTTTGTGTGTACCATTTTTCAACGTTCATAAGATATATAAAATGATTTGCAATAAGTATGTTATTAAATATCATCACTTAAGCTTATACCAAGTTTTCTTTTAATGAAATTAAACATATCTCCGTGGAGGGATTTCATAAAAAGCCATTTGATGCTTGGTTCCAACAAAATCAAGTTTAACATCCCTTCTATAAATATAGTCTCTAATAAAATAACGTTTAATCTCAATGCACTTGGTTCGTGAGTGTTATATGTGGTTTTCGGTCAAATTAATAATACTAGTGTTGTCACAGTTAATAGGAATGTGATTATAGCAAAATCCAAAGTCCTTAAGTTGTTGTTTCATATATAATACTTTTACACAACAACTATCGGCTGCTATATAATCAACCTCGGTTGTAGAGATTGCAACTGAATTTTGTTTATTGCTAAACCAAGAAACTAAGGAATGTTCTAGAAAAATAACAAGTTCTATTTGTACTCTTATGATTTTTTTGCAACCGATAAAGTTCACATCGGAATAACTAAGCATGTCAAATGATATGAATTTAGGATACCATGTGCCAAGATTAATAGTGCCACTCAGATATTTAAAAATTTATTTTACAACATTCATATGTGATTTATATTCTTTAGGATATAATTAAAATCTAGCATATAAATATATACTAAACATTATATACAACCTTCTTGTGGTTAGAGAGAGTAAACTACCAATCATATCTCGATATTTCTTTTAATGGAGGTGCTTATTAGAGCGATGAGGTTCCTTACATCTTTCAACTCATAATTCTTGAGTAAGTTTTTGACATATTTGGATTGATTGAGAGATGTTCATTCCTTTTATTGTTTGACTTGAAATCAAAGGAAAAAGTTGAGTTCGCCAATCATGCTTATTTCAAATTCCTCTTCCATAACTTTTGCAAAATCTTCACTCAAACTTTTATTAGTAGAATCGAATATAATATCATCAACATATATTTGACTAATATGCATGTCCTTATCAATGGTTTGAATGAAAAGAGTGGTGTTAAGTTTTGAAACCATTTATGAGCAAAAATCTATTAAGTCTTTTATACCAAGCTTCTAGTGCTTGTTTTAAATTATATAAAGCTTATGATAGTTTGAATACATGGTTTGAAAATTTATGACTTTTAAAACTGGGAGGTTATTGAACATAAACTTCATCTTCAATGAAACAATTTAGAAAAACACTCCTAACATCCATTTGAAATAGTTTAAAATCTTTGTGGCATACAAACGCAAATAACATTTTAATAGTTTCAAGTCTAGAAATCAGTGCATAAGTCTTATCATAATCTAGGCCTTCTTGTTGATTGAAAAGTCGTGTTTTTTTTCTAACAGTGGTACTCGATTTATCTTTTATGTTTCTATAAACCCACTTAGTGTCTATTACATCATGGTCTCTTGGTTTAGGAATTAAAGTTCAAACCTTATTTCTTTCAAATTGATCAAGTTCTTTTTACATACCCAGTATCCAAGATTCATCAATCTTGGCGTTATTTATGGTCTTTGGTTCAATTTGAGATATAAGAGCAAGATGATCACTAATATTCCCAAAAGAGGTTTGAGTTCTTACCTGCGTGAGGTTTCTCTCAAGATTTATTCTTTAGGATAATTCCTCACGAATTTCCAAATGTTGGTTACATCTAGATGGATTGGAGTTAAGGAGGATCGATTTATTACCCTACGTGAGGGTTCACCCAAGATTTAATCCTTAAGATGATTCTTCACGAATTTCTAAGTCTTTATTCCTTCATAATAGATTGGAGCTTCTCCTACTTTTTTTTTCAGCTCTTTTATCTCAATGATTTCATCTGCTTCATTTTCTTTGCCTTTGTCATTGGGTTCTTACTTATCATTTAGTCTTAATTCTTTCACTTTATTCAGTAACATAATCATCATCATCCATATTTTTCCTTATGGCTAAGGGGTTAGTTTCATTAATACAATATGTATAGATTCTTGCAAAGTCAAGGGTTTTTATTGAAAACTCTATGGGTGTAACGACCCGAAATGGGGACCGTTAGTTATATAGTAAGAAAATCAATTTTAAAGCCAATTTTGGTGGATGTTTAATAAAAATAATTCTTTTGAAAACATTTTTAGAAAATCCGGCATGGTCCCGTTTGTAAATAGGACATACCAAGTTATCGACTAATCATAAAACCTGTAGAAAACTCATTTATAATCATTTTAACCATCCACACACTATTCCAAATATAAATAAAACTACAAGCTGTATCGTAATCACATGGGTCTCCTCCACATATGCATCCGCTACTTATCTTTTTATTACAGGCCATGAATTAAAATTAATACATGCCTAGGCTCAAAGCCGAAATAAAAATACAATGATCTTCTATATGAATGCACGCATGTTGATGTGCTTCCCAACCCCAGGTCAAGCTTTATTTTGAAAATATGACCTGCAAGAAAAACTGTGGGGGTATGAGCTACACGCTCAGTAGGAAAACATTTTCCCAAAATAACCCAAGGTTTGAAAAACCATAATTTATATACTTTTCAAGAGCCCTGCAAAACCAATGATTAGTTGCAGTATAAAATTTTTCAATAAATAAAACCGATATAGGTATAATGAAATGATCTGCGGAAGTTAAATCATTAAATACCAACACCCCTTTTTCTTTTTAAGAGGTAAGAAAAACTCAAGTTATTTGTTATCAAAATCATCATTTTACAAATGAATTAACCATCATTTTCTGATATCATATCACGGCCTTATAAACCAATAACCAATATCCGCCATATCTGGCAATCCATAACATCAGTCTTTCAACTGATAAATCCTCCCCAGGTCATGCGGGGCCCTCGCGCGCGGAATATAAGGGGAAACACTATGGATCCTACTTGGTCCAGAAAGTAACCCCATCATGAGGAAACACTATGATCCTACTTGGACCAGAAAGTAGCCTCATATTCGGCACATAGCCCAGGACTAAAGGATAGGAAGACACGGCAAGACGTCCCGTTCCTTTGGGACCGCAGTAATCCTGTCTCCAATAGCCCTCATCACTATATCCGTATCATTACCATTTTTCTTTTCATTTACCAATTTCATAATTCCCACATAAACTGGAAAATTATATATAAATTTTCCAAAAAACCACATAATAGGTTTGTACTTTGAAAACCATATAAAATAACTCCATAAATTATGAATCATTTCCCAACCATTTTCAATATAATGGTTTCAAATCATTTATATAAAAATGACCTCCAATATTCCAACCACACAAAATAGTCCAATAGGTTTTAAAAACCATCCCATTTAAACCCTTAAACATATAAGAGTTTCATAAATAACAAGAATATAACAAAAAGGGGTATGTAAACCAACCCATTGTACCCCAAATCATGTGAGGGTTTGAAATGTAACATGCATATGACCATATAAGGTATAATACAAAACCCTAGATTTTCCAAAATTTATCAAGACCCATAAAATATGACCACATGCATGATGTTTATGCAAAGCATGTCAAATACATGTATTTTTATATGATTTAAACCCAAAACCCCCATGCATCAATGGTTTAAGGTGAGAAAATGGCCCTACCTCAAAAATAGAGTGAAGAAATCCAAATCCACAACCATACGTGTGTAGATGAGGCCAAAATACGCTAGATCCGAGCTTGCCGGCGTCGGATCGAGGCTACCGCGCTCCGGCGAGCCACCGTCGAGCCTCTCCCTTTTTCTCCTTCTCCTCCTCTCTCTCTTTCTTTCTCGGCTGGGAAAGATGGGAAGAACCCTCTAGAAGATGGGTTTATAAATGGGGTATAAGTGAGGGGTATGATGGTCTTTTTACCCCATTAAAATCTAGCCCAAAAACTGAAATCCGTGCGTTATAGTCGGCTATAATGAGTTATAGTCGACTAAAACTCCCCAAATAACGTATTATAACATTCTGCCTAACAATATAGCCGACTGTAAATCATTATAGTCAGCTAAATTATTTAACATGCACAATAAGAGATTCTGCCTGATAATATAGCCGACTATAAGTCATTTCAGTCAACTAAATTACTCAGTATGCACAAAAAAAATTCTGCCTAGCAATATAGTCGACTATAAGTCACTGTAGTCAACTATATTGCTCAACATACACAAAAAGAAGTGTTAGGCTCACGAAAACCTACTTTAGCACATCCTCATCCAAAATTCTCATAAATCAAGCCTTAGGTCCTCACAATGGGCCTTACTTTTCATAGATTAAGTAACAAAGAAAAATTTATTCATCAGATTTTGAATCAAATTTTGGAAGTCTTTCTCTATCATTCAAAGTAATACATTTGTAACAAAAGACTTTGAAATAACTGATGTTAGATATTTTATTATTTCAAAATTTATAAGAAATCTTACCAATCTTGGATCTCAAGAACACTATATTCATAACATAGCATGTCATGTTAATGGTATCAGCCCAAAAATATTCCCCAAAAAAAAAAAAAATGTTCATTTAATATAGTCCTAGACATTTACTTAAGTGTTTTATTCTTTCTTTTAACAACACCATTTTGTTGAGGGGTCCTAAGAGTGGAGAAATTGTGTGCAAAACCATTTTTATTACAAAACTTTTCAACATCTTTATTTTAAAATTCTCTCCCTTGTCACTCATAACATTGGTAATTGTGTATCCCTTTTCATTTTGAATTCTTTTACAATATGTAGCAAATGTAATATAAGCTAATCTTATCTTTGTGTACAAGAAAAAAATACTCCTATATATTTAGTCATCAACAATTACAAATATATAATGCTTTCCCCCAAGATTTGCAATAGCATTAGATCAAAATTAATCCATGTGTAAAAATTGTAAATGTCTAGTTGTGAAAATATAAACTTTTAGTTTAAAGGAAGACTTGATTTGTTTTCCAAATTGGCATGTACTACAAATTTTATCATTTAAAAACTTTGTTTTAGGTAAACCTCTCACAATTTCATGCTTAATAATTTTGAAACTAAATTCATACTTACATATCCAAGTCATATATGCCACAACTATTGATTTTCATTTAAAGTGGCAAAGCGTTGTACATTTTATAATGTGATTTCTTTGAACTTTATAAGTCTAAATCAACATCTTCAATTATGCACTTGTTAGATTTAAAAGTAACTTTATATTTTTTATCACATAATTGACTAATGGTAAAAAGATCATGTGTTAAGTCATCAACTAATAAAACATTTTTAATGCAAGGAGAATAATTCTTACCAACCTTACTATACCAACCATCTTATCCTTAGCAATTTTAAAACCATTGATACTTAAAAATGAGAAACTAAATATCAATTTCAAGTTTACAACAAATAATCAAACACAAACAAGCCAACTGTACTTTTGATAACAAGGTACAACTAATAAGAAATTGAGCGATGCCTGGGAAGCAAAAATATTATTTTTAATATACTATAAATTTAATAAATGTCTTTTGATTAGATACTCATTTTATTGCGTAGTAAAAATTTTAGACAATTGCGGTATAAGTTACCGCTGCCTCATTTTTTAGTTCCTACTCTTGAAGGATGTCAATATAAGACATTTGAGCACATTTGGAAAAACAGTTTATTTTAAGTCTCACAATTATATGATAACATGAAATAGTTTTAAGCATTTTAAAAGGTTAACTTGTTGCAACCCAAAAATTACTTGAATTCTTATAGTTTTGTCAATTAATGCAAGAAGTCTAATATTAAATGAGTTAAATAAAAAAAAAAATCATAACCCATCAAATATCTATAGAAAATACCTACTAAAAATTAGTCACTTACTAAATCGAAAATCTCATTACAATGAATCTTGCTATGTAAACTAAAAAGTACAAAACTTTGTCTATTTTTATTAGTGCAAAGTAGTGTTGTTTAAGCTACCTTCTCATTTATGTATCTAAAAAGCCAAAAGAAAATGCTTATTAAAAATTAATAACACGTTTCAAATGAAATTTATAAAACACTTGACATCAACTATTTGCTAATTAACTAAAATGAATATAAAACAATGAAACATTAAATATAAACAATTGACAACACTAAATCATATATAATCTTCATTAAGTTAACGAAAATCATTGTCACTAGCAAGTACAAAAACTTTGTAAGTAGAACATCTTGAATTGTTCAAAACAGTCAACCATTATTACGCAAGAGTGAGAAAATAAATACCAATTACAAGTTTACAAGACATAGCTAAACACAAGCAAGCCGACTGTGTAAAACCCTGAATTTTTCTTAGCCTGCAATTAATTAACTAAAAAATTGATTGCTTTTAGTTAGATTTAAACGTATGAGTTAATTTAGGAGTAACCTTGAACACGTTCAACTTTGTAGCCAAACAAGGATGATTTTTTTCTAATCAATGAGTGATAGTTTTCGTATCCTAATCAAACACTAACTTTGAAGGTAATCCTAATTAGGTTAGGATTAACTTGCACCCTATATAAGAAACCTTTAGGGAAGATTTATATTCTTTTGATTGAAAACAATATAAAGAGAGAAAAAAAAAAAAAGAAGAAAAGAAAGCAAGAGAGAAGGAAAAAGAAAGGAGCTGATGCTGTTTTTGTACGAATCGACTGCAAACTTCGTGTCTGTTTACAGGTAACTTACCATATGTTGACTGGTAACTTTATTGTGTTACCAAGATTTTCTTCTCTAATCCAATCCTCCATCTCTATCACTTCTACAACCACTAAACCATCATCACCACCACTCAAAAACTCCTCCATAGCTGCTGCATAAGATCATCCAACCACCAAAAATCTCTTTCTTTGGGTTTGGGTGACAAGGAAAGCCAAAAATGGTGGTTTCCACCACTTCTACCGCCACTTCCCATGTCCACCATCACAAATTTTCTCAAACCCTACCATACACCCTTCCACAAACATCTCTCCCACAGATTTAGGGACTGATTTTGAGGGAAAATCAGTGGGTGAACTTTTGCTTTTGCCTTGGGTAGCATAAGGAAGTTAATACAAAAATCTGCTGCTGTTTTCAGACTGTCAACTTCACATCTGTTGACAGTTAACTTCTCTCGGATTGACCGGTAACTTTGCTGTGTTAAAAAGGTAATTCAAACCTATTAATTTATAATTTAACATGAGTCTATTTTAATGCCACATTAGTATATATATTAATTATATTAAATATAGTAAGCATTATTAGGCCTATGAGAATTAGACGTTGAACCCTTAACGCACCACTTAGCTGGAGAGACTTTTTACCTTAAGTGTGATTTATTGATAAAGAATATTATTGATTTTAGGTTTTGAGTAGTGTTGGGATTGTTAAGAATTTGATCGCTTGGATTGTTGAAGGTTTGGCTTGAGGTAAAGGAACTTGTACAATGTATCTCCCTCTTTGATTAAATAAAAATAAATCTGATTTTTATTCCTCTTTGTGAGCCAATAATTTATGGACTAATTGTTTTCAAAATTCTTTCCACTATCAAAGTGGTTATTTCTTATGCACTATGGGTCAAGTAAAATAGTCATTTATTGAAATTCTTTATATACATGTTTTGAATCTATTTTATTTGTGAAAAATATTTGTCAAATGTTTATTGATAAGTGTGAACTCTGGTTAGATTATTGGTCCGTCCCAGCAGGGTATTCTAATACTGTTGGAAAATTGGTCCGTACCAGCAGGAGATTCTAATACTGTTGGTCATCAGTACTGATGTAGTGTAAAGTCCCATGATGATGGGCGCCTATTAAATGTGAGTCTAGCCAGAGGAAGTACTTGTATGAATTAGTGTTTTATTGATTTGGATTATATGAATCAGTGATTCTAAAGTGATTTAACGAATGCATTGTTATCGAAAGTGTTTCAGTGTTATTGTTTATTGATTTGAAAGCAAGAGAATTATTTCTAAAAGTTTATATGTCTACTGAATTGAAAGAAATGATTTATTGTGAAACTTTATCGTTTTGTTATTCATGTTTTTAAATTAATCGTGCGAATATGCTTGACCTCTTCTTGTATATATTGTGCAATGTTTTCTTGCCGAACTTTATGCTCACACCTTATATTTTTCCCCACAGATGAATAGCTTGATGTGAGAGACTTCCGCGTACGAAGAGTTAGAATGTTGACGGCTTGATTTGCTAGTTTAATTAGAACTTTTATTTTTGTAGTTAGAAAAATTAATTTATTATTTCAGTGGATGTTGTAATAGGTTATTGGAGGTGACAATTTACTTTGTTGGATATAGATTTATCTAGTTATTTCAATTAATTGTTGAGACTTTAGTTATGCTACGATTCGAATTTTATTATGGATGAATTATTGGAGACAAATTTATCATAGGTTGATATTGTTAAGTGGTCTAACCTATGTGAGACATAGTCCTATGTGGGTTATGGCAATCATGTCGCCAAATCCAATCTTTTGGGTTTGGGGTGTGACAGACTGTGCTTTCCATAACAGGGTACAATACTTATACAGTTAACACTGAACCTCTACATATAGTGTTTGACATCCTTTTACAAATACAGTTAGCCCTAAACCTTTACGTGTAGTATCTGGTATCCTTTTACAAATGAGTTAGTGAAAATGGCATTCAAATTGCTTACTAAAGCTCTTTAAATATTATATTGGAAACAACTAAAAAGAAGAGAGCAAGATCGATAGCCAAACTTTCCCAACTCTTCATCTTGCTAACCAAAGGGCAACTTGCAAATTTTTAAGAGAAATGACAAAAACAAGCACAACAGCAACAAATCAGGAACCAGAAAAGGGGGGGGACCTAATTTGCAAAAGAGATCAAAACCACCAAGACATTGGGGTTTTTATGAAAACACACAAACATGGTGGGGGTTCACAGTTGAATTTAGAAAGAAAAAATAAATAAATCAAACATGAAATCAGAGAAAAATTAAAATTTGTTTACAAACCATCATATCATTATCCATTATCCAAAAAATATGAAAACAAGATAAAAAAAAAAAAAAAAGGTTTTAATGAGAACGATTTTGAGAAAAGAGAGAAATAAAGGTATTGAAGAGAGAGAAATTGGTTTTATATGGAAAAATTGTTGTCGAATAAGAAGATTTTTTGTTGGGAATGGCGCTCACAAAGATCGACAAAAATGACGAGAATAGCTTCTCAAATTTGAGAGTGAGGCAAATCCCTAAACATTATGTTAGTGGGCTTGAGGCTATGGTTGGTATTCTTTTGTCAGGTATTGAAATGTGGAGGATATATTTGGTAATACAAATAGTTTCATTAAACCTTTCAACTTGATTCCCAATGACTTTGAGAGAAGTTGGGGTACCTTAATGTTTCCTAAATAGGCCCTAAAATCAAATCCTTTATCCAAAATTAATTATGACAAAATACCCAAACAAGCCCAAAATAAGCTTATGGCCGCCAAAATAGATTTTGTACCTCCCAGGATCTAATCCAAATAAGTACTAAAACTAACATGGAAATATGTTAGTTGTTAACTATAGGTACGTGAGGGCAACTGGTGTACAAGTGCCGATTTTCTTGCAGCAGAGGGTTATAAGGTTGAGAGTAATTGTGTTATCCTTGACATAGCCCCTACGGGCCTATGTAATGTTCTTTATGCTGACCTAGTGGGTGTTTGTACCCCTAGGAGGTAGTTGTTTGTTTTGTTTTTCTTTCATACCAAAAAACCCCCCTCCCCCCCAATGCATGACAACTAGAGCATTCTGTTTGGTTTAATTGACTATAATGCCGCTATAGAGGACTATAATCCTCAAAATCCTAAAAAATGTGATAAAATGGCTCACCAAAATACGCCTTAAGCACGATTAAACCTAATATTCTTATGAATCAAAATTTTAGCTCATTACAAACTTGGTCTAGATATAATTCTTGGAGAGAAAAAATTCATGATCCTTGGCAACATGGTTTTTACAAAGTCAAAGAATTTTGGAAAATAATTATTGAATAGAATTCTTGGTTGCTTTTTTGTAATCTAAATTAATGCACCACTTAATTTGGAATCCTCTAGAGATAGAAAGAGGATTGGGAAGATGGCCTAATGCCGCAATATATTATTTCCATTTTGAGATCCACACAAGAGAAAAATGAGTAAAGAAAATAAGAAGTTGAGGATTTTTGGTTTGTCTTACAAAAAGAAAAAAAAAAAAAATTAGCACAATAAAATGAAAATCCTTTAGGAATTGTAGTGGAAACTAACTAATTGTTGGAAATATCAAAGAAAAACATGGATATTGAAAATCAAAATATGAAATAATATAACTTCAAATAAAGAAGAAATAAACTTATCGATTGAGACGTGTGAGAACATTGTTCTTAAGAGTTGTTTTGCGCCCCTCAAAGATTAAACAATCGTGTTTCTTGTACGCAGTGCATTCGTAAGTACAAAGAACCGAACAACTCTAGATCATTCCATGAAAATATTTAATAAATATTGAAGAACGCTAGATCGAATTTTATATAAAAGAAGTTTATAGATAGAGAAACAGGAAGGATTAGGAAAAAGCTTTATGAAATTCTTGTGGTTTCTTATTCCAAAGAAGAAGAAGACAACTAAAAAACCATCAAAATGATAGTGGAAAAACCATTTTTTATCTTTTAAAAAAAATTTGTAACTCCCGATATTAATATGCTTACTAACTCATAATAATGGACAATCTATATCTATATATATATCTATACTACCTATAAAAGTCTATATCTTAAAAAAACTTTTGATTGACCATTACAACCTTATTTTAAATTTTAAATACTTATTTACCCTCATATTTAATCAATTAAGAATGTTTATTTTCTAATAGAAAAGAAGAGAAAAGAGAAAGAAAGATAATGACGTCAACTTTATGAATTTTACACGGCTTCCTATACTATGCATGTCTCCTAACCAACTTCCTATTCCTACCATGACTTCTAGTTAATGGAAGGAAGTTTAACCTATTGTGTCAAGCATCCATTCTAATGACCTAAATGTGATACATATTAAGACATTATACGTGTACATGCCTCTCAAAGGGTATTTATGTTTTCAACAAAAAGTAACAAATAATTATATAAATTATATATATATATATATATATATATGAGAATTTATGAATTTTTATATATTTTTTATTATTTTAATATTATTCACGTACAACGCATGTGTGCCCATGTCTAGTATAAATAAATGACATGATAGTTATAAAATCACATATAATAAATAATAATTTAAATCACATATTTGTATATTTTATTTATAAAAAATACAATACTAATAGTCGTGACTTGTGTTAGGATAAATTCTAGGGCATGCTTTTAAACAGTAAATTCTATAATAAAGTAAAATTCTTGATATGATCCTTTTGAAAACTTGTTTTGTTTGATGAGCCGGAAAGTAAATCTTCTGAAAAAAACAAAATCTGGTCGCTAAAAGGTAAATCTTGATGCGTTGGAAAATAAATGAGTCCTCTCAATAGGTAAATAATATGGTCTTAATGAGCTGGAGTGAGATTTCTTGAAATTATTACTACTAAGAATAAAAATAAATTGCATAACAATCATCTTCATTAGAATGATCATAATTTGATGAGCCTTCTGTAGATCTTCTTCATCATTTGCCTAACTTGGTTACTTGTATTCTTTTGTAGTAATAAATTTAAAAATTATTTAAAAATTGTTACTTGTATTCTTTTGTAGATTCTATTGCATCTAACTTGGTTTGGACAGTATTCTTGAAGAGCAAAAATTCATGATCCTTGGCAATAGGATTTTTTTTTCTCTTTTTATAAAGCTAAAGACATCTAAAAAATAATTCTTTACAAAGCTTATAGCCGTTCCATTTGGTTTGCAAATATGACTAGATTTAGCCTTGCTTCTTACTAATTCCAAGCTTTCAATCGTTGTGCTTAGGGTTCTAGTTTGTATAGGCTAGCTTGCATCCTTCAATTTTGTTGTTCTTATTTACATTTGCTATCAATTGATCATTGGTCTTTAAAAGCTTGTAACTGTTCTATTCAGTTTGCTTGTGTTTGATTCATCGAATGCACTCTCATTTCCTTGGTGCAATTGCTTTGGTTTTATTAGTTGTAATGCCTTCTAGATTTGGCTAAACATTCTCTCGAATAGTTGCCTAAACATTCATATTAAAGTTTTCATAATCTCAAGCTAATTTGGCTATATCACGCCCAGAGAAATTTTGCATGTATTAGATACATGCAATTGAGTAGAAGTGACATTAATAAGATTATGATTAGTTTGTCTAATTCCAAACCAGCCCCAAATTCCAAATTCCAAATTCCCAAAAAAAAAAAAAAAAAAAAACCTCACACCCAGCAATCAAAATATCAAACGTTTGATTTCCCTTTGAACCCTGCACCTCCACACACCCTATCTTTCCCTCCCCCTTGCTTCAGAGGCTTCGTAGCCTCCTGTCTCTGTTCTCACACACACGCCATACTCGTATACAAACGTTTTTTTTTTTTTCGAATCACAATACTTTCTAAACCTTTCTATAGACACCAAATCCCCCCCACACCCGGCCCCTCTCTCTTCGATCCTCTCGGTACGTTACGTTGTGACCTCGTGATTCGTGTTTCTCCGATCTTCACCTTCGTTTTCTGCTTCTTCTTCTTCAGAACCCTAAAAAACCCTACTTCCTAACCCTAACTCACTGAGTCGTCTCTCTCTCTCTCTCTCTCTCTCTCTCTATATATATATATATATATAGTTATATATATTTATTCGGAGAAGAATTGTACAAATATAGAGCAACCAAGCTTATAAGGTAAGGATCATGTTCTTAAATCTCTTTCTCTCTTTTTGTTGTGCTGTTTTTTTTTTTTTTTTTTTTTCAATCTTAATGTTAATACTCTGTTTGGTTACTCAGAAAACGAATGGAGTGAAGGGAAATGTAAATATTAAATCTTTGATGTTATGTTAAATTTAAGGTTTAGTTTAGTCGATTTTGTAGTGTTTTTGGGGTCATAAACGGTGAAGATTCTCTGTTTCTGAATTGTAGATTATTATCTTTTCCTTACATTTTACCGGCAACCAAACGGAGGAAAAATCATTTTCGGCATGCAAATAATCTTTCTCTCTTTATTATATATGTTATTCCTACCTGAATTCAGCCCTTGTAGATTGTGTTATAATCCTCACACTCTCTCTCCCTCTCTCTTCCCCTCTCTCCCCCCCTCTTTGTGTATTTGTGTATATATGTGCATGTGCTGGTTTTAACTTCACTGTTTTTTAATTTTTCTATTTTTAAAATTTATTTATTGAAATGGGTACATAGAATTCAATTGGGTTCTTCTTCTTAATTTGGCTTCACTAGAAAAGTAATGTACATCTTTCTTTTGTTTAGGTGGTTGTCACAACTCAAAAGGAGCCTTTACCCGCAGCTCTTGTTGAAAAGGTCGTAGGTTTTGTATCTCATTTTCTAACAACGTCTCATTTCAAGCTGTTGAAGCATATCTATTTATTTTACAATGATTGTCGCTGCAATAATAATGTATATGTCTTTTCTTCTGAATAATATAAACTGTTTTAGAACTCTAAACTTCCAATGCATTCCTATTGTTGATGTTGCTACATCTTATTAGTGGCATTTAATATTTGATTTTGTTGCCAAAATTTTTAATTATCTCTATTAATAACTTGGATTACATACACGTATTTTACACTTATGTTTGTGTCTACATATGTAGAAGGCAGAGACATTTCTTTTGGTGCTTCCTACTCACCCAAAAATTTGTACCTCCTATTGTGCCCCTTGTGCACCTACTCCCACCTGGTGCTTCAATAGTCCTGTCGTCCCTTTTTACTGTAGACTTTAAGGTGCCAAGTTTTTCTTAGACTTTTGCTTCTTCTGCACCCTCCATGTCTGCTTGGTTGACTGAAATTTGGTTTTTATGCTTGCTCTTTAGTAAACCGAGTCGGTTAGGGTGGTGCTAGGAAAGTTGAGATTATAGCCTTTTCTTGTAGGGCTTGGAGAGGTGGAGAGGCCACACATATTGGTTTGAGAAACAAATTTGTTATGGGGATGTTCCCACTGTTATCCCACTATTATTAGATTTATCAAGAACACTCTTTAAGGTTTCTGAAGTTATTTGCAGTTAATGCATGAAGTTCTGGAAATTTTGGTGGGGTTGTTTCTTCTTTCACTTGGTTTGTAAATGGGCTAATGAGGAAGTAGACTTTTGAATTGAAAGAGGAGTCTGAACTCTATAGGTCTTTTGGGGTTATTTATGCCCTTTAGAATTTTCCTTACCCTTGCTTTTGGTTTTAGTTGTATTTTTAAGGGCTCATAGTATTACATGTTAACAGCACATTTGCTGTTTCACCATATTCACCACATTTTTAGTTGCACAATCTGTACATGCTTCTCAAATGATCTACCACTTGTCTGATGCCTCTTTGCTGCAGTCGCATGACTGAAACTGATTTCAAGCTTGTTCTTAGTAGGTTAGAGGCTGATTCTAAGGATGAGTCTGCAACAAGTTGTACAGCCCAGATCTTCTTCCAATGGATTTAGTCGTCGAAAAGGTGAAAGAGAATTGGGGACTAAGTTGCATGCTGGAAAATCAAATCCCAGCAGGACAACAAATGCAGGTGAAAACCTCTGACCTGGATTGGTTTTTTATTGTGTTGTGCTCGTCTTTCTAATGATAGTTGGTCCAGGTGTGCTGACTGGCAGCAAAGGTGGAGGATATGAACGTGATCGACTAGTATATTTAACAACGTGTCTTATAGGACAGCATGTGGATGTCCAGGTGACAAATGGATCTATTTTCTCTGGAATATTTCATGCAACAAATGCTGATAAAGATTTTGGTATGTTCGTGATGATCTTGTAGTTGTTTCATAGATCATGCTTTTGTTACTTATGTTGTAAATTAAAGTTTTTTTTTTCTCCATATACCTTAAATAAGTGAAGTCCTTTATTTAGCCATTTGCTTTCTCGATATTCACTTGCTCATCATTTGTAGGGATTATCTTGAAAATGGCTCGTTTAACAAAGGAGGGTTCCTTCAGAGGACAGAAGACTAATTCAGAATCTGTTAGCAAGGCTCCTTTGAAGACTTTAATTATACCTAATGAAGAATTTGTGCAAGTTATAGCGAAGGTTCTGTTGCATTTCTTTTAGCTGGAAATTCCTTTTCTCAGTTCTAGATTCTGACTAGTAAAATTGATTTAAAGTATTTGAGATCTCAATTGTATACTTATATGATAGTAAGCAGACAGTTATGGTTGTTGCTATAGTGAAGAAATTTACATCTGTGTTTTGTTGGATCAAGTAGCTAAATTCATCTTATAACTCCTTGATCATAGTGATTTAGTTTGGTTATTCAATTGTTCCAGGATGTGTCTGTTACCAGGGATGGGTTGTCAAATGAGCTTCGTGAGAAACAGAAAGAATTAATGCTGGACTCAATCATATCACAATCTCGTAATATTGACGTGGAGAGAGAGCTGGAACGCTGGGTCCCTGATGAAGATGATCCACAATGCCCAGAATTGGAGAATATATTTGATGGCCCATGGAATAGGTTACTACAGTAACTATTTTTTCTCTCTTTTATTTCTCCTGAATTTTAGTGGTAAACGTTCCAGTAACCATCACATCTCTACTCTTCTTGTGGTTCTATTGGAAACCTTTAATGTTATTTACTGATCCTGTTTACTTTCCATTGGCAACCTTGCTGAATTACTTTCAACAAGGTTGTCAATGATTGAAATATGTTTTAGCTACATAAATTCAATAGTATGAAGTTTAGACATTTTTTTTGGAGTTGTCATGGGAAGGCAAACTTGACAACAAAAGTATTTTTTATCTTTTGTTGCTGTGCCCTTCATTGTGTTTGTACTGCACAAAATGCTCAAGATACTTTCATGTGATATATTCATTCTGTTCAGGATTAGTGAATAATTTTGGCAGTGCATTTTTTATTTTTGGGTTATATTTTGTTTTTGGTTTTGGCTGGTCTTTTCATCTTTTAAACATGCACACACCAACTCAACTCAGCTTTAAATTTGAAATACTTATGTTTAGCTACACATTAGTGCCTGCCAATTCAATATTTGGTCATAGCTAGCCTGCATTGTTTTTTGGCCTTCCCTCTTGTCCTTCTCACACCTTAAAGATTTATAACTTGAGTCTTACACTCCTCACTAGCAGTGTGGTCATGGGTCTTCGTTACACGTTGAAGGCTTAAAACTTGAATTTTACACTTCTCACTACCAGTACAGTCATGGGTCTTCATTACATTTGGTCACACCACTTTAGACAAGTTCTCCTCTTCTTGTTGTCAGTTGGTGCTACCTTTATGTTCTCATGAATACATTCCTATATTATTTAATCTTTTCATGTATTGCCTCTTTCTGCTCTATGAATTTGTAAGCAAGAAAATATCATCTATAATATATTTTGTGATGTCTAACCAAACCAATTTTTCAACATCCTTGTTTCATGTTTTAAACTGTGGTTTAATTTCTCTCTCTCTCTGTTTCTCTATGTTTTATAGTATGACTTGTAGTTTGAGGATGGAATCGTTTGTCCAGATCCAAGTGTTGCCTTTGTTCTTATTTTTAGGCTTCTTAGTGCTTTTTTTTTTTTTTTTTTTAATAAATAAAAAAAATTCTGATCAAATGTATTATTTCATTTTTACTTAAATGTATGGTATTTAGTCTTTATGATCTTATTGAAAAATTAAATGACATAGGTTATCTCCATCCTTACATTTGTAATCCTCGATGGAATGCTATCAGTGATAAATCTTCTTTATCCTCTAGGTTTGGATACCCTATTTTTGGAAATACCTACTTTCTTTAAACTCAATGATAATATTTAGTTTGATATGTGGTTTCTATGAGATAATTTGCCATAATTCAGCACACCTTTTCTTAAAATTTGCTCATCTTCGATGCACGTACAGTGATCCAAGGCCCACCTTTCCATCTCCTTATTCTAGAGAAGTTCATTTATATCTTTCTGTCCATCCTTTGTATTTAAGGTGCAATACAAATTGTCACATGCCAAAAATGCATAAACTATGCTTATTTTACATCATAGTTTGACTTTAGATTTGTGAATAGATGTTGTCTTACAGATAATCATACACCGGTGTAGGGGCCAGCATTACATGCATTATTGATCGGCATGCATTATTTGTTAGGAGAACTCATGTTTCTAGGTGATGTGGGAGCAGTAAATAGGGGGAAAAGAAGCTTATAGTGTTCATAAGACTCACTAGTATTAGTAATTTTCATATTAAGTTTTTGAATTTTTAATTTCAGACTCTGGGGGGTATTTTAGTAGTTTTTATTTTTCTTAGGAATGGCCTTTTATTTATTTATTTTTTTTGTAATGTGTTGGGTCTAAGTTACCTATGGAATTAGTAATTAGAAGCTTGGTTGAATCATGAATGAGGAACCTAGTTATATGAGAAACCTATGGGGACCTATTGATGCAGAACAGAAACCACGGGCTGATGAGGGCTGCTGGAGATGCAAGAACAGTTGCTGGAAATTCTGGCAGCAGCTATTTTTGGGTCAAATAGCAGCTTCTTGAGGGATTACTGGATTAGAGTGGTAGGGTGAAGGTATAAGGGTGGATGGCTGGCTGGGATATAGAGAAATATGGTTAAGGGTGTAAAACTGTTAAAAAGATGGAGGATTGTGGTTGATTTAAAGCAAATACAGCAGCAGCAGGAAAATTAAGCAGAAGCAGAAGAAGAAGAAGAAGAAGATATAATCCAGGAATCACTCCTAGAAGTCCTTAAGCATCACACCTAAGATCCCATAGGCATCACACCTTGGGTTAGAAGAAGGCCTCACACCCTCAAGCTTGTAAATCACTCACAAAGTAGAAAATTCTGAAATACTTCCTTCATTCCTTAAAATCTGCTATTACATGGCTTTTTATAGGCTCCTACAAGCAAACAAGCTTCTAACATAAGCCAACTACCCTAGCTTACAACATAAGCCAACTATGCAAGCTTGCAACATAAGCTAAGATCTTGGACCAAATGGACTTGGACTACTCCCAACACATCTGACCCAACTAGAAAGCCCAAAATACAGCCCATAAATGACCCCACCCAATTAGGTCCTAAACAGAAAATTACCAAAATACCCTTGACTCCATAAAACTTAAAATAACCTAAATAAAACTAAACTAATGATAGATGATCTTAAAGAAATGATAAAATAAGACAACCCTAACTAAACTCAATTGAACAAGATCCCAAGTAAGCCCCATCCTGAAATTGATCAAATTTTCATAGCCTTTTGAGGCTTGCATCACCTATCTTATTAGAATTCTATAAATTGGATTGTAATAATTCTTCTAGGAGTGGAATTTTGGTTAATAATCAGTTGAATGTGGAATGCTTTTGTGTTTGAGTGTGGATCTCAAACAGACTCTTGTGGGTTAGGGTCTTTCTTTCTCTCTCTCCTACTTCTTTTCTTTGCCTTTCTTATTTTTATTTATTTATTTATTTTTATGAAGTAATGAGTGTATTAAAAGGAGAAAGTCCTGCACACAGGAAGTATACAAGAAGCCTAAAGATTTAAAGAGTCTAAAAACTCAAGCAGGGCTTTCCTATAATAAAAATCTTCAGGTTCACCCCAAGCAAGAAGATAATCCAAAACATTCAGCTTTACACTATTAATAGTATTCTCAAAATTACTCGTTTCTCTCTGTCCATAAGGACCAAGAAATGGCATGCGGCACAAGCTTCCAAGCAAGTTGAGCAGTTTTGTTGGGAGCTACTGCAACTCCAAGATTCAACTGCCTGGCATACACTTCTTGGCATCACCCACTGTATTTGGAAAATACCAAAGCAACAATTCCATACTTCCATTGCCACTGGACAATGGATGAGTAAATGATCTACAGTCTCTTCCTTATCTTTGCATAGGACACACCAATTTTTCAGATGAAACCCTCTTTTCTGCAAGTTATCCAGAGTTAAACACTTGCCCCAACAGGCAAAGGTAAAAAAAAAAAAGAAATTTTAGATGGCACTTTGGCAACCCAAATCCTCCTTGCAAGAAAGGATCTTTTTTGCACACCAACAAGAGAATGGTAGTAGGATTTGACCGACAAAATCCTGTCTTCCTCTGGTCCATACAATGCCATCCGAACCATGTCTATCAGTGTGTGTGCCATAAATCATTTCAAAGAATCTTATTACATCCATTAGGGAGGCTAGGGTAGTGGACTGCATGAGGAGGGGTAATGACTCTTTAAGTTGGGACATTAATTTTATGCAAGGTGTTGTTCACAACCCATAAAAGTTTGTTCTATGGGCCCATACTTTTGCCTAGGCTAAGTCCTAACCTTGTGCTGCATCACTAGTGGTAGTAAAGGACAAATTTTATTTGATGTGTTTTTAATTATTTGTTACCATGGCAAAGCAAGAGGATGCTTGCCAAATTCCACACCTAGAAGAATTTGGCTTAGAAGGTAGACTTAATACTTTGGCGGCTGAGATGTAGGGCTGTTAAAGAACTTTAAATTTGGTTACATGGCATAACTATTCGACAATTAGTTGACACGTGGCATTTAAAGCGATCCATTTAATAAAAGTTGAGTAGGTATTAGGGCACAAAGGATCTAGGGTAATTCAACATTCAGATGCCTGTCCTTTATTAGTTCCCAGACCCTCATAAGCCTATTAGAGCTGGTGGTAGGACTCGAGTAGGCTTGCTAGTCCTGGATGCAGATTGAGGCATTGAAACATGCTACAATGGTCAATTCCAATATTCCATTGGGATAGCATGAGGGTCTTGGAATGGTGTCTAGAGCAAGGGTTTACTGAGCTAATTGAGCGGCTTGCCCCATAATTGGGGTGGCATGCATTCTGCCTTGGTCACCGTGGGGCAGTCAAGTCCATATCGTCCATTAGACATGGGCCACACATAGTGTGGGCTCATGGGCTTGCAGCTGTAAAATCCCATAGGAACCATTTGCGGGAAGGGCTCTTGTTGGCTAGAGAATTCGACCATTAGAATTTCGTCACATGGAGGTGCCCTAAATTTCTATATAAAGGCCATTCTAGAATGAATTATTTATAGAGATTCACAACTTTGAAAGTACAAGGACTAAGAGCATTCCCTGTATATGGATCCTCTCATCCTACAACACCTCGAGGTTTCCCCTTGGTTGCCTCGCTCTCCCCTCTACCGTACCCTCTTGCTCTCATCAACTTAGATGACACTAACTGGAATAGTTCACCTCTTGCTCTCCTACAAGAACCCATCTATCAGCTATTGATCAACAAACTTAAAATTAGCCACAAGGATTGGCACTACCACTTCCCATGGTAGCACTGCAAGTAGTTCCCTTGGTGGAGCAAGATCATGATTACGATGCCAAGATTGATATGCTCAACCCCCCCCCCCCCCCCTCCTTTTTTTTCTTGGGGGGGGGGGGGGGAGATTTCGCTTGAGTCCTTTAGTGAAAGGCTTAATCAAGTGGAGTATGTGTTCATGTATAAAGTCATCCTTGATAATTGAAGTGTACCTCTTGTAGCCACTGAACTTTGTTGATATGCAAGCACTTGGTATCTTGATTTCACTCAACAATGGTTCTTCTGAGGAGACTTGATTCAATTATTTTGTACCATGTGATGACTGTGTTGATTCCTTTGAACTTATATCAAGAAATGTTATACAAGTTTCAAAATTTTTGGTGAGGCAATAAGACTATAGATGAGTTATGAGTACACTCATGGATTTCATAAGTTATAACTATAAAGCCGAATTGAACAGTTTAATCAATCATGGATCACTTGTTTCATTAGTGGATTAAGGACTGCTATTCAAGTTTAGATCACTCTATAGTGCCATTCGTTTGCAAGAGGTTCCAAACCGGAGTTGAAATACTGGTGGGGCAACTTGAGAAGAAACCTAAGAATGTTAAGTTAATAAACCTACTGTTGTGGATCCACTAAGAGTGCCGCCACACCCCTTGAGTTCATTGAACTAGGGGTGGATATAAGAAAGATAGTTGTTTTATCTGTGGGGCACTAGACATTAAGCAAAGGCCTTTTTTATAGAGAGGTTGTGTAAAGCAACAAAGGGCTCTCTTTGATAGCAAGGTCAAAGAGCAAAATGATGAATGGCAAACAGGGTTCAAAGTCTCGCTTGTGTTGAACGAGATCTCGGCAATATGATTCAGTCTCGGCCATGGGACAAGATTTCCCAATGGTACAGAAATATATAAGGGACTTTGCTTCTCCGACGAGATCAGCGAGATTTCGTTCAACACGGATCGTTACTAGGTGATATCTCGTAAATTCGGTGCATCTCGGACGAAATCTCGTCAATCTCGAGCGATACTTGAAGTCCTAGAAGCCATCAAAACCCAAACAGGTCTTTGATCTCTCTCGTTTGTGTCGACAATTGATGGTTTGTGTGGGTTGCTCAAGTTCTCAACTGGGTTCGGCTGTTGAAGCTCACACCTCAAGAATCTTCTGGAACAGATCTGGTCAAGGTTCAAGGAGTCGAGGGTTGACTGGTTTTGCGGCCTCAGGGGTGCTTGACTTGGTTCGTGGCCTCAGGTGTGTCGACTGGTTCGAGACAAGTGGGTTCTTCCAGTGTCGGGGTGCTCGACCAGTGGGTTTGAGCTTGAAGCCAGCCGAGAGAGAGAGAGAGAGAGAGAGAGAGAGAGAGAGAGAGCACCTGGGTTTGAGCTTGGAGCCAGCCGCGAGGGAGAAAGCACCTGCGTCGTTGTGGGTGTGCATCTCCTTCTTCTTCTTCTTCTCCTCTTTTCCTTTATTTTTTTTGTGTCGGTGGCTATCATCTGCCGACTCTTCTTATATTCTTAATAAATTACAACACAACGTATTATTTTGGAGCAAGTATGAAAGTTTGACCTTTTAACCTATTATAAGTTAGTACTTAATTTTTTTTATTTTCTTATTATTTTTTAAAAAAGCAAACTTTTTTTATTATTACCTTGTATTATTTATAAAAATTACCCAATCATTTTAGTATTTTTTAAAAAAAAAATTATTTCTAATTTTTAATTGACAAGTAGGTAATTTTAAAATGTTAGTTTTTGTAACTTAAAAGTAATTTATTTATGTAAATTGTATTAAATCTTCTATTACTTATTTTTAATATAGTAATAAATAATAGCCATGCCTTTTGCTTCAAAAGAATAAAAAAAACTATTAAATATTATGTATTTTATAGTAAAAGAACGCGTTAGCACCTGTTTTAATGTTATGAACCATATTACGTGTCCAAAGTTAATTGTTTTGCTTATGAATGGTTCCAATGTGATTATCTTATTTTTTTATGATTTTTCTATTATTTTTTTAGAGTTTTTAAAACATTTTTTCATGCGTAAAGTTGCATCTCGCCTGAGACGCGACGAGATGGGCGATACCGAGATGACCGAGACCGAGACTTTGAACCATGATGGCAAAGCATGCAAATTGATTCCAAGGGAAAGATGGTAGAAGAGTTGTTTTTTGGAAGAAGTTCTAGACAATGATGCGGCGGATTATTATGCTGATCTAGAAACTATAGCTCATGTTCATGTGTCTCAAAACCAACTTGTGAGGTGCAAATTTATCAAGATAGCATTGAAAGGAGGTTTGTTTTTACATGTCAGGGTTGTCTGATATGAAGGTAACTTAGTTTCTGTCTGTATCATTGTCGATGGATGATCATCAGTGAATTTGATTTTAACAAAGCTTGTGTGATGCATGAATTTCCTCATATTAAGGTAGAAAACCCACTTAGTGTGACTAGACATAATCATAGACCTGTAGAAGTGTTGGATGAGATTATTGTGGTTCCAATTAGAATATTTTAGTACCTAGGAACAACTTTTTACTATTAGTGTGTCCTTGATACTTGTGATACACTTTTGGGTAGGCCTTGCCAAAGGGAAAACAAAGTGCTTACTGATGCTAAGTTTAACACTGTCCTTATTCGAAGTCAACAATCTGTCGTCCTCCTTTAATCCCAACCGCTTTCTTGCATGCCAATGTGGCTACATTTGTGGGTTCCTCTTCATCAATAGTGTTCACAGAGCTCATCATTTGGACTCTAGCTTGAATTCAAGTTGGAAGTTGTACTTTTCCGCACCTGGAGAGAAAAATGTGAGAGCGATTAATAGGGAGACAAGAGTTTATAGTATTCATAATGGTCACTAGTGTTAGGACTTTTTAGATTTATGGTTTGATTTTTTTTTATATTTTAGCATGTGTTACACTGACTCGGCAAGTGACCCCAATGTCCCCGTGTTGACATGACATGGGTATGGGATCCAGCTCAGACATAGCAATTCCAAAACGAATACAACTGATCGTGAGAGAGAGAGAGAGAGAGAGAGAGAGAGAGAGAGAGAGGGTGTGCATACCTCGTCAGGTTGGAATACCAGATTTTCTGCTGGAGATGTCAGATTATGGGACTGGGAGAGACACCAGACGATTTGTTGGAGATGCCGCCAAAGCAGGGAAGCCATAGGACCAAGTGTTGCCACAAGGTTTGGGATTGGTTCTCTTGAAAGTTAAGAAAGGGTTTGGTACTGCTTCTCAAAAGTTATAGAAACCTTCCTTTTATTTTATTTGTGTCCTTGGATACATACCCCACCCGAAGTCCATGTAACATTGATTTTAGTCTTTAGGTGTGTATTAGTAATTTTGTAATGTTTTATGGGCTTTTGTTATTTATTTAATATTTTTTTTTGAAAAAATTAAAATTGTTCCTGTAATTTCTCCAAAAATCACCTTCATTATATTTTGTATTGACTGATAGATTTTTATTATTTTCTTATTAGGAGCTGGGATCAGTTTCAAACAAATGAAGCATTATTTGGAGTGAAAAGCACCTTTGATGAGGAACTTTATACGACAAAACTTGAGAGAGGTCCTCAAATGAGAGAGTTGGAAAAGGAGGCTTCAAGAATAGCAAGAGAAATTGAGGGCGAGGAAACCCAAGATCTACATTTAGCAGAGGTAATAATACCTTTAACGTTAGTTTCTACCATTTGTTTTTTTTTTTTTCTAGTCATATAATTTGCATTTCATGTGTTTCATTTAACAGGAAAGAGGCATTCTCCTTTATGATAGTCTTGATTTTGATGAGGAGACAAGATTCTCATCAGTCCTTAGGGGGGTTAATGACACAGGATATGAAGAGAGTGATGACATAATGTTGGATTCACACAATATTGAAACTTTTGGAGGTTCCTCTGTTTCCAGCATTAGCAGGATTTCCACTGATTTGACGTATGGGAAAACCAATGATGGACCTCATGTTTCTTCAAGCTCATCGTCTTTGGTAATGTCTTAACTTTTCATTCTCTCTGTGGAATTTCAATCATCATGATTAGCTTTAGAAATGTGAGCTATTCTTGTCATGAACAGTTCTACCTGATTTAGTCTGATTCTGTAGAGTTGTGGACCTATGGTCAACTAGGTGGTTGCATAGGTTCTCATGGGCCTTGGACTTACCTCGTCCATATGGGTTGTGGGGTCTTATATGGACCATGGGCTTCCTCATTAAAAAAACAAAAAAGTGCATGGTTATGTACAAATGTACAATCTGCCTCAACGAAATGCAATCTTATTGTGCACTTGGGACATTTTGAATTGGTGGAGCAGGGCAAAGTCACATATTTAAGTAAAATAGCTATGAACTCACGCGGTGATATTCTTACTAGAGTTCTAAAGGGGATGCTGTAATTTAATGCCAAGCATCTTCCTCGCATCTGCATAAAGTTTTAACAATCTGAAGTGGGTATGGGATCCATTCTTTAGGAAACCATTTTTAGAAAGAGAACTAAATTTCCTATCTATAGCCTTCTTGTGATTACTATGATTCTTGTATTATTCCTGTTGTTATCTGCGTTAAGGACCTAAGGTTGATAACGAAGCCAAATTTTGTAGTTAGCCGGGGCAACCTTGTATCCGGAAGCGAAAGAGGAAAGCAAAAAACACATCAGTTTGAAATGGTGAGAAGAGACTTGATTGCCAATGATATAATGGGGGATATGGCCCTGGATAGATCTAAATGGTGAAGATAATTTGTGTGGCTTGACCCCAAGTAGTTGGGATCCAAGGGTTCGTTGAATTTATATGCTTACAAAAAAACTCTACTTTTTTCATGTTCAATGTCATAGTTTTCTATAGATGGCCCCAATTTGAGATAAAGAAGAGGATTGCATTAGCTAGTGAACGAGCAATCAATCTTTAGTCAAATATTTATAAACATAATTCATGGTAATTATTGTGAAAAAATGTGTAGCCAACACTTTGCCATTGGATAGGGTCACAGGGCTTTGTTGAAATAATTCAAGTGTATGTAAATTACACATATCCACGGGTGTGATACACATACATTCATGTGTGTGTGTTTGTTTGTGTCTGGTTTATGAAAAATGAATGTTATTGGAGAGCAAGGGAAATTGCAGGAATGTCTTATCCAAGTAAATAGAATTGGAAAGAATCAAAGAAATGCGGATAGATGTAAATGAGATTACTGAATTCTAATATTGTTGAAGTAATTTGGACCTATATTCACTCCATGTCTTTCTCTTTCTTGTGTGTGTGTGTGTGTGTGTGTGAGAGAGAGAGAGAGAGAGAGAGTCCTTGTTTAGGTCAATAGTTAAATTTGCAAATTTATAATACTGGGTTCATTGTTAAGTTAATGGATTGTACTGCTCAACAGAGAGGTGCTAAAAAAGTACTGAAGTGTGCATTAATGGGGTATATTGCATTAGCAATAAGAGAATTGTCTTATATTTCATTAACAGTTCAGTAAACTTGATTGTGTGAAAGTCTTGGAGATTATCAATGTACAAAGTGTTGAGCCGAACCTGTTTTAGCCGTTTGTGACAAATGGTTTATTGGTTTTTGACTAATTTTAATGCATGTTCTTAATTTTGAAAAGCTAACTAATGGGTTCTTGATGCTTTTGTGGAGATCGTTCTTGTTGAACCAAATGAAAGAGGAAAATTTTTTATGGACATTCTCCTCAGGTTCATTATTCTAGAGTTGTTGTAGTTAGCTTTTATATGCTTTAAAGTAGTAGAAAGCATTTGGATCTTATATTGGTGTTCCATTTACAGGGAAAACATTGCATATAATGAATATTAGAATTCTTAATACCTTGGAAGAAGAAAAATACATGCTTCCTCTGAAACCATGATGTCATAGACTCAGTAATCTTCTATTAATCAACCAAATGGATGTTTCCTTAGTGGAGAATAAGTTTGCCTATAAACAAGTACAGGTGGGTTAGAAACTTCTTTTCTTTAGGGTTTATGAAAGGGAAAATGATCTTCAAGTTTTTAGAGGGAATAAGGGTAAATTTGGAGGTCATTTAAGGATGAGTATGTTATGAATTTAAAGGAATACTTAAACAAAAAATAAAATAAAATAAAATAAATTTAAAGGAATAAGCTTTGCTGTAATTTCTCGAGTGTAAGGGAATTTTTAGGTTTTCAAGTTTAGATTGTATTGGAAGACAGGGTCAGGATTCATGATGCAAAGTAAGGCTTTTAGGGTTAAATTTGAGCGTAAGGAAAGGTCTGGTTGTGGATTAAAGGAGTGCATAGTAGTGCTGTAAATTAAATTAAAATAAAGAAGAAAGGAGAAGAAGAGAGAGAAGATAAACCTTAGAATTTCACTAAGGCTGTGTTTGTTATGAGAGAATGAGGGAGGGAATGGAATGGTGATTCTATTACCCCAAAAAAAGTGAGTGATTGGTTGCCCAAGGGAATGGAATGGCCATTCCTTTGTGGGGGTCTATTCCCTTCTTGGAAGGAATAGCCATTCCTTCCCAAACCACGAGGAATATCCCACCTTTAAGGAATGAAAATTATTAAAAGTGGGTCCCACCTATTTTTTTCCATTCCATTCCCACCCCTTACCAAACATTGGTATGGAATGACCATTCCCATTCTCATTCCATTCCATCTCCATTCGATTCCCTCAAAGAAAACACAGCCTAAGGGTTTTTAGGAGCCTCACGTAGAAGATAATCAATGTGACTCAATGTCAACATTAGAATGCAAAAACTGCAAATAAGTTCTCTTCAAGCAAGTGACTACACCTCATGAAGCGGAGGTCTTGAGTTCGATTCTTGCTAAACCCCTTGGTTGTTCTCATGGTCCTTGGACTAACCTGGTCCATATGGGTTGTGGGGTCTTATATGGGCCTGGGGTAGGCCCAAAGGGTTTCCTTGTCATTATAAAAAGAAAGGTTCTCATCAATAAATTGTGTCTGTATTCTGAAAGAGCCTTAAGACCTACTTTCTAAATTCTACTCCTAGTCAAATTAGGAAACTTACTAAAAACAAGTAAAAGCTTCCTTAATAACTAAATTAGACTCAAACTTAAACAAAAATAAGAATGAGCTAAGTTCATAACCTAACACCTACTTACTTTGACGCCAAACACCTAAATTTGAAAATTTGCTAAAATACGGAATATCCCATCAAACATAGTTCTCTCTATGTGGCATCATTGGTTGGGCAATTGTTGCATTAGTGGGTGCCGCATAGTTTTTGCAAGTTTACTAAACCCTAAGGTTCCTAAGCATCTTGTCACTAGTCACTACTATAATGTCAGGTCAAATGAAGTAATTATTTGAAAATATTAAATGGGTGTTGCATAGAAAAGCAATTGAGATCCTAAGAATTTGTGCCATTGTAAAGTGTTCCGTAAGGTGATGTCGTCTTATCATCATCCCACATCCCAATGACAATTTCGTTTTGAAACTAATAAAGTTTTTGTACAACAGGCTTTCAAACTTCAAATCTTGAGTGGTTTTTGAAAACTACTGTTTCTATGTCTAAACAAAAAATTGCAAAAGATATTAGTGGCCATTATGTGTTTATGTGGTAGGAGTTACTGGTTATTTTCTCACTTGGGTGGTGGTATCCCCCCCCCCCCCCCCCTCTTTCTCTCTTGTTGTGGTCTGCAGGAGGAAGCACATTCTTCTCAATCAAGTTCTGGCAGGGACTTATCCCGCTCTGGTTCTAATGATCATGCTAGACAGATGGCTTCAAGTTTCCCGTCTTTCCCAACTTTAGACGGTGAAAACAGGTTTCTTATTGCTTCAGATTTCTATATTTATTAATATATTTGTTCTTTGAGAGAAAATAAACTGTTCTTAGTGTCATGAGAAAGGCTTCTATGATGACTAAGCATTAAACTACTTGTACTCTATAACTTACTATGTTCATTATTATAAAATTTTACTTTTTATGTTAATTATTTTAAAATTATAGGATTCAAGAGGACGAGTTCTATGAACAGCATGGAGTAAATAATTATGCTAAGGAGCAAACGGTGAGTTCAATTGAGATTAATGTTGCGCTCATTTCCCAAGAGGTGTCTAATGTGATTACTTTCAAGTAGATTGCTTATAATTTTGGATATCTTCTAACATTGTATGTTTTATTTCTCTTTATATTAATGCAGTTAGCTGAGGAAGCTCAAACGTCAAAATCTGATGGTGAGTGCACATTTTAACCTGGTGCCTGCGAACTATAAAATGTGGTTAGCCTACCCAGCCACTAAAATAATGCCCATGAGATCCACTTTTTAACCTGCTGGGTTTATTGCATCACTATCTGAAAAAGTATAGTTAAGATTTTATTGATAGCAAGTAGGCTTGACATGATGAAAGTAGAATTTGTTTGATCTCTGGTTCATTTTAGTGTCTAGTAAGTTCTAGGGATCTTTAAAATATCTAATAATTAGTCAATAAACTGTGATTTTATTATTGTATTAAGGTTTTATCCTGGGTTGGAAGTTCTGAGTCAATTAGTTAAAATCTGTGTTAATTAAAAGTTTGGAGAAAAATCAACTTTCTCTCTGAGTGGGAAATGACCTAAAAATGGTCATATTTATATTAATGATGTCTTTTCTAATGTGTCCCTAGCTTAGAAGCAAGAACCTTCCACCAAGGGTGCCACTTCTGCTTTAGAACTACAATTCTGCACTCTCAAGTCAGAACCTTGTAGGAACTGCAATTTTCTCTCTTGAGAATCTCGATTCTAAGTAAAATGGAACCTTGTGATATAAAGGGGAAGGCAAAACCATGACACCCCCCACACCCTCCAAACTAATCTTCTTTACTTAAATAAAATGTAAAAAGTTTTCTAAAAATAATAGAATTGCCATTAAATAATATTATATTAATGCTTAGTTAAGTACTCAATACTTTTCTTAATCTTATTTTTATTTTTTTAAAAAGGGTAAAATTGTGCTTTTTGTTTCTTTACATTAGCGTGGCTTCTCAAAATAAGACTCCTTGCAAATTTTTTTTTTTTTTTTTTTTTTGGAATTGCATTATAATTTTGCTTGAATTTTCTCTACATTTTCATCCCATAAATTATCATATTGAATTAACACAATATATAATTTTTATTTTGATCAGCAACAAAGGGAATATATTGAAAATCAAAGAAGATACAAAAAAAGGACGAGGTGTCCTATAAAACTGAAAAATAAAGAAAAGATAGAAAAGAAAATCAAAAACAAAAATCACTCCAGGCCACATACAGGCCTCCAATCAGACGAGATAACAAAAAATGGAATGCCATTATACTCCGAAGAAGCCAAAGCCCAAAAAGAGGCCCAAAACACCACTTTATCACACAAGAAACCCACCACCTCCTCCTTATCTTAAAAAATCCTTACATTTCTTTCCAACCACAACACCTAGAAAATAGCTAAGATAGCACATCTCCAAAGCACCAATGCATTCTTACTCTTCCCAAAATAGAAATCATGCCAACACAAGAAGCGTGCGCTACCCAACACAAATCGGCTAGAAGAAATAATTTCTGCCACAAATAATTCGCAACTGTGCAATGTAGAAATAAATGATCAATATGCTCCACTTCCTTTTTGCACATAATGCACCATTGAGGTGATAGGCAACATGAAGGGCGTCTCCTTTGAAACATATCTTTAGTATTAATTCTTTTATGAGCAACAGTCCACATAAAAACCTGAACTTTTAAAGGCACTTTATATTTCCAAATAAACATATGAGTGAGAAAGTTAGGGACAAAGGAATTATCGATCTACATTTCCATATATGATTTACAAGAAAATACACTAGTAGAATGGGGAAGCCACTTCCTCCCGTCAGAACACAACGGTCTCAATATGACCCCATCTAGAAGGGAAAAAAGAGAAACTAGCTCACAAGTCTCCCTCTCATTGAGATTTCTGAAAAACTGAAAATCCCATCCAATAGAAACAAATGAGGAATCAACCATATTCCAAATACAAGAACCATGAGCTCGAGAGAGATTGTACAACCGTGGAAAACGCATAGAAAACAGACAATCCTCCCTCTTGACATCCTCCCAAAAATGAATCCTCTCCCCATTACCTACCACCAAGAAGGTAAACCCCAAGAAGTGAGGCATAACTTGAGAAATAAACTTCCAAGGACTTCGACTAGATACTCTACTTCTCACTTGAGAGTCCCAACCATTGTCCTATATACCATATTTGCTTTTAATAACCAAATGCCACAATGAATCCCTTTCCAAAGGAAACCTCCATAAAACTATTTCCCTGTTAAAGCAATCTTTCTAGCAATAATATTTCCCAATGCTAAACCCCCCTTCAACTTAGAGTGACACGCCATCTCCCAACTAACTAAATCATCTTTCTTGCCCTCTCCCCAACCTTCCCACAAAACTCATTAGTTTTTCAATTTTGTTAGCCACCCTCACTGGAATTTTAAAAAGGGACAAAATAAATAGGTAAGCTAGCCAATACTAACTGGATCAAAGATAAGTCTACCCCCTTTGGACAACAATGCTCTTCTCCAACTGTCCAATCTATTCCCAATCTTATCAATGACATGATTCCAAAATGAATCCAATCTCGGATCACCCCCTAAACGTAAGCCAAGATATTTCATAGGCAAACAATCAAGAGAACAACCTGAGACCCCAGCTAGCCTCTCCTCTTTTTATCTAGAACCATTCAAAGCCCACTAATGAGCTTTTTCTCATATTCACCTTCAACCCAGACACTAACTCGAAAACCTGCAAAAATATGTCCCAGGATCAAAAGATTCTGCTCATCCCTGAGGCGAAGAACAAAGTATCATCAGCAAACTGCTAATGAGAAATGGACACCCTATCTCTACCTATAACAAAACCCTCGTATAAGTCTATTGAGAATCCACTACTAGAGTGAAAAGAAAAGGAGATAATGGGTCTCCTTGCCTCAACCCCTAGTTGCTTTAAAGACCTTTCTAGGCTTACTATTCAAGATAACTGAAAATTTGTGGGAGACAAACAACCTTTAATCCAACACAATATATATATATACAGTCCCAATTTGGTAGGGACATGTTGATATAAGTTATATCAGTATTATGCATTGGGGGTTGTTTCTCGTGCGTTGGCCCAATTGTACCTTGTAACCCATCAATGCATGAGGTACAAATTCTAATGCAGGTGCTGAACTTATATCAGCACATCCCTACCTGACCGCCATCCTATATCTATACTACTATTAAAAGTCTCTAAAATTGAAAAAAATTTTATTCACAAATTTACCCTCATATAAATTTTTAAATACATTTATAGCCTTGGTGGACATCCACCATCATATGGTAATCAACTAATTAACAAACCAAGGGAAACTATTGAATTGAAGTGAGGCTATGTATGTTTGAGTGTTTGAGTTAGATTCTAACTCCAAAAGGTGTGAAACCCTTTCTTATCCCCTTTAGATGACCCATGGAAGTTACATTCTGGCTCGAATCCTACTGCTGGATAGACTAATTTTCCAAAAGCTATAGGGAGCAAAACCTTGTTGCCTGGGTAAGAGATTCTTACCTCTGTTCAATATTTAATATTGATGTTAATGGAATGGATTCTTAATGTTTCTTGTTCTTATTGAAACATATTTGTGTGTTAACAACAATATCAGTTTCGTTGATAAGAGATTTGGCCTACGACATTAGAATTAGACTTTTAAATCGTGCTATTTTCTTATTTCCTTTTTCTTTCTATTCAATTAAAGATTTAAAGTGCTCCTTAAACTTGATTTCTTTCAATGTGATATTAATTTAATGCTATTGCTGTTCGATAGGTTTTTTTTTTCTTTGGGTTGGTTGGATAGTATTTTAGACTTTGCTATTTTGCGTACATATGGGATTGCTTTCTTCCTTTTTCTCCTTTAAAAAAATAAATTAAATGTTATGAGAATTATTTTATTTAATTAAATTTGTTCCTTTTCCTTATACCATGCCTAGACGCCTAGTACCCAAGGAATATATATATATATTATATGTTGGTGGTAGCTGTTTAATGTGAGAAATAATTCTATTTTGCAAATAAATATCAAGTTAAGATTATTAACGTTTGTTTACCAACAATATATAAATTGAATTAATCAATTGATCATATAGATTGATATTAGGATTTCATTATATGGTGTAGTTACACCAATATCACTGGTAATGATATATAGTTATATCTCATTATAGCAATAATCATGTTTCAAGGTTTCAAGAGGTTGGTTCCCCTCCCCATCTTTATATTTTTAATGCTTTACTCCTATATTGTATTGTTATAGATTTTTGCGTTTGATTAAATATAGTTTACTGCGATATAAGTACAAATAGTGCACATGCAACACACGTGTGCACCAACTAGTATATATATATATATATTCCACAAGTGCTTCCTACATGCCCCAAACCTTTGACTCTTGTATGTTCCCCTGCTTCTCCTCCCCTGACCCAGCCCCAATCCCTGCTTAATGCTTCTGTGGCTGCAAACTAGGTGAGCACAGAGCATTTATACCTAGCAGTTTCCTTTGTATTCTATGACCAATTGTAGCATCTACTTTGAATGATTTGGGGTGTTGTCTGTACAGAATTGTGTATCTACGTTTGTAAAACTCCCCTGCACGTTGCACCTTAAAATTACTACTTATGGTAGGGAACGGACACCATTCTTGTATAGATGTCATTTATTTCCAAGGTTTCTGATCTCTAATCTCGTGCATCTTATTCTTTCCTCTCCTTAGGTTAATATCTTGGCTTGCGAGAGTGGTTAGAGTATCTTTTGATGTTCGAATATTTTTATAAATTGATTAGAGTTTGAAATAATCAAAACTCTGATAGTTACTTGGGTTGTAAATGTTAATTTAATATTTAACGTTCATTGACTACTGATTATGGAAGCTGATTTTGGCAACAGGAGAATTTACTCTAATGATGATTGGGTCCGTTGCTCTTTATTTCGTATATCTTAACTTTTAGCTGTTTATTTATGACTTAAAATTTTCATGTGTACTGAATTTGTTCAATGTAGGTTTCTAAGTTTCTTTTGCTCGTCTTTATCCTTTAAGGAAAGTAAATTGTTAACAAATATAACATTGAGATTAGAAAAGAGGCTGTAGATTTTCACTCGAGCAGCGCCTAGGTGCTTAGATGTTTGGGGCCCCTCATCTAGGTGTTACTTAGGGCCTATGGAATGGTGGTTCTCTCATTGTTCTTATTTGAGGATCCCAAACATAATGCATGTAACAGGTAATTTGGGACCTTGAGGACAAATTCCTAGGAGGGCTAATTTTAGTATTATGAGAAGGTACAGATTTGTGTTAATTTCGTGTATATGATTAGACTTATCTCAAGATTTGATTAAATCATTTAGCTGTTTTATTATCTGAGTTTCCTTCTAACAATTGCAGGTGTTAGCATGAATTAATTAATACTAAACTTCTTGATCCCTCTAAAAGTTTGTGCGGAAGACGCTCCCCATCACTACATTTGGTGTTGAATTGATTAGTATTTTTTTCCTAAATTTTGGAGTTTTTTTTTTTTTTTTTTTTTTTTTTTTTCTTTTTGGGGGGGTGGCTGGGTGTGTTTTGAAACAGGCCTTTGTGTTGTCCTGTTTAGAGGTTTTCCTTCCTTGTAGTGATGTCTAGCTAGGTTGTCCTCTTCAAAGTGATTTGTGTGTCTTTATGAGATCTTTAGATGATCATTACTCCTGATGTTTTGATCTTATTTTGTTGACTATGTGGCAATTATACAATTGATGTAGATTCACCATCATCACTGAATACGAAGAAAGATGGCTCTGATAAGGTGGGACTATCCCCTAATGCCACTGCATATGCTCCCTCTCGTGTTTCAAAGGGTCAGGAAAAGATGAGTTCTCCTATTGAACTGCCGGAGGCTGCAGTATCTGGCAAAACACAAGGTGAAACACAATCTTTAAACTCCCGTGGACGACCTGGTAGTTCTACATCATCCACTTCAGATTGTTTGGGTGCTGCCTCAGCTTCTAGTGGTCCTGGGCTATCACCAAGCTCATCAGTGGGTTCTTTATCTTCAGAAAAATTTACACTGAATCCCCATGCTAAGGTAGGATTGATTACCTTTCATATATATATATATATATATATAGATATATATATATATATATATATATATAAATATAGATATATATATATATATCTATATTTATATATATCTATATATATATATATATATAAATAAATAATATATATACGGTCCTCCTATTATGAGGTGCACCTGATGTAATTTTGCATATCTCTATATATGGAAGGACCTGGTAATAGAAGGAGTGTATATAAGTAAGTATATATATATATATATATATATATATATATCTTGAGATGTTTAATTTTACCGGACACAAATATTAGTTAACCAAAAATATAGGCATTATGTTTTCATTCTTTTAATATGATCTCTTGATAAGTTAGTGGGTTCTGATAGATGGCTAATACATTATGTTTTCTTTGTTTTCCACTCTTGTTAAATGTTATCAGGAATTTAAACTCAATCCCAATGCGAAGAGTTTCATCCCATCTCAAGCACCTGTAAGACCTTTGTCCCCGGTGTCTGATGGTTCCTTCTATTATCCAACTAACGTGTCCCCTGTCCCACATATGCATGGCATGCATGTGGGCATTGGTGTAAGTACCTGGCTATAACTTATAATTATTCACTTTTTACCCTGTTTCCTTAGTTCAAAGTTTGGAGTATAAAGAGTGCTAGCAAAGGTGTTGGATGGGGCAGTTTGATAAGTTAGACAAGGCTGGTGCATAATTGAAATCTTGTCTATATTACATACTGGCCCCTCACCTGGAAATGCCGTCGAAGGCAGTTATTATTTATGGATGCCACTTCTATCTTCCACCAGGAAATATATCTTATTATTTTCACTGAGGTTTTTTTGTGTTGGGTTTTTATTTGTCATTATCTAACCATAGATGATGACACATTAAGCTCTTGATTACTTGTCTTACGTTGACAATACTCATTATTGTTTGGGATTTTTGGCCATAGCCCCATGTTATAAGAGGTTTTTTGACAATAGCTCCAACAAATTTATCAACCTCATACGAATGGTGTTTTCATTTCTGCCAACCAATAGATCATCTTTTTGAGTTCTATCCACAATCACTCTACTCAATGAGTAAACCTAATTTTCACCATCTCCAACCTTTGTCCCAACTTCGAAACCTTTGATAAGAACCACGGTCCACGTTTGCAACCTCTCCAACTCCCCCCCCCCCCCCCCCCCCCCCCCCCCCCCCCAAAAAAAAAAGTTGTAGATAAGAGTAACATGTCAATACAACCTCTCTGTACCCAAAAATAAAATAAAAAATCATTTTTATGTAGAGAACAATAATAAGTTATTATTTAACAATAATAAAATAGTAACATGTTACTATTTAACAGCATAATTTGGGTACTGTTTTGAGAGCAAAACAGTAATATAATTTTTTTTTTTTTCTAGAATTACCTAATCATAACAACGAGTGGATTCCAAAAGTACAAGTTTTATCAAAAACGGATTTGTATCTAGTAAGTTATAGGCTTTTAAAAATTAGAAAATAAAAAAATAAGCTAGTTACATAAGGTGCTCTTAATAACCAAAAAGAGAGTGTCCCTACAAGCCAATAAGGGTAAATTAGGATTTTTTTCAAAAAAAAGAATGGTGTTAATGTTAATAAGAATACTCAAAGGTGGGGTTACAGGGTTGAGGAATCTTTTGATGGGGTTATTACTAAAACTATTCTTCCAAATGGGGTTATTGCCAATTTTCCCTTATTGTTTGCTATCATGGTGATCCTTATTATGCTGAAGCTGTTTCTCTCATTTTTCTAGCAGACTCTTATAACTGTTAGAAATTGAGCTTGTAGATCAAATGGCTTATCCTTACTGTTTTCATTTTTGTATTACTATATTGTTAGTGGAACAAATTGCCCTTTCTTACTGTTTTTAAATTTTTGTATCAGTATATTGTTAGTGGAGAACTTTGCATATCACGCAATGATATCTTTCTTTTGTTTTGAACTTCCTGATTGATTTAGGCTTGTGATACAAGTATGTGATAGAGTAATGTTATGTCATTAATACTGCAGTGGCATCCTTGAGCACTAACCCCACTCCCCACACTGTTATTTATCTTTTCTTTCATTCAATTATGTGAAGTTTACAGTTGACAGTAAAATTTTATGGCATCAGCAGATTGGCCCCTCTTTTGCTGGGCACCAGCCTGTTATATTCAATACACAGGCTGCACCAATGCAATCACCACAGACATATTTTCATCCAAATGGACATCAGGTATGCCATTGCTTACATGTATTTTGCTGCTATTGGAGGGCACCTAGGAAATCTTCTGTTAAGTGTTGTTTCAAAAATTAACTGTAATATTTTAAAAATTAATTATTTTCACTTGTAATTATTGCAGTATGGGCAGCAGATGATTCTCGGCCACCACCCTAGGCAAGTCCTGTACATGCCAGGCTACCCCCCAGTAAGAATTAGATCTTTTTTTTTTTTTTTTTTTTTTTTTTCCCCTAGGTTTGGTTGTTCAAGAATTTATATCGTCTTGCTAAAGGATAGTTGATAATTTTTGCTGGCTTTGTTGGAGGTTGCTAATAAGAATCCCAAATCAACTCTTACCTTAACAAATTGGCTGACTCTCCTATTAAGTCACCTAACCTACTCCATTTGATAATCGCCAGATTACCAACTTTAAGCGACTCATGTGGTTGGGTTTGTTATTTTGACAGGAAATGCAATACAAAGGAAGAGATTATTAGCCTGTTGGCTGACAGCATTCTTGGTGGTTCTGCTGTGCTTGCATAGAATAAACTTCTGAGGAACTGCTTGGAACAGTTTTGGGGAACAAAGCCCGGGCAGTCCATGAAGATCCAATTTGTTCTAAGCCCCATTTGTGCCAGGGGAAGTTCACTCATTCTTGGATATAAAGTCACATCCGTGTAGGTTTCACCCATTCTAACTCGGAATTTCGGTTTGAACATGTAGTAATTTTTCATTGGTTGTTTTCATTTAGATAAAGTAATCTGGGATTGGCACAAGAATGTTTTACATTGCCCTGTAGAAATCTTTGGAGTCTTCCATGCCGCCAAATAAATAATAATAGGTAAAAAAAAAAAAAAAAAAAAAAAAAAAGGGTTTCACTTGTTTAAAGACATCAGCTGGATGTCGGCAGCTTAAGGTGATAAGGGGATATCGTCGAACAATTTTCAAGTAGAGGTTTTGATTGAGTATAGAGTACAATAATGCTGTCAACCTCTTTCGATATTCAGATTCTTGTGACAGGCTCTTTTGATATTGAGATGCTTGTGCATGCGCGTGACCCCCCCCCCCCCCCCCCCCCCCCCCCCCCCCCCAACTTTTTTTTTTTTTGTTTAACAAAGTAAAAAAAAAAAGGCTGGAGGGTTGACAGGTGGTCTTATTAAGATTTGTGAAAGGAGTCTGCTGAATAAATGTTAATACGGATTCCTTGAGCCTTTTTGGGGCAGGAAATTTCATTTTTTTTTTTTTTTTTTGGTAAGATTTGAAATATGGTGATTGGGGGGGGGGGGGGGGGGGCCAAAAAATATCCTCCCTACCTGAATAGGCTTTAGGACCATCAACTTCCTTTCCTCAATGCTAAAAATTGTTAGAGATGGATTCCTTGTGCGTTTTTGAGCTATTTTCATGTCCTTCCCTTGCTAGATGAAGAGAGGTTAAGCATGCTTGCTAAATGCATATCCCAATCATGAAACATTTCCAGAGGAATTAGGGATGAGGGATGATTGTAATGACCATAAAGTAATCTATAGTACTCTATTTAGGTGGTCATGTTTAAATGGCTATAAAGAAAAGCTAGTGTGAAGGATCTTTCAAGATTGTCTTGATGAGCTCTCTGCCTATATTGGGGTTGTTGCATGAATATCAAGACATGCGTCCTCCTATTGGAAGGCTTATGAGAAGAGGGATGATGGCGTCCGCATAGCAATCGGAACCTTGACTAAAAATGAGACGCAATTTTAGCGACTTTAATGCTTCTCTTGGTTGTTGAGCACTGCCAGACTTATAAAGAAATCCTTAAGCTTATCATTAGAGTTTGAATTGTAGTTATTGCTTTACATAACAGAACTTACCACAGTTCTTTTAACTTAGTGGTAACTTTGATCATTGTGGAGTGGACATTATGTGCTCCGATAAACAAGAATGATTCTCAATATAGAAATAAAGCTTTAATCTTAACTATTTGGGACTATTTTTACATCATTCAGCTCTATTGAGGATTTTTATTTTTACATCATTCAGCTCTATTGAGGATTTTACCCTTCAATGGAATGGAGTACACCCTAGATTTGATAGAAGAGAGAGAGAGAGAGAGAGAGAGAGAGACAGACAGAGAGAGAGGGGGGGGGGGGGGTGAAGGTTGACATAAATTCGAAATAAAACCTTCCTTGATGCATATGCTCTTAGTAAATTAGGTGGTTCTATTATAAACAAAGATTGTGGCTGAGCTGATGCTGCAGGCAACTTTGTTAATTAATTTATTTAGATAGAAGTCAGTCCCTCTGTGTTAATGGCTGGATCTGACATACATGGGTGATTGCATTTCTGTCATAGTCAAGTGAATGCATTAGTAGTTTTATCATTTCACAATATTGGTGTTCGTTCTTATATATATATATATATAGGGGTTGGTTGGGAGCCATTTGGAAGTGCAAAAATTCAACTTGTTAAAAAGACGAGTCTGGTTTCTATTCCATCAGTATCTAAACAATCTGCCATAGACGTCAAGACTTGTTGCTCGAGAGATGAGCACACGCACAATCTTTGTCACGGGAGTAAACATCTCACCGCAGTCAATTCCATCATGTAAAACTGTTCAACCTTGAACACACTTTTCAAACCATTGAGTTGATATTTTGAAAAACCAGATAGCTTTTTATGAAAGAGGGGGGATCCTGATTTCCGAATAAACCCTTCCAATATATGTGGTTTTTTTTTTTTTTTTTTTTTTTTTTTTTTTTTTGGGGGGGGGGGGGGGGGGTGCGGGCGGGTTGGGGTTAACATATATAAATAACACACCCACCACACACACAATGAAGAAGCTCAAAGAGCGTAGACCCAACTAAAGGAGTCCAAGAGCCCATAAAGTTAAGAGGAAGATTATTGTCATCATATAAAGTATTCTAAATCCCTCATTTAATTTACACTTTTTAAGATTTGAAAACTAGTTGTGGTGTCAACTAAAATACATTATTCTGAACAACTTTGTAGAATAATTTTTTTTTAAAAATCTATTATTTAAGTTGACTTTTTAGCCATTTACAATTTATGTTTCATTTTTTACAAAATGTTTGAAGAAAAATGTCCAAAAACTCCACTTAAACCATAGATTTTGGAAAAACTTTTTTATTCAAAGTTGTTCGGAATGATGTTTTCTAATGGATTACGTGACTAATTTCTGTAAAATAATAATAATAATAATAATAATAATAATAAAATTATATTTTTTTTATAAAACCTTAAAAAATGTAAATTAAATAGGGGCTTAAAGTACTTTATGTGGTGGCAATAGGCTGGCTGTAACATTAAAGGAGTAATTATTGCAACCCCTCAATGTCATTTGCTAGCGTTGGACACTGTTCGGTTCAACTGGTATTTTGGGGGGTAGTAGCCACCGAACTGAAGGTGTCGGTTTTGCCAATTTGTCAACCGAAGCCGATCGACATACAATGAAAATCACACCACACCGATCGAATATAAATCGGTGCGGTTCCATCGGTTTTTTCGGTTCGGGGATTGAAATCTAAAGCAATTATTCTCCTTTAATGAACAAAAAAAAACCCTATAAATTAGATCTTCCCTACAAATATACATTCATGAATCCATACATATAATATTATATATATATAGAAGATCAAGAAATAGGTACCTGAACGGTGTTGTGGAAGCTATTACCGTCGTTTATCATAGCAGTCAAAGACGGTGTTAAGAGCGTGAGCATTGAAGATCGCATCATCGTCGTCTTCATCTGTCAAGAGCTGGCCAGCATCCATTGCCAAGAGAAACAACATTTTGGTTATGGTTTTTGGTGGAAAGGAAGAAGATGGGTGGGGATGGAAAAGCAGAGTTTGCTTTGATAGACGTTAGGCCCTACTTGCTTTTAATTTCCTCTATAACCTCTCCTTTCTTTCCCCTTTTTTTTTTTTTGAAAACCGTGCATCTCCCTCACTTTTTTATGTTTGAATCCAAACATAAAAGTAGAGAACTAGATTTATACAAAATATTGGTTCAGTTTGGTTGGTTTCGGTAATAAAAGTAAGTAAACTGTGGACCGAACCAAAAACACAAAAATTCTTAAATATAAAACTGAACCGACCAAGTTAGTGGAAGAAAACCGGCCGAAAATGTCCGATTCGGTCCAATTTTTTGGTTTTATGTCCATCCCTATTGTTTGCACATCCCACTTATTTTAATTTTTTAATATTTCATGAAAAATATATAAAAATTTTACAAAAACTAGCCATGCATTACACTAGAAAACATCGTTTTGAAAATTTTGCAAAATAAAGTTTTTCCAAAATTTATCATTTAAGTGTGATTTTTTGCTAAAAATGAAACAAAAACTTTAAACAACCAAAAAATTCACTTAAATAACAGATTTTGGAAAAAATTTTCTTTTACAAAATTATTCAAATTAATGTTTCCTAATGGATTACGCAACTAGTTTTCATAATTGTTTTTTATATTGTTCATAAATCTTAAAAATTAGAATAAATGGGGTGTGCAAATAACTTTGAGGAGCTGCAATAAACGCTCTCTAAAGTTAATCCACACTCAACCTCCAAAGGACCTACCTCTTGAAGGAGAGGTGGAATCTTATAAACTCTTATAAGATCACCTTTCAATGTATGGTTAAACCTGATTAAAAAATTGAGTCTAATTTATGTTCGTTCTTCTTGGTGTGTTTGTTTTTCTTGTAGCCAAATTACCCCTATAATTTTTTGGAACAACAATCAATATCTATTTCATTACAAAAAGGGAAATTTTGGTCTGGTCTCTCCATTGTCTCTCTTGATTGGAAAAACCATAAAGTAAAGGATTTTATCATAATTAACATACCACAACTGTTAATAACTAATCAATATATTACTCTGTATCTTGAGAAAAGTTTTAAACTTCAAACTCACAAACCCACATATCTCTTATATTATTAGAATAGAATAATTAGGATGTTGTGCTTGCACACGCGTGTGCTACCCACCTCTAATCTAGTATTAAATGAAAAATAAAATAAAATTTGATGCTTCTCAGAATAACAGTCCATGAAAATCCTCAAGAATGGCATTCCACATTCTTTTAGGAAATCTATTTTCCTAAATATTTATACTGGCATAATATCCCAAATTAATAACACAATCTGCAACCCCGTTAGCTTGCTTGAAAATATGATGAATAACAACTTGCGCAAAATTGGAAATGAGTCGTGGAATGTTTCGAATAAGATTGGATATGCTCAAATGGTGATTAAATGAATCACATACCATGCTAATCACTAACCAAGAATTTCCTTCAATTTGAAGCCTTCGGACTCCTTAACTAAGACTCAAGATTATTACTAGACCATTTCTACGCCCTGTACAAGTAAATGTTATTACTTAGTCGTATATCATATTAGATTTGGATTAAAACATTTGAAGGATTAGCCCTTGTGGGGTTGGTTGAGCAGTTAGGCCCTGGGTATGTTCCCCAAAGGTCATCATTTCAACTCCTCACAAGGATCGTTGTCTATGTAAGTATAAGGCATCTCACATGGGCCGTTAAGAGAATTGGGCCAAAACCTCGACAGGAATAAAATCTAGGATACCCCTAGTAGTTAATAAAAATATATAAAAAAAAGAAGAGGGATTTAGCCATTAGTCAAGAAACTACATCTTATTTAGCAATTAGTCACCTAACTTTTTTCTTAATTCAATCAGTCCATTTTTATCATTACTGACCAAAATACCCTCACTTTTATTTCTTTTTCTCTCCCTCTCCACCTTACCTCTCTTCATCCTTAACCCAAACCAAGACCCCCTCACCATCAGTTTCTTCTCAAACCCCAACCAAGCAACAACTCCAGAAACGGTAGAAACCAGCCACTGCTACTGTATACCCACAACCTCAGATATAGATGACCACTACCATTCGAGCTCTGACTATCGTCTGACGACTTTAAGACCTCCTCCGATGACCGATGACTGTTTGTTGTCCAGTAGTTAAGTTTTGACTACTATTCAGACGAACTTTGGGGTGGCTATGGAGATTTCCAAAACAAAAGAAAAGGCTTTGGTATTGTGAACCAGTTCTCTCTCTTTCTCTCTCTCTCTCTCTCTATTACCAGATTTTTAGCTTGAATTCTCAAATAAGAGAAAAAAATAGCACAGTATAATCAGCATCGATCAGTTGGGGAAATGATCATCACTTCCATCTCTTGTCACCATATTCTAAAAAACTTTCTCTTTGCATCAACAAACATTTACACACATACTATATATATACCTTACATATTGGCATCAATGAAGAGAGACATTTTTTCAGGATTAACAAAAAAACAAAAAAAAAAAAAAAAAATTCCACATTTGTTTGAAGATACTGTGTTACAAAGGTGCAATTAGGGCTTGGAGTTCAAAATGGAGGAGAGATTTGACTGAAAATTGCTATTGTGACTAAGACAAGACTAGAAGGGACTTGCTGTTGCAAGGGCAAATCCATGATATTCAAAGACACCATCAGAAATGAATGTAAAAGAAGTGGCGAAATTGGTCGTGAGAAGGAAGAAGAGAAGGGAAAGAGTAGAGAGAGAGAGAGAGAGAGAGACACGGAGGAAAAAATTACAGAAAAATGGGTGGGGTTGCATTGATTAGAAAATTAAGCTTTTGAAAAGAAAGAAAAAAAAAAATTAAAGCCCTTTGCAATTTTGCAATAGCCAACTTGAAAATAGGTTCAGAAGGCAAATAAGTGCACTTTACAAAGGGATGATCCATTTTTTTTAAGTGATTACAATTTAACAAAGTAGTTTTACTACTTTAGTGTAAAATTTATTTCGTAAAATAGTAAAATTTTACTATTTCATTATAAATTTTACTACTGAAGTAGTAAAATTTTACTACTTCGTAAAGTAGTAAAATTTTACAGTTTTATAAAGTATTATGTTAAACTGTGTCAAGTAGTAAAATTTTACGATTTTAATTTTTTTAATAATTACCTAATCAATATGGATCTTTTTTTGAAAATATCAATGAGTAGATTCCAAAAAGATAATTTTTTTTTAAAAAATAGATATGTATATTGTAAGTTATGAGCTTTTAAAAATTATAATACTAAAATGCTAAGTTAGTTACATAGGGTGCCCTTAATAACAAAAAAGAAAGTGCCCTTAGTAATAATAAGGGTAAACCAGGCATTTTAAAAAAATATGTGACTAATTGATAAATAAGTTCAGTCTCCTTGATTAATTGACTTAGAAAAACTCTTACTTGATTAATTGCCAATATTTTACCAAAAAGTGGACTAATCGCCAATTTCCCCAAAAAAAAAAGAACATTTGAAAGATTGATTACAACAATTATTCTAAAGGTAAATTACGCTTTGCTCCCTTGAAGTCTAAGCCATTTTCACTTTTCCCTCTATAGTTTTAAATTGGACAAATGATTGCTTATATTCTTTTTGAGATTTTTACTTCATTCCTTTCCATTAACATGCTTGCTTAGCGGATGAAAAAGGGTTATATGATCAACATGTGACTAAATGACACTTAATTGATCAAAGTACCATTTTTTTAGTTGTTCAGACAATTTTGCTCTCACACTCAAATAACAATTACATACCCATCTTCGGTTATTGTAAGGCTGTGTTTGTTAGGTGGAAATGGAGGATGGAATGAAATCCTCATTCCATAGATCCAAAAAAGTGGGGTGTTTGTTTGACCTAAAGGAATGGAATCTTCTTTCCTTAGTGCTGCTCATTCCATTGTTTAATGGAATGAGCATTCCTTTCTTCACGTAAGGGAAAACTCATTGTAGCCCAAAGGAATAGCATGGCCCCACCCTTGACACTTCTGATATGACCTCATCCCTCTTCTTCTCTTTTTCTTTCTCCTTCTCTCAAAAATCACTCCCAGATCTGATCTCATCCATCTCCTTCTCTCTCTCAAGCACTCCCAAATCTACAATAAACGCCAGATCTCAAAAAGAGAAAGAGTTATCGCTGTTGACGTCACCATCCTCGTCGCTGTCAGCTCCTGCGAATGGAGTACTCGTCCTGGTCGCCGTTTTCGTACTCATCTCCTCCCAGATCTACACCACGCATCCAGATTTGTGATTCATTCCTTTCCTTTGAGTGCTTGATTTCCTTTTTCTTGACAAAAGAACACAAGATTCTTTGAAGATGATGATGATGATGATGGTGGCCATGAAAAAAAAAAAGGGTTGACGATAGTGGGTATTGTGCTCAAATAATGGAAAAAAATGGAAGAAAAAAAAAGTGGCAAAACAGTGGGTATTATGAAATGAAAATTAGAAGAAGAAGAAGATGATGATGATGGTGGCCATGAAAAAAAAAGGGTATAACTGTGGGTATTGTGCTCAGATGATGAAAAAAAATGCAGGAAAAAAATTGGTAAAACAATGGGTATTGTGGAATAAAAATTATTAATTTAATTAATGGGATTGTGGAATGAATTCCTTTCCTTGGCTGCACCAAACAAAGGCATGGAATAGCTCTTGAGAATGATCATTCTTTTCATTCTCATTTCCATTCCATTCCCTTCCTCATTCCATTCAACCACACCAAACGTAGCCTAAGAGCATCTCTAGTAGTGTAAGCTATATTACATATGCTATTGCTATTTAAGCACATGTTACAGTGTTGAATGCCATAATTTTTCACAATGTACTATGATGGTGCAAATGATATAATATGTAATTTTTTGGCACAATCACCATCTCGTTCCTTCTTCTTTTTTTTTTAAACCAATTTCGTGTTATTTTAGCTTAAGGATGTGCTAAATGTAGTATAAGGGTGAGCTATTATTATTTTTTAGCACACCATTGGAGCACCAATAAGGTGTGCTATTGCTATACACCGTTGGAGATGCTCTAAAGAGAATGAAAGAAAGAAAGAAATGTGCTTCTCTTCTCTCTAACAGTGATAGAAGCAATAGCTTAGAGAGAAATTTACAAGAATATCATTTATTTTATTTTAATCCAAAAATATGTATATACACGTAAATATACTCCTTCCGTCCCATAAAGATAGGCAAAGTTTGACAAAACATGTAGTTTAAGAAAAGCTATCATTACTGTGACTTGTCATTTATTAGACTCCATCTTTCCAAAAATACCCTTACTAACTTGGTATTGGGTTTTGTGTGGGGTATTTTATGGAATAGATAAGATAAGGACACGTAGACACCTTCGGTAACAAGAATTGAAGACCAAGGGAGAGCCCAAGCGAAATGGGCTTTTACTTTGTCTTCGGAGGGATCATTCTCGATGGGAAACCTCCTCGGGCTTTGGCCCTCGGCCCTCTATCACACTCAATCTTGATGACACTACGACTTTGTTTTCGAGCCAATGAATGCCTTTGGGCCAAAACGCCCTCGGGCCAATGTGCCTTCAGGTCAATAACACGCCTTCGAGCCAATGAATGCCTTTGGGCCAAAACACCCTTGGGCCAATGTCCCTTCGGGCCAATAACACGCCTTTGGGCCAATGAATGCCTTCGGACCAAAACGCCCTCGGGCCAATGTGCCGTCGGGCCAAAATGCCTTCGGGCCAAACGCCTTTGGACTATTTATCTTCAGACCAAATGCCCTCTGGTGGTTATGTTTTCAGGGTATTTACTATGAGGACTTGAGGTTTGATTGATAAGAATTTTGGGTTAGAATGTGATAGGGTAAAGTCTGGTGAGCCACACACTTCTTTTTATGCATGTTGAACTGTTTAGTTGACTATAGGGACTTATAGTCGACTATATTGTTAGGCAGAATTTCTTTTATGCCTGATGAACAATTTAGTTGACTATAGGGACTTATAGTCGACTATATTGACAGGCAGAATTTCTTTTATGCCTGATGAGCAATTTAGTTGACCTATAGTGACTTATAGTCGACTATATTTTCAGGCAGAATGTTATGACTACTATTCACGGGTAGTTTTAGTCGACTATAACTCATATTAGTCAACTAAAATGCGCGATTTTGCTGAAAAACAAGATTTTTTATGAAAAAAAAAGACTATAATACCCTCACTTATACTTCCTCTATAAACACGACCCTTGAGGGGTTTTTACCCATTCTTCTCAGCCGAGAGAGAGAGAGAGACAGAGAAGGAGAGTGGTAGGGAGAAAGGAGAGGTCGACGGTGAAGCACGCGACCTCACGGAGCTCCAATCTTGTGATTTCCACCTCGATCTACGCGTGTACACCCTTAGATTCACGTTTCTAGCTACCATTTAAGAGGTAGGTGCATTCTTCATGGTTGTAAACCATTATATGCGTGATTTGGTATATTATCATGGGTTTTTGCATGATTACATGACATGATACATGTTAACATGGGATTGTGGTTTGAATTTCTTAAAAATTCATATATTTGGGAAGTTAGAATTTTGTTTTATACCCTATTTAACTATATTTGTGTTCTTTTACATACCCTCACATGATTTGAGGAATAATGGGTTGATTTTGAAAACCTATTTGTTAAATTCTTGCTATTGACTATTTAGGGGTCACTTTCCATATAAGTGTTGGAAACCCGTTTATCTACCATTATAATAGAATGGTTCTTGGGAGATTAATATGTAAATGGATGTGGTGTGAGGACTATTGGAGACAGGATTACTGCGGTTCTGAAGGAAAAGGAGGTCTTGCCGTGTTTTCCTATCCTATAGTCCTAGGCTATGCGCCCGAATTGAGGTTACTGCGATCCCATGTAGGGATGTCTTGTTGTGTTTCCTTTTGAGGTTACTGCGGTCCCAGATAGGGATGTCTTGCCGTGTTTCCTCTTATTTCTGCGCGCGAGGGCCCCATATGACCTGGGGAGGATTATTCAATTTAAAAGACTGATGATATGGATTGTCAGATATGGTGGATGATGTTGTGGATTGCCAGATATGACGGATTTATGTTATGATTAATTTTTCAGGTTTTCTTATACCTATTTTAAATTGTGATATGCAACCTTTTGTTATCTCATTTTATTTATTTGTTTATAATGGTTTTAAAATCTTGATATACAACTTTGAAAAATGTATTCTACTAAGTTTATACTCACGCCTATTTTTGAAACCCTTTTGTAGATTTTGAGTAAAGTAAGGATGACTCTTATGAGGAGGCATCACATCAGACTTAGTATAAGCATTGCATTATGGATGTTGTGCAGATGCATTTTATAATTTTTATGGCCTGTATATTATTCAGACAGACTTATTGTATTATATACTACTTGTATTGACAATAGAACTCCGTAGGAACTAGTATGCCAGCTTATTTTAATTACCTGTTGTGGATGATTGAATGATTTTGATTTTAAATTGAACAGGTTTAAATTGTCGAGAACTTGGTATGTCCTATTTTCAAACAGGATCATGCCGGATTTTCTAAAAAATATTTTATAAAGTTATAATTTTTATTATAAACCATCCTTGAACTTCATTTTATTTATTTTTATTTCTATTGATACGTTATAACTTATTTTTGGGTCGTGACATTTACTCTCAGGTCGAATTAACGATATAAGTTTGAATAGATTTCATCCATTCATAATACCGACGATCCTAATGAAAGTGCTCAGTCTTTGATTGAGCAAATGCTTGGGCCTAGCCATATGTCCCTCACGTGCTTCAGAGTTGCCTACTATTCAGATCCGACAAAGGAAGTTTGGCTGCGACCAAAGCACGCTCTTGACGACAAAGTCAAGATTGAACAGTTATCGACAACCAAGCTTGAAACCCTAAGTTAACCGTGGTCGGGTCAAAACCCTAAGATAACCATAGTCAGGTTAGAATGACAATCTAGCCCAAGACGTAGTTCTTTTTTTATAAAAGGAACACTATTCACTCCAAACGAGGTAGGTGCGTCGCAACACAAAGCCCTAGAGATTCTCTTCTTCTCTTTTCTCTCTCTCTTTCTAGACACTAAGATCTGACTTGAGCGTTGAAGGGTTTTAGGCCGAACAAACCTTGGCCTCCTCTAACATTTCTCTTTGCTTTCAAGCTTCTGGTCACTATTCATTAGAGAACTAAGCATCACTATTCATCAGAGAACCAAGCATCACTATTCATCAAAGGACCAAGCATCACTATTCATCAGGGAATGGAGTAGAACTGTTCACTTCCATTCTTGTCGTTGAAGCTCTCTCAGACCACTACTGCACCACGCTTTGGTTTGTCGGACCACCATAAACAATGCGCCCCACTGACTGTTTGGATTTTTCCCCGTATAGGTTTTGTGTTGAGAATAATTATTGAAATGATAAAGGATAGTGTAGGAAAATTTAAAAAATTATGATTTGACATTTCAAAATATACAAACATTTTGGAACACAAAAAGTAACAAAAATGACTCATCTTTGTGGGACGAAGGAAGTATATATATATATATATATACATATACACGTTACATATATCTAGGTTGACAACGTGTAATTTATCATTATTTAGTCTTCTTCTTTTTTTCCTGAGTACAATTGGAGAAGGTTTAAACCACTAATCTATTCTAATCTTACCCTTTATTTCACCTTCACCCTCACCCTCACCATTAGACTAGCTCTAATGACATTATTTTAGTTAAATGTTTGGTGATCGATTTTCCTTCTTTTTATTGACTAGAATATTCTTGAGCGATTGATGGATCGCTTAAGGCAGAACCCCAAAACTTCCACATGTCCCTTAACTATTTGTTTACTTAAAAAATTCTTATTTTAAAAGAAATGGTAAAACATATTTTATTTACTCCCATCGTTCCATAAATATAGGCCATGTTTGACAAAACACGCAGTTAAAAAAACAATCATCATTTCATCGACTTGTTATTTATTAAACTCTATTTTTCCAAAAGTACCAGCTCTTACTTTTTATTAGGATTTTGTGTTAAAAATAATTATTGAAATAATGAGGTGTAATATAAGAAATTCAAAAAAATTACTATGATTTAACTTTTCAAAATGACAAACATTTTAAGATAAAAGAATTACAAAAATAACCTATCTTTGTGGGATAGAGGGAATATTTATTTATTTTTAATACATATTATTTCAAAGAGTTTTCAATATTAAAATTATAATTCATCTTATTATCCCAATGTCATACGCATACATCTTAGCTGTTAGCATACGAAGTTTTTGACATAAACAATTCGAAACAGCAGCATATATGATTCCAAAGATTTGCCTCTGTTCTTTGATTGGATTAAGGGCTGAGATTAAGCCTAATTTTTCTTTCAAATCATTTATTATAACCACACTTAATAAAAAATTATCATCATGATCGACATGCTTATTGATTGTTTAACACTATAATTGATGGAGGGCCACGAACCCCATTTCTTTATTTCAATTTTTTAAAAAATTATTTCCGATTACTAAACTTTATTTTAAGCACGAGTAATTTAATACTGACGTTTGGTAATGAATTCCTTATCCAAACTAATATATATATGGGCATAATAGAACTACGAGCAGGGCCACTTCTACACTTCCTTTTTTCTTTTTTTTCTTTTTTTTTTTTTTTTGGTTTTTTTTTGTATAAACTAATGAGGAATTATGAGTATTTTATGTGGTGACAATAGCCTCACTCATTTTTATTTATCTTTTTTTATAACTGCGTTTTATACATGACTTAAAAATTAGAGTAAAATACAGAAAACTCTCTAAAGTACTGGAAAATCAACATATTACCTCTTTAATGTTTAAAACTATGCAATGTCCCTTCTTAAAGTTTAAAATTTTTTCAATTGGCTACACTTGTAGATACTGTTTTGATAGAAGAAGTCGGGTGTACATCACTTGAAAGTAATAATAAATAACTCTAATAAAAGAGAGTTATTTTATTGAAGTACTATTGTTGGCACCATCACTTCTATCATCTTCAATAAAAGCCCTTGACCCAATAGGTAGGGGGAGTTTTGAGGTTTGAGTCTCGGGAATATGAAATGATGTTGCAATGAATTTCCAACTCATGTTACCAACAATCATTAATTAAAAAAGAAGAAGAAGAAGAAGAAGAAGAAGAAAGATTGATGTGGTTGGTGAGATAATGTCAGAATTCTCATATTTGTTGATATGAAACATCAAATCATTTCTCACACTATCACAAAAATATATATTGGTGTTGACATAACAATCAACATGATGCGCATATCAACCATTGTAATGGCATGGCACTACCATGCTTACTATTGGTGATGAAAATGTGGAGAATAGCGCTGAATGACTCATCTGTTGATCATCCAAAACATAGATAGATGATGAAACCCATATATAAAGGAGTGCAACCCACCCTTACTGAGAGAAGTGGTGATTTTGTTTTGCTTGCTGGGAGAGAGGAAGCTTCTGGACCAGCTTTTCCAACTAGATAGTGAGCGATCACTCGGCAATGAACACTAACTGAAAGTGGTCGGGAATGAGTACCTATCCCTCTGGTCAAGTTTGTTTGATTGTTGTTTGCATTTTTTTTTTTTTTTTTCCACTAAGGAAAAAAAAAGATAAGAAGAGACAAATGATTTAGGGACCTAAATGAATTGCAAAGTAGTAGACCAGAGGCACTAGTAAACGTTTAATTAGCCAATGACATGACAATCATTCCAAGCGTTACCCATTACGAGTTTCGACCCTGGAACCTATCATCCATCAAACCACTTAAAAATAAACCAAATGCTCTTAGACCACTACCCTCGGCGGTGACTAGTATGGGTTCAAGTTAGATGGTGAACAAAATTCGATAAATTGGAAGGTAAGACTCGCCTTTCCAAGAGAACATGAATCACGAGGTGGAGGGGAAATAGCAATATTTTTTGTTTTCATCTTGGTGGAGGGAAAATAGCAGTCATTTGACTTATTCCCACTAGAAATATTGTATAGGGAATGATGTTTGTCACTATAACGCCCACCACAATATTATATCGGCTTAAGATAAGATCATGCCTAGCAATTTTAAATGAATTTATTCTCTTCCAGGCATGATCCAAAAGACAAGAGACAAACATGGCCTTGTTAGAGATTTGTTGGATATAATAAGGGCATTTCGGTCATTTAGATGCTTTTACAGTGTTCAAGCGATGGTCAACTTCACTTGACTTGCGCGTAGGAAGAATGAACACATGCAATTGAAATACTCAATTGCCCCTACTATTCTTCATAATTGCATAAGAGGCAGTTGTGGTTGGAAACTTGAAACAAGTACCATTAGTCACATTTGTAAATAGTTTGACAAATTATTCATTGATTAATGTATCAAAACCTTTTATGTTTTTACTTGTGAATCAAATTGCTTTTGAATAAGGCAATATGAAACCTAGTCCTATAACATTTAACCTTATTTTATTTGAACGTTCTATCTCTTTTGTCAAATTATAAAAAAATTCCTAATTAGTTCTTAATTGCACTCCCATGGATTACCTACCTTGGTTCTAAAGGGTCTTAGAACTTTTTTTTTGGCTATCAAAGAGCATTATTAGTCAGTTGGTAGGAGGAGAGCCCCTCTATTCTATCAATTTGGGTTCAATTCCTCTAAAGAGCATTTTAGGAATTAATTCCTAAATGCACTAGGCTGATGTGAGGGAGTGTGCATTTAAAATTGCTCAGAAAGAAATTTAGTCGAGGTGCGCGCAAACTGACCTAGACAATTTAACAAAAAAAAATAAAAGAAAAAAAAGAAAAAAAACAGAGCATTATTAGCCACACGAGAATAGAGGTCTAAACTCTGCTCACATCTAGATGTTTGATTTAAAAACGGCACAATATAATCCACTCTAGCTGCCTACTTTCAAGATTTGGTGCATGAGAATATAGTATTATACAACTATAATTTTAAATGCACTCATGCGAACTATTCTTACACCTTTTACTGAAGAATATCGTGTGCTTACTAAATGAAAACTCATATTTAATAATAAAATTGTCTAAAATTTTTCAAGTTGTACATGAACAAGTCATTGGTAATTCACGGTATAGCAACCACCAATTCTTTTTTTTTTTTTTAATAAGATTTTTTCTTTTTAAAAGGGTGAACAAACAAACAAAAAAACATTAGTAGTCCTTGGTTATTTTATTTTAAAGCATTCTTTTTCTCTCGTAAACATCAGTTGAGCTGTTAGGCAGTTGAGCATGTTAGGTTTTAAGTATATTTCTTAAAAATCACCATTACAATTTATCAGAACTATCCTTTTTTATATGTGGGTATGAAACGTTTCACAGCTAATACCATTAGAGGTTATTTGAATTGATATCTTAATGGAAATGGAGGGATACCTCTGATATAATTCTAAAAATAAATATATAAATAAATGCAGAAGCATTTTCGTAATTAAAAGTATCTAGAGGGGTAAATGCCAAAGAGAGCCATTAGTTGATTTAATGCTTCTGTTCCGTGAGGCGGAAAAGAGATGTGCAAAGGCCACTCTCTTTCAAGACGCGTGCGAAATCCCTTTGCTATTAAAATCCGTCGTCATGGACACATCCTCGGAAGAGTAGAAAGCACGCCATCTGTAGAGCGCGTGGATATAGTTCCCCAAAAAAACAACCTCAGGGCGGCTGAGTGGTATTTAAGATGTAGAAGGCGTCTCAATTTCTCAGAAAATAAAATTAAAATTAATTGGCATAGATCTCCCAGCACAACAGGAAAAGACCAACATATATACATGTATTTTAATATATATATAAAATAATAATAATAATAATAATAATAATAATAGTAATATAAATACATAAAGGGTAAAATACATTTACACCCCTTGTGTTTACTGACTATTACACTGACACCCCCTATACTTTCTGAAATTACACTGCCCTCCCCTACTTTGGAAAATAATCTACACTTAGACCCATCCGTCAACCCGCCGTTGAGCGCCGTTAGCATTGATTGCTGACGTCATGAAAATATGGGCTCAAAATACCCATTTTGACCTTAGTGCAGCCAAAACGCAGCGTTTGGCGTGGAGAGGAGCTGCTGCTGCTTCACCCAATTTTGGGTTTCGTATGGGTTTCGCCCAAAACCCAAAATTGGGTTTCCGGCGAGGTTAACGCTGTTGAACTACCATTTGGGGTTTTCTCAACCTGCTTGTCCTCAGCCATTGGATCTTTATAGCCAAAAAAAAAAGAGGAGCAGATTCAACAAAAAGGAGCAGTTTAAAAATTTTAAAAAAAAAAAAGCACGAAGAAGAAGAAGAGAAGAAGCAGCAGCCAAGTTCACCGGCGGTAGGGAACTGGTTTGCGCTTCACCGGATCTGCCTCACCCAAAACCAACGCCGGCGACAGCTATGGCAAAGACCCCAACTTCAATCTGGGTTTTTAAACAAGGAAAGATCTAGGTTGTTATAAAAAATGGGTTTTTTTCAAAAAATGGGTTTGGGTTTGGGTTTGCTGTCAAGGGGGAGTGACGAGAGGTGAAGGGTCACGGTGAGGGGGCTGATGGGGAGGGTGAAGGGTCACGGTGAGGGGGCTGATGGGGAGGGGTTTGAACAGGGGAGGCACGGCGAGCTTTTTTCCGGCGTCACAGCCACCATTTTTTCCGGCGTTGAAGCCTCCATTTTTCGGTGATGGCAGTGGGGGGAGGCACGGCGAGCTTTTTTCCGGCGTCACAGCCACCATTTTTTCCGGCGTTGAAGCCTCCATTTTTCCGGCGAGCATTTTTTGGGTTTGTCCGTGCGTCGAAGTCTCGTCGGTGAAGGGGATGCTCGCGGCGGGGAGACGAGACGAGAGGGAGACGAGAGGGAGAAGGAGATCGCGGCGGGCTCCCGCCGATGCTCTTCATGGAGCAGATCTGGTTATGGGGTGCTCCAGTAGCAAACCCCCATCCCACCCACCCTCCCTCTGCACCACGATGCCAAACGCGACGGTGATGGCGACGGCGCGGCGAGGTGAACGGGGTTTGCTGCGATGGTGGGACATCGCCGGCGGCAGCCATGGGTGCTGCTGCTGCTGCTTCTTCTTCATCTTCTTCGTGCATTTTTTTTTTTTTTTTTCAATTTCTTTCAATCTGCCCTTTGGGGTTTTTTTATTGGAAAAAAATGGTAGGATTTGTTCACCGTACGAAAAAATGTGCAAAACGCTGTGTTTTACTAAAGGGTAAAATTGTCATTTCATGTTTCCGTTAATCCGTCAACTTTAGCCGTTCTGACAAGGGAGGACAGTGTAATTTCAGAAAGTATAGGGGGGTCAGTGTATTAGTCAGTAAATAGAGGGGGTCTAAATGTATTTTACCCATAAATAAATAAATCTAAAGGAGAAGGTGGTGGTAGTGGTGGTGTAAATGTGAGAGTAAATGATGTGGAAGGAAGGGAAGCAAGTAGCCGTCGTTACAGTTATGGGGATAGGGAAGCAGCAGAAGACTTAGCAGCAAAGCCAAGAAGATAGGGAGAGAGAGAGAGAGAGAGAGAGAGAGAGAGAGTGTGTGATTGTGGGGTTTGAAGAAAGGAAACATGCCCGACTCCATTCCTACAGCAGACACTGTCCACTTCTTCTTTCTCTTCACTTTTATCAAATCCCAAAGGTGCTCTCTCTCTTCTTGCCCTTTTATATTTTTCTTTCCTTCACCCTCTCTGGCTCTGTCTAATCTTCTTCTTATTATACAGTGGTTAATTAGTCTTATTTATGTTAGCATTTGGATGTTGAAAATTGTTGTTGATGGTGTTGAAGTGAAGAACCTTTTTGAGTCTTGGGGTAATAGTTGTATGCGACGCTTGTTTTAGTGTTTTGGGAAAGATGGGTCTTGGAGTTTTGGGTGGGAGTTGTTTGTGATGTTAGTTTTTGAATTTTTGTTATTTTGGGTATTCATTATTTTCTATTTTTTCCTTTTTTTGAGATATTGCTTTTGCCCATTTGGGTATTGCATGTAAGAAATGGTTTCCATATTGGGCATCATCAGCTTTATTTTATTTTAATTTATTTATTGAAATGCCAGTTTTTTTTTTTTTTTTTGAAAGATTTATTCGAAATTTTACCCCCTTTGCGTTTGGTTATTGTTATTTATTTATTTATTTTTATTTTCATGAGTAATAAGGATATGAATTTTAGGGATGATTCGTGTACTTTTGACCTGATGTTGAATGATTCACGGTTGATTGAATTTTATGTCATGGAGCAAAACATCCCCTGGTTAATCTTTTTTGTTTTTTTTTTTTTTTTTTGGTACATCCACTGTTAATCTTCATCATTGAGTAAGCTTCCACTAGGTTTGCCGAGTAGCGATGTGGAGTCTTGTAAAACGTAGTTTCTGTAAGAGCTTATTTTGTGTATTGAAAAGCAGTTGAAAATGTGGGGTTTTTCCCTGAAGTTCACCATTCGATTTGAGCTTAGGATTGAAGGAGACGCAGAGTGTGTTTGGATGTTCCATGAAATTTGATTTTATCCATTGTGTTTTACTTGGAGATTTAATATGCAAGTTGTTAGTATAAGTAGGGATATCACCAGAATCGCCAAAAAATGTGCTTATTTAAATGCTTTAAGAGAAAAAGGAAAAAAAAGAAAGCAAATGCTACAGAAATCACAATGATCTTGAAATTCCAAGGTTATGAATTCACAAGACCTAGATGGGGGTGGATAGGTCTGATGTAAAAATCTTATCAATTAAAAATTAGTACAACTAAAATTCTTCCCACCCATTCAAACAATGGTGAGAGAACAACCTAAAATAGCTAATGCTGTGCAGGCTTTTGCTAAAACACAAATTAAGCACTGCATAAAAATGTGAACTCCATTTACCAATTTAGAAAAATATATCAGAGATATATATTATCTAGACCAATTAATGAGGTTCACAAACAATGATCTAAACACACAGATGCACGCAATTTTTTGCGTGAAAAACCCTTCTGAGAAAAACCATGGAATTCAGTGTGGCAACCTAATACACTATTAAATGTTACACGACTCAACAAATATAAAACTGACAGACATGAATCCACGCACCTCAGCTATTGTCCACGTTGTCTTGCAAACACTGGTACAGTCCCTATACCCCTCCATAGTTCACTTCCCACTACTGAATGTAGATCACTTCATGTCGAAATACATGATACACTGTCTAGGGAATCCATTGAAGACTAAAGCCGACCCAGAGCTTCAGAGCCTCACACAAGTTCCAGTCCCTCATCATTGACCATGGTATCCTTATGCTCACTTACAAAGGCTTGTAAAATTTAAAAACAAACAGTGGCTTGTAAACATTCAATATCTCTATGGTTTATGCATTCTATAATCTGCAATATGATTTTAAAAACATATCAAATGCTTCAAATTATTTTCCAATATAAATAAAAAAATCAACTTTGAATCAAAACCAAAGAATGATTCGATTAAGGACAGAGAAGAAAACAAATATAAATCTCCAATGTGAACTTGTTGGCTTTGGTTTTCTCTCTAGAGTTTATTTTTGGATGAAAGAAAGTATATGATGTAGCGGAAGCTTATGAAGAAGTAGGGCATTGCCTGCTTCTTGGAAAATCGTTCGAATCCACAAACAAAAGAGTAACACACTCGAATCCACGAGCTCAGAGAATAAGATCTCAAAAAGAAAATTCTTTATTGAATGAAAGTTAACCTTACAATAAAAAGAAATAGCCTTTATATAGGATGCAAAACCTAATTCGACTAGAACTATAACTTTAGGAAAGAAATAACTAAAATAAGGAAAAATACTAAAATTTCCAAAAATAGAAAAATTCTAATTAAAAACATAAATCAAAAGCCCTAAACTTAAGTAGCAATTTGGTAAAAGGACAACTCCAAACAGCAACTACAGCTCTCGAAATTAAGCAGCACATTATTACCAAAAATTGGAAAAACGCGCTTTTGAAGGTCAAAACGAAGGAATTTGCTGGGAAAGCAGCATAGGTCCTAGCTGAAGTCGAGGAGTATTGAACAGCACATCGATTCCAAGTCACCCACCGAATTTCACGCAATTTTGACGTTTGACCTTTCTCTCCCTACTAGTGCTTTTTCTGATTTTGTTTTTGGAGGTCCCTCCATGCTAGGAATTCTTCTGCAATCTGTTCTACATCAGTATATATATGATTTGAAAGAATTAAATACGAGAAAATCAAAGTAGAAATTGATTAGCATGGATCGATCAGTATGTGACACAGATTGATTTGAAAAACCCAAACGGATAGATTTGCCTCAAGGCCATGGACTGATCTGCATGCTGTGATTTTGAAAATTCTTCCAACATGTTTCTAAATCAATTCCGAATCATTTCTGCGATATGAAAACCCAAGTTAAGGATTAAACTAATCAAATTAATTATTCTAACTAGAATTACCACATAAATCATAAGGTATATAGGTCACTTACCAACCTAATTGTGAGAATTCGAAATCCTAAAGTGATCCTCTTGATGACATAAGAACGCAATGAAATCTTTATTTCTTTGACACTGAAGCTTGGAGTAGTGACTTAGAACCAACCCTGACACTAGACACTTTTGCCTCATGAATTTGCCAATACATAAACAAATTTCCTAACAAATCTCATTTTAATCCTATGGATTCATTCAATTTCTATATGACATTTGTACTCCCATTAGCATTCTGTGGATAACAGTGCCAGGATTGTATGCTCTACACAATATCATTAGGTTGGGAAAGATTTCTATAATGAAGAGGAAATTTTAATTCTTTGTTTGGGAGAAGGTCATGGAATTGAACTTCTAAATTGTAGTAGAGTGGAATTCAGCATAGTAAATTGGTTTTAAGAGAGTGATATTGTAAAAGGAACTTTTTAAGTTCCCAAATGTCATTGATCTATTTTGTCGAAGATTAGTTGGTTTCTGGGAAAGTGGGAATGATTTAGCTTTTCCTAATTGATGGCATGGAGATGTGCAGTCGTCAATGGCATTTATGTTCTCATACTGTTAGTTTTTCTAAATGGTATGAAGCTAATACTTAATGTTTAGGGAGAAAAAGAAGCCTAAAGTAAGCCTAGAGATAATGAAGAGATAATGAATGACCAATCATGGTAGTGGAGTTTTCATTGGAGCCATCTAATGCAGGAACTATTCAAGATCAATTCTTTATGGTCTTTGTATAATTATTTTCAGGAGACAACTATCCCATCTTTGGAAAATTCCTTGCATTTCGATGATATTTTGAAGCTCATAGGAGGCTCTTAAAGATCTTTTCAAGTAGTATACTTTGTTAATAAGGAAAATATTTTAATTATTAAATCATTTACGTTTAAATCACTGATTAGGTTGCTGCAGTTACATCTTGTTGATTGGATTATTTTTCTAGGGGCCTGCTCAGCGTCACATCCATGTTAATTCTTAGCTGTCTCCTTTGTTCATTCAATTTTACACTTACTGCTATAGCAGTCCCCTTCTTTAAATTGTATTGCCTAAGTAACCATTTGTTGTTTGTAATTGAATATTTGACAACATTGTGGCAGCAAATATTTAGTTAGATGTCAGGTTGCTGTTAAGTAGCAAAAGAAATTGTGAGCAAGATCATATTCTTATACAACAATTCGGAGGCACTGTAAAAAGAGTCGGTTATAAGCCAGAGCCATGCAAGACTTGTGTGAGAAAGATTCTGAACTAGGTTCAACCCATTCCAAGTCCCCAGGTGTCGTCGGTTGCCCATCCTGGTGGAGTTCTACTGATCCACATGTTCAACCATCGTCATTGTCCAAAACTTTAAGCTTGAAGGTAGGAACTCTGCCCAAGCAACTGGGTTGTAAATCCCAAGATCAGGATTCATCCTCAACCCAATCAACTTGTCAATCTTATCCTGCTTTGGCTAGTATTGGAGGGAGCAACCCTTATGGGAAAAGCATATTTTCAGCACAATCAGGTAATCATATTGCTCTCTATGGTTTTATTGGCTTTTTGAATGCACTAATGAAAATATTTACGAGAACTCTCAAAGACACCCATAGAGACTTGGGACTTTTACTGGGTTGGGTACCGTCATTGGCAATTCCGTCTTGTAAACTGCATGTTTAGTCCTACAGCTGCAACCTGTAAACACCATGTGACTTTAGATTACCTCTGACAACTTCTCCAGGCACTCTATCCATTCAAGCTAATTCCAAGCTCGAAAAGATAATGCAGTAGCAATACTTACACCTTTTAACTTTTGTGAGAAACAAAGGTTTGTGGTTCTAAACTAAACCTAGAAGAAAATCTTCATCAAGCCCTAAGGTATTTTAATCTTCTAGGAGCAAGTTTTCTCACAAACTGGAAAAATATACCCACTTGCTTAACATTTGTGTTAAGACAAAAAGGTGCGTGGTTTCTAAGTCTAGAAGAAACTGATTCAAAAGTTATTTTATGAAGATCTCATAAAACCTTAACTTTTGATTTTCTAGAAAATAATTTTTCTCTATAAAATATAACTCCGAAGTTCAAGAGAGGTATCCTCGTTCAATCTGAGGCTATGTAACTCTTTTTATAAATTTAGGAAAACCCTAATCAATTAGGAAAAGATTGGAGCAAAATAGAAATCAAAACAGATAAGGACAATGCTTTCTATCGCACTTCATTCCATCAATGGTTCAAGTGTTTAAACGGTGGTTATGCTATATGTAAACAAACCTAACTTGCAACCACTTGATTGATCAAATGATTTTGGAACTGTTTGATTGATTATCAACCGGATGTCAAAACACAGTTTCTAAAGATTTTTTTCATCTAGAATCCAATGCCACATTTGGTTTGTCAATCTGAATTTTCTAGAGGAAGTTATGACCATTTGAAGTAGAGGTGTTCGAAAAAATAAAAAAAAAAACCTTTTCAACTTTCAGGATCAAATTAGAATAAATATGACAAACCGAATCCCAAATCAAGTTTGCTCATTAAAAACAAGATTAATTAAGGTCAAACAGAGACTAACTGTTGTGCAGAAGCGTTAAAACAAAACAAATAAATCAAATTCAGAGCAGAAAATAAAACAACACCCAAAGAAAAGACACAAAGTCTATGTGGTTTGGCAATATGCCTATGCCCACGGGCAGTGATGACTAATTGACTGTGTATCTAAGAGGGTTAGAACTTAGAAGAGAAAACTCACAAATCTGAAATCCCATGTTACACCCAAAAGCATCACTCTCAAGGTCAACTAGGCTCTGTCTCTCACATCCTCAAAAATATAAAACCCTTACATTTATGGGTTACAAAACGAGACTAAGTGAACGTGTGTGCGCACAATGGGATGTGTGTATGCACAACTTACTATATGCGTATGCATATTGGGTAAAACCCATCCAAAACAAATCGGTTGCCCATTTTCAGGTCATAAATGGATAATCAAGAATCTGGGTGAATTCATGACAACCACCCAACAATAACCACCTAAGGTCAAACATCTAAAGGTCCTTAAGTCATTTACCATCCAACAATGAATAGAATTTTCACCTTGAATTAACAGGCTTATCGTGCTTTTCTTGTTGCTGTGCTCGCATAATATCTAAGTTAGCTGTTCTTCCACTTGTCAGGATATAATGAAATTCATGGAAAGCCTGTGGGGGGTTACATTAAATCAGCATCATCAATGGGAACTGAGGATTTTGTTTTCTCTCCTTCACTAGTTAATTATAGCCAACCAATTGTAAGTCAATTCTTTTTATATAAAAAATTAAACCAAAAAAAAAAAAAAATTGTAAGTTGATTCTTGCTTGTGGTTTTCTGGTTGTGATGGTAAATTCGGATCTAATTTTTTCCTTTATTGTTTTATTTCAGGCTTGCATTCCCCTCCATTATGCTGATCCGTATGTTGGTGGCTTACTAGCTGCTACTAATGGGCCACAGGCTTTGGTAAGTAACATATAATGTACACTCCTGGTTTTGTATTGTTTTTTGGATACATCCTTGTTATCTATCTAGTCATGCCCATTATAGAATAGAACTCAAAGAATAGAGTTTGGTGGTTTTTTTCTTTCTTAATTACTAATATTTATCTTTTAAGTTGTCAATTTCTGGCAACAGATGCTAACTATTCTGAATTATTACTAAATGGAAACTTAAATTATTTTCACTTTTATTTTTAATCACATGAATTAATGTTTTATGAAAATCTTTATTGGACCTTGTCTTTAACATTGGCTTTTTAAAATTTATAATAATAATTTTTTCCTTTTATTCTTAAATATAGATCATTTCCAACAATTCCCAAATTCCAGTTTTTCACTATGGGTTCGTGCATCAAACTGTGAATTTTCTTTTTCTTATTTTCCCTTTAATTATGCTTTTTGTTAAGGAAAACTTACAGGAAATTTTACTGGCTTTTATTTTCTAAAATTAGCCGTAACCCCAATTATAGGTTTTGAAAGACCACTAATCTCCCTTGATTGTACTGACATTTTCCTTTACTCATTCGACTTTTCTTGTGGTAAAAGTATCTAATGACTATTTTACTCTCATCATAGTACATACGAACTTTTACCCACCCTTGGGTAGCCTAGTTGGTAAGGGCGAATTTGTGATTGTGTGGTTAGGCGTATGGTCACGGGTTTGATTCCCCACTAGGACAACCCAAGATTTAGGTAGAGGGCTGTGGCGGTGGGTTGCTGCGCTCGTCTCCCTAGGGGTTTAAGTTCCATGGGTGGGTCCGAAGGCCCTGCTATGGGATGTTTCCACCGTTATAAAAAAAAATAAAAATAAATAAATAAATAGTACATATGAACTTTGATTAGGGGTTAAGTAGTCAGTAACATGCTTCTACCACTTGAAGGCAAGAGGAGGGGATTTGAGTGCAATTAGTTGCAAAATCTGAGAGGAAGAGCAGTGTTAACGTAGAACCTTTAAGGGAGGTCAGTTCTATTTTAGAAGCCTCATGGAATGGTCATTGTAAGCTTTTGGGCAAAGCTTTTGGATCATCAAGGTGCCTTTGGACTGTTCTTGGTGTTAGAGGAAAATCCTCAACCTTTTAAAGACTTGATGCAGCCCTTCATTAAATCTGTCATTGGAAATGGCTCTATCACTTTCCTTTGGCATGATTCTTGGCATCCTTTGGGGCCTATTTTCCTGATTATGGGTAGTAGAGTTCCTTTCGACACTGCCATCCCTTTGAATGGTAAAGTTAACACTATTTTCGATCAAAACAGATTGGTTTGGCCTGAAACGATCTCAGCTGACCTCTTTGGGTTGCAAAGAACTATGCCCGTCAATATCTTGCCATGCTTTGCTAAAAAGGATTCTATCATTTGGTTCCCTTGCCCTTCTGGTACTTTTTCCATCCCTTCAACATGGAATTCTATTAGAAGTGGCAATGCTGTTGTTGATTGGTATAAATGTGTATGGTTTTCTAAAGCCATTAGGATGCATGGGTTCATACTATGGTTTATCATCCATGATAGTCTGGTCACTCACAAGTTGGTTCATTGGGGTATGTTAGCTTCGGCCTCTTGTGTGTTTTGCCATGGGGTTATTGAAGACAGGAACCACTTATTATTTGAGTGTTCTTCCACTTCTTCTATTTGGAAGAGAATCCTTCTTTGTAGCATTTGTACACAGCCTCGCCAGTGGCTCAACAAATTAATTGGGCTACCTTCCATCTCAAGGGGTCGTCTTTTAGCTTGATGGTCAAGAAACTGGCTCTTGGGCTGCAACAATGTATCACATTTGGAGAGAAGGATTAGTAGACTTAATGCTAACTCTTTCAAAGATGTTGGTTCTCTTACTGTAGACATTGTAACTGAAGGAGTCATGGGTTTCAAAAGGGCTAGGGACAACCCTGACAATAGGTTGTTGTGTAACAATTGGGGATTTAGCTTAGATATCCTTAGTTTGTAATTTTTTTTGGCTTCGACCTGTTTTAATATATTGTTACTTAAGAAATAATTATAAAAAAACCAACCTTGAGGGGAGGTTTTTGTGTTGGGGCTTGGCTATTGCCACCACATCAAGTACTCTAAGCCCCCCCATCAAGTTTACACTTTTTAAGGTTTTATGAAAAATATAAAAGGTTTCTATGAAAACTAGTCACGTAGTCCACTAGAAAACATCATTCCAAACAACTTTGTAGAAGAAAGATTTTCCAAAATCTGATGTTTAAGTGGAGTTTTTGGCCATTTTTCATGGAACATTTTGTAGAAATGGAACAGAGATTGTAAATGGCCAAAAAGTCTACTTAAACGACAGATCTTGGAGAACTTTTCTTCTACAAAGTTGTTCAAAATGATGTTTTCTAGTGGACAGCGCGACTAGTTTTCATAGAAACCTTTCATATTTTTCATAAAACCTTAAAAACGATAAACTAAGTGGGGGGCTCATAGTACTTTATGTAGGTGGCAATAGCTTCCCTCTTTGTGTTGCCCCTTTAAGTTTTGTTTTATGGGTAGTCCCGTAAGTGCATCTTGTGGTGATCCTTTTTCCCCCTTCTTTTTGTTGGGTAGTCCCTCAAGGATTTTTTTTTCCTTATTTGCCACAATCACTATTATTGTAGGATATTTAGAGCCATTTTCAAGCTTTAATTTTTCCTAACAGCATATGCAACTTAAATGTTTAAAAATTTGGGAATAATGTTAATGTGAACTATGTACTAATTAATGTACAATGTTTACTGTTTTTTATTTACTCTGCTGATTTTCATTGTGTAATTTTTTTTTCCCTTTTAGCATTTGGAAGGGGGATGGGGGTCAATTTCCAATCCTTAACAAAAATGTGATTCTCCAAATTCTAGACTCTAGACTTTCCTTTTCACCAAGTAGCATCTTCCTAAGCTCTATGTGCTTTGTTCTCTAAAGTGAATGTGCAATAAATATAATGCCGCCCTTACAGATTCTTCAATGTTCATAAAGTAGGTCTACCAAATACTATGCCATTTTATAATTTTTGTTTCATTCTTTTTTGCTTTGCACCTTTTTTGTTCCTATTCTTCTCTGCTTTCATTATCCTAATAATTCTTTTATAGCAGTCTAGTTTCTTGTTTCATATTATATTCACCCGAAGGTATTTCTTTATGAAGTCTAAATTTTCTAGGCATAGATGCAAAATGATCATTAAAAAAATGTGATTATTCTTGTCAACCTTTTTTTAAGGAAAAAAAATAGGAAAGAATGCTCAAGGTTTGCTAGAATCTATGGTAAAAAAATGAGATTATTCTTGTCAACCTTTTTTTAAGGAAAAAAATAGGAAAGAATGCTCAAGGGTTTGCTAGAATCTATTGTAAAAAAAAATGAGATTATTCTTGTCAACCTTTTTTTAAGGAAACAAGTAGGAAAGAATGCTCAAGGGTTTGCTAGAATCTATGGTAACCATGGGCGGTTTCAACCTTGTGGATTCTGCAATCAAGTGGTTTTTGATATGGATTTTTATTTCATTGTGCCTAAATCAATCTAAGACCAGAAGATTATTTAAAGCAAACCTCTTCCCCTTCTTAACTGCCCAAGGATGTGTTTTATCTGTTACCTTTTTATGAAATATTTATCATTAATATGTGACCAGATTCATCATCCCCACCTCATGGGGATAACACCTGCTCGAGTGCCACTGCCTCTTGATCTTACCCAAGATGAAACCATTTATGTCAATGCAAAACAGTACCGTGGAATCCTTAGGCGGAGACAGTACCGTGCCAAGCTTGAGGCTCAAAACAAACTCACCAAAGCTCGAAAGGTAAGTGCTTTTGGAGTAAGCTTTCCAGTCCTTTATATGGCCTTCAATCAGAGTGACTTACGTCATGGTACTGAGGGCTGCTGTATTTATTTGAGTGAATCAATATTATTCTCTAATTAATCCCAAGTTAATTTTCACAGCCTTATCTCCACGAATCTCGGCATCTTCATGCTTTAAAGAGAGCTAGAGGATCTGGTGGACGCTTTCTCAACATGAAGAAGCTCCAAGAATCCAAGCCTACTCCCACAACTGATGGAGTGGATTTCTCAGGCTCAGCTCTGCAACATCAGAATGGAAATATTTCAGAATCCGAAGTTCATCATCCTGAAAACTTTCGAGACGGTGCTTCCACCACCTCTTGCTCTGACGTCACGAGTGCCTCCAATAGTGATGACATCTTCCAGCAGCCAGAATATGGGTTTCCTGGCTACTCTTCTTGCATGGGCAGGACCATGCGGGGTGGCAGTAGTAACCAGCACCATCTTTCTGTCCACCGGTGAGGGGTATGTGAGGCAACAACAAATTGTATCAGCAGTTCTCGTTTGGTGTTTGATCGGAGAACACGGCTGCTGGTGTTCCATGGGGAAGTCATCCTTGGCTCTTTTAATTTGCTTTTACTGTTACTTTGGTGTCAGCGCGCTTAACTTGTCTTACAACACAAGACATTAGCTGCTGTCTTAATTGTAAGATTAACAAGTTGTGGTGATTGGTACTAATAAACTGACATTAAATCCTCTTGTAGTCTAGTGTATGCCTTTGCCAGGTGCAGCCTATAGCATGTGAGGCATTATTGCCTTTACATTTGAGTATTGGTTAGGAAGATTTTGTCTGTCAAAGGAGATTGATAAAATTTTTCATTAAGTGGAGTTTTAGTGAGGTGGGAGCTGAAAAAGAACTTGTGCTTGGTTGCCGATAAAATGGGGAAACGTAAAATGTAAATGCGGAAGCTTAACAGTTCTATGGAGTTGGGATGCTGCTTGTTCTTTTCCTCAAATCTTCTCGGCAGCATATGGAAAACAGCCTACAACCTGGAATTGGAAATACAGGATATCTTATTGGAGGAGAAATTGAAATTATTAAAGGTTGAGATCAATTCAAAAGTAGTTATTATTATGGCGGATAGAATTCTATTGGTTTGGAGACCTACTGATTGATTCTAACCTTATTTATCTTACGAACAATTTGGAGACAAATAATATTGACCCGGTCCTTGGATTTATTTTTGCCCCTCGAGGAGCCATATGAGGTGAAAGTCTCCTCTGGACACACCAGTTGCCTCCTTTTGACCTAGTCAAGCAGGTGTTTGAACAGGAACGGACAAGTATTTGGCCACAATCTAGGTGAAGTATTTAGGTGAAGTAAAGTGGGATTGTAGGGTCAAAAAGTACTTTGATAATCTCACTTTTCTCCACTCTTATTGGTTCATGATATCACGTCAGTCGTATCATGTACTGTTAAATATAAGTTTTTCTCTGGACTCAGACTCTCCCGCCCATTCGACACCAAACCATGTGTAGATAGACTAGTAGAACCAAGCAAACCCGACCCATGCAAAACTTGGGTTGGTTTGGTTTGTAGAGAATCTTTTCACAATTTATTTTATTATGATAAAATTTTCAAATAAAAAGAAATATCTATATTATAATATTAACAAAAGACATAAATTTATAAACTTTTTATGGACAGTAAAATACATTTTTAATATATACAAGCAAAAATGAAGATTGAAATTAGAACAATTATAATATAGCATGTATATATACATACAAATATATAGTTAATGTTACATTATATATAAGGTTGTTGCTCAAGTTGAGTCGGTTTATCCAACATCTCAACCTAAAATCAAACCAATAGAGGTTAGTTCTTAATTTTTTAACCAACAATTGGACTAAGGTAGCACAAGACTTGAACCAAATCACCCCAAAATATATGTTTTTGATTTGCACCAAATCAAGTGGCACCTTTACTTTTAACTATTTGTTTAATTTTATTGACCATTAAAATTATGTCAGCATGATGATATGGTATCGCGATTATACATAAATTCCTTTTGTTGCTCCTAGTAGGTCGGGTACAACGCTTTTGTCCATTTATAATTACTAAACTACTTGTATAATCTAGTACTAGTCACATCTCGAAAGAATTTTATTTTTGCTTTGGCACAATTAGGTTATTCATCCAGATGCCGAATTGAGGTTTTCCCTACATTAATTTAAGTTACCCTACACTTGCTAACCCTTCAATTCTCTCCAGTGTAAGATTAGAGAGGGACATGTTGACCTAAGTTGACCCAATGGCGCCTCACGTTGCCACTATTAGTTATATGTCCTATAGCAAAATTATAGAGATGATAGTTTAGGAATATTGAACAATCATGGATTTTATTTATTACCCCATCCATCCCAATTTTTATAAGGAATTGATGTAGAAAACTATGCAACAGAACACAATAAGTAACAAAAATATTGGTTTGTTTCTTTATAGCGTTGAATTTGATTGTGGCTCATTACAAAAACATAAATCCTAATTACATGAAAATCATGATCACTTACAAGAGGTCCTTAAGATGAATGATTGTTGATTCTACTTGAGCAGCACAAGTGTCTTGTCTCCATGGTATCTACACCAAGCAAAAACCTTCAAGTTATTCTTTCTTATTCCTTAGGGTTTGTTAGAAGAAGAAGAGAAGAGAGAGAGAGAGAGAGAGAGAAAAAAAGAGACAGAGAAGCACTAGTGTTGGACAGCTAGGGCTTGGGGTGTGTGCTAGCATGCCTTTTATATACACACACATAGTTGACTGGCCATGGGGAATCCTTCTCCAAATTGAATCTGTTGAATTATGCAATTTCCATAAATTTCATATCAAGCCCCTTAACTTACATCTAATGCAAATATGGCCCAATCCATTAAATCTAATAACACTCATGCTCTTTTCCTCACAACTTAAAGTCCCCCTTTACTTATGGGTATGTGACCCATTGGGTTCACATCTTCTAATAGTAGGTATTGCTACTAGCTAAAGTGCCCAATGGAACACTTTCCATTAAGGATCTAATAGGATATGGAAGTCAAGCAAGTCCCTAGTTCAACACTTTATAAATATTCATAAATATTAACTCAAGTAGATGCACTATAAAAACTCCCTTTCCATAGTCATCTTACTATGGCCATAGACTTACATGAGTTATATTGTGAATGTCAATTGAGACATTTTCTCTCTTTTACTGATAGTCATAGATTTCTTATTGATCACACGTATGCCTCCATACATGTAGCAATAGAGTTAATGAACACCTTTATAAGTTTCATATGGGATATATATTTAGTGCTATCAAACTTCTAAAGTTCCATGCACAAGACAACTATAGTGTCTCAGTTTTAATGATAACTTGTATCATTGCAACTATGAGATACTAAATGACAAGTAAAACTCTATTTAGAATTCTCAAAGTAAGATGGTTACAATTAGTGTATTTGTTCCTTTAAAAAACACTCACATGTTTTTTTCTTAGTGTCTCTACACAAATAATTGGAGACTAACTATAACATGTGTTAGTCCTATGGTTCTTTATTATCCATCATAATGAACCTTTAACTAGGAATGATTTAGGAGTATCGTATAGAGATATAGAGTCTCCTGATCACAACACCTTGTGATATTATATTCTCAACTCTAACTACATTGACATATTATGGAAATATAAAAGAATATAATAAACATGATAAAATAAAGCCCTTTAATAATAATAAGTGTAACAAACAATAAACGAAATCTTTTTATTGTTCTTTATTCTTAAAGCATCATCTCTATGATTGGTTGTAGAGCATACAACTAACAATTTTTTTGACCCATTTTACCCAAGCAAAAATATTTAGACAATGCACTAAAAAATACTGCCATGTTATTCAATTTATTTAACTTTCCTGTTTTACCTTCTTATGAGATAATGTTATTTGATGTGATAATTGGTATAATTATTGTAATTTTAAATATTATAAAGGGTCTTTTGGAAAAGGAAATTACTAATTGCTTTGACTTTTGAAAATGGATGAACATTTTAGGACATCCCAAAATAGAAATTGTAGACAAACAAATTGTGATGGAGGAAATACTTTGTTCCATTTAGTATTTAATCAATAAGGGCATTATTCTATCATGTTTATTGTATATTGTTATGTTTATATGATACGTCTATGGAATTAGACTTGAGAAGCTGATGTCACAAAGAGTTATGATATGGAACCTCATCATCTCTATATTATATTTTTAAACCATTCATAGTTGAAGGTTGATATGGAACTCTACAAAAGTATCAAGCAAAGACAAAGATCAATTGCTACATCTTAAGACAGAGCTATCAAAGGTGATCCTGTTGGTTTCTAAAACCATGTAGAAGCAAAGTTTAAAAATTTTCTAGAACCTTGACTTACCCTTCCATTTGATCTACAAGTCAGTAAGTATAGAAATAATACCTCGGAAATTGTTGATTCCAAATACGAGAAGAAAAAGATTAAAACTTCAAAGTTTGTACCTTCTTTCTCCTAGAAAAGTTCACTCCTATTGTAGACACCCCATTTTCATCCCCATGAGTTCAAGATAGCATTTGGTTAGGTTTAGAAGCATTTAGGAGTCCTTAAGCCTTAAAGGACACTTTTGCCCTTTTAAGCCTTAGGAGAATAGGTTATCATTGCTGTGCATATTTTTGTCTCTTTGTTGAGTCCCATCACTTGCATTTAATGTCTAGGATCATTTTGGATATGTGTGTCAAATTTGGGTCAATTCCTAGATAGGTTTGGATAGCTAATTAGAACTTTTGCGATTTAAAGGGCAATTTCGTCTTTTACATTGTATATTTTCCAATGAGCCTAATTCCATTGATCCTTATAATGATGAAATGAGCCTAGTTCAAGTTCCAATTTAATTTATTGATAGGTTTTGGATTGGTTCACCACATTACCCTATGGTTAATTGACTTTTTTTTCGGGTAATCGCCTCATGAAAACCCAGCCACCTAACCGTGGTCAGGGATTTTTAGCTCAAGAATATTCTACGCTTATTCTACATTGAATCCTTGAAATTTTGGCTTTGAATCACTCAAATCGGAGTTAAAATGAAGAATTTAAGTCCGTTTGAAGTTAGGAGTCCGTACCGAGTCAGAATTTCAAAATTTTTGGATTCTTCTCGGGTGACCGGTTCACCCCAACCGGTCCAACCGGTTTGGCCCAACCGGTCACCCGAGCATTTCGTCCTGATTTATCTCTCTTTGAATTTTTGACGAAATGGGACTCTACCACTCCGAATTTCAGCTTTCTAAAGGACTTCTAAGCCTATTTGGAGGAGGTTTTGAGTTGTTTAACATCCATGGGATTTAATTACAGCCCTAGATTGGTTTTATGGTAAATTAATCTCAACCATTGGTTCATATGGTTGGTTGGTTATAAATAGAGGCTCATTCATCAGCATAAGGGACTTTTGACTTTTGGCTTATTTGACACTTCATATTCATAAGAGAGAGAGGGACCACGAGTTTGCACACACCCATATCACTTGGAGGAGGTTTTCTACTGCAATTTCAAAGGAGAACTAGAAGGTAACCAAGCCAAAGAGAAGGAAGAACGCAGCGAAGACCTTTGCTTTGTTGTAAGTCTCCTTTGCATCCTTTTACGATTCATTTTTCTTCTATTCCATTCTCTGCATAGTTATGGCTTAGAATTGAATTAGGAATCATATATACTCTATATTTTAGAGTGTATATGATTCAAATATGATGTGAAAGCATGCTAGTAGAATAGGATTGCGAATTACTTGCTGTTAGGATAGTTTCTCTCTTAAGGATAGAGGTACGTTTTGCATAGAAAATTAGTTGATGTGTTTAGGCCGTTTTCTCTTCATGGTTCAATTATATGCATGATTTTAAGCATCTTTTGTATAGGACACTTGCTGTGTAAGCCTTATCTTCATAAGTGTATGGATGATTATTCTTTTCGAGGATAATTATCGTCCTTAGAGGGTGAGGTTGTGCATAGGTGCTTTCTGGAGTGTGTTTAAGTGCGTTGTGAGTTTCTTTGCATTCTTAGGTATATATTTTACATAGGATATGTGAAGAAATCATTCATACGGAGTGGTTCCACGTAAAATTATTTCCGGATAGTTTTACTTAAGAAAGCTCGCCGTAAGGATGATTATTTCATATTCTTACATAAAGTACTTACCTAAGGCATCATGTTAGATTTTCTTTTCATGTTTAGGATTGTCATATGATATTTTCATCATGATAGTGCCTATTTAGCATGTTTTTGATAATTTTGTGCATGTTAGGGTGTTTAGAACATATAGGAGCATATAGAAGCATATTAGGTTTGGGTTTTTCTTTTGATTTCTGTTATTTGCATGAGTATTAGGTCATTATATGTCTATTTAGTATTCTGTCCAGATTTGATTTAGGTCTCCTAATGATTATTTGAGCATGAATATGGTTGGTTTGAGCTTAATAATTGCCCTATAGAATACATAGGGTGATTAATTAGTATTTTCTCGATGTTTCGAGATAATTTGCATATGGTAAGTGGTTCATGGTAAGTTTGTTTTGATTTGTTCTCTTCTCCCCCTTTGGGTTATTGTCTTTACTTTGGATTAGAAGTCTTAGGTTTCCAACTCTCTTAAAATTTTACTTGGAGTTCTATTCGCTTTTGAATTCAAATCTCTTTAGAAGTCTATTTGAGTTAGAATTTTATTCTTTCTCAAATATCTACTTCTTCTCAAACTATTTTTGGAAACTCTTAAGTTTTAAAACCTTTCTTAAGTTGGAAACTTAGGGTTTATAGTTCATTGTAAAGGGAGTAACCCCTTCTCAATCGAACTACGTGGACTTTGATCCTTACATCTTTGCATGTAAGGTACGTCGGCACTTATTTGATGTTCAAGTCTGCCCTAGGATACAAAGTATCCTAGGTTTTCTTTTTCTTTCTTTTTGTTCATTTGTCCATCACATATTTGCTAGAGGAGTAGGATGGACCCATGTTTACTCATTTATCCATCACATATCATTGCTAGAGGAGTAGGATGGATTTGTTCCTTATTCTTTGCCTTTCTTGCATGCTTTCCATATTTCTTTTATTTGTTTATGGATGTTTACATGCTTTATGGATGTTTACTGCTTTATGGATGTCTATGGATGAATGTGGATTATTTACGGATGATTCTTTACATATGCATGGTGACTAATTAGGAAGTGATTGAAATAGCTCATATAAATTCAGAGACCCATTTTGGGGCGATGTGGGTGCCTATAGGATGTTTCCTAGAACCTTTCCACATCGTAACTTAGTCTCCGAATCCTCTCTTGTTTTGATTAGACTTGCTTTTCCTTGATCGGAGTCATGTGGTTTGGTTTTCAAAGGTTTTCTTTAAAACTATTTTCAAGGTTTTCCTTTTTTCCTTAAAAAATGAGGTGGCAATTCCTTGTTTGTTATGTTTTTGTGAACCTTTTAAAAACCAGATTTTTATTAATTTAAAGTTCTACAAGTCTTTTAAAAAGAAGGGTTCTCCTTCCTCCTCCGGATCGAAACCGGTGGTTCACAGTCTAGCGACTCCACTGGGGATTAGTGGACTAGACTCAAGTAATTTATATGGGCTAATTTAATTACTTAAATTAAAATCAATCACTTGCATACGCTTGAATGTGTGTTTACTTTATTGCATTGTGTGCACAATTGCATTTGAATTATAGGTCGATGTATCTTTGCCTTTACTGATTGGCTTAGCCTTGACCCCGGTTCCCTTCGTTCTCAGGTGTCATGTTTGTGAAGCTATCAACTCCTCTTGCCACGTATCCTTGGGTATATTAAATGGATCAACACTGTACCATTTGACTCACGCGGCATCCCTCATGCCACACGTGATAGGTATATAGTTGATTTAAGCAAGTAGGGGACACTATCATACCCTTTTAGTAAATATAGTGGACTGTCTAGGACACATGGACTCGCTTTGTTTAAAGTCACCATGCTTGTGGAATAAATGCAGGTACAGAGTGGATGTGTGTTTGAATGTATGTGTGTATGGAATGAATGTATGTGTGGCATGAATGTGTGTTGTGGGAATGAATGTGAATGGAATGAATGGCAATGCAATTCATGTCATGGTTCTTTGAGAAGATGATACAAAGCCCTCGATACAGTGATTCGGTTTCTTACTCTTGAATGCGGTTGGAGATACGAATGAATGCTATGTGGGTGGTTAATTTTAAGGGGTAACATGACTTTAAAATCAATCGACCTACATCCCTTTAGTATGACCTTCATACCCTAGAGCCCATTGGGCTTATAAGGATAAGAGGCCCAACTAAAGGAATGTTATTGGACCATTACCCGCTTGTTTAAATCAATTATGGAGACTAAAGGCGCTTTGTGTCACTTTGTAACTAAGTATGGGCCATTTGGTTGTAATAGAGTGCTGGCTTGGACTCGTGACTCTTCAGGCTATTTGATCAGAGGAAGTACTGAACAAGACCTCGCCATGGATGATACTTTTGCATTGAATAACCTGGCTACACCTGAGGGGACATCTGTTTCTGGGACTCTAGTGGATTCACGAAGAATTGAGAGGTTATTGAATGATATACTTGGGAAGTTGGAAGAGGTGTCAGTGAAGTCTGAAACCGCAATAAGAATGGCACAAGAGATCAACAACCGAACCCCTGTCCTCATCCACAATATTCCTACAGATTAGGCTATATCCAACACTCAAGTCCCCATTGTCCAAAATCAATCCAACCCATCTACCCAAGTTGGGGGCTAAGCCCAAAATCCACTACCTCCACATACTCAATCATCGCCTTAAAATTCACTACCTCTACATACTCAACCTCTACTACAAAATATCGCCATTTACACCCAATCATCCACTTTTGTCCCCACTACTAAAAATCCTCCTATGAGTGATGACCAAAAGATGATGGTTGCAAGGATGTTGGCCTTGGAGAAGACTTTGAAGGGTATTCGCTGTGCAGATGACTTTGTGGATATCCACACTTTTTCTCTCTTCCCTCAAGCGAGATTGCCGACTTCATTCAAGATGCATGAATTGCAAAAGTTCGATGGAACGGGTTGCCCTAAGACTCACTTGAAAATGTATGTCCGAGCAATGCAACCTCGTGGTGCTTCTGAGGAGTTAATGGCTCAATTATTCCATGAATCACTTAGCACTTCTTCTTTGCATTGGTTTCTAAGCTTGGATGAGTCAAAAACTAGAACATGGGATGACGTATGTAGGGAATTCACTTATCACTACAAGTACAATATGAAGGTTGATGTGACAAGGAGAGACTTGGAGACTACAAAACAGGCGGCAAATGAGTCTTTCTCTTCCTGCATCACTAGGTGGAGGAAGAAAGCTTCTAAAATGTTCGATAGGCCTAATGAAGAAGAACATATATGAATGGTGGTCAAGAACCTATTGTCTATATATCACAAGCACTTGTTCAGTTCATCACTTCCCCACTTTCAAAGCTTTGATTAGTTCTGGGACACAAGTTGAAGATGCAATAACCGATGGCACCATCAAGGTTGAAGATCCCTTAAGGTTTCAGTCGGATAGGGAACAATGGAAAGGCACCTGCTGAAGTAAATGCAATCGCTCCACAACAAGCCATAGAACATTGGCAACAATTCTGCTCCTCATCAGTTCTCTGATTTGTATGCACCTATTGGACAAGGTTTATGAAAGATTAAAAGCAAGGGGCATCCTCAAACCTCTAGACCTCACACCTCCTCTAAATCCATTGCCTAGGTGGTACAACGAAAATGAGTACTGCCATTTCCATCAATCCAAAAGTCATAGAATCGATCAGTTGTATCCGTCTCAGACATGAAATACAAGACCTTATTAACAAAAGATCATAGGCCCACCTACCCCTCTTAACCGTCCCAATGTCACTCAAAATCCTTTGCCATCCTATAACCCATCCCCCACTTCTAATGTCAATGCAATAGAAGATAATTTACCTCATCCTACCTCGACCCATCCATTATTACACCACTTTGCCTATGAGTCTCACCAATGTATTTCACCAGTGTAAGAAAAGAGGCCTTATCACTCCCCTTCCACCCAAGCCTTCCCTCGTCCCTGACCCATTCTTTCGTCTATGTCACAGAAAATCCGGCCATGATACTGACGATTGCACCTTAGTAAAGAAAGTGGTTCAAGACTTGATCGATGAGGGAGTGCTGATAGTGCCGCAGTCAAATCTATGTGAGGTGCCTACATTGTTGCCCACCCTACATGAAGAAAACATGCAAGAGATCGATGTGTTAGAATGGGGAAATCCTGAGGAGAAGCCTATGGGGAAAGAAAAGGTTATCGAAAAGGAAATGCCAAAGAAACTGAGTAAGCCTCGAAAGTCATTTCAGCAACAGTTGAAGGAAAGGTATGATGTCGGAGATCCTGAAGTGGGTTTATTAGGGGAACCATTAGGGAAGTTTGACTTCTATGTTCTCTACACTGCACCGCCTCCTAATAACAATTCCTATTCGCTGAAACTGGATGGGGAAATCCATGGGAAGATGAGCAACCAATGGAGAAATCCCCAGTCCACCCAACTGGATGGGGAAAATTAGTGAAAGAAGAATGGTCGACAGAAAAGTCTCTAATACAAGAGGTAGATATGCTTGAATGGGGGGACATCATGGGTGAATCTTGCAGCGATGAAGTAAATGATCTATGGGCAGACTCTGAAGAAGTTGATCACTTGACTAGGGGCGGTCATCACTTCAAACCATCCTACCTTGAGAATGAAAATCTGGTGGAAGCACTAGAGAAGGAGCAAAGACCTGAAATCTACGACGAAGAGGATGAAGTCCTAAAGCAATTGAAAAAGACTCAAACCAACATTACCATAAGGGGATTGCTTATGGCTTCTCTCAAGCACTGTCAGACTATGCTTAAGCTCTTGAACCAAGTCCAAATACCCATCGGTACTTCACCGGAGGGGTTGGTGAGTCTTATAACCCCCGTCGAGAAAGCAGCTACCATAATCTTCACAGAGGCTGATTTGCCAAAAGGGAGGAGAGATCATATGCAAGCTTTGAACATAACTGTTGATATCCTAGGGAAACAGGTCCCCTACCATCCTTATTGACAATGGTTCCGCTTTGAATGTGTATCCACTTCGTACTGCTACATCTCTTGGGTTGGGACCTATAGATTTTGTGCCATCTGGATAATCATTGAGAGCATATGGCAACACAAGATGGGAAGTGATTGGTATGGTGACTTTACCGTTAATCATAGGACCAGCAGAATTTGAAGTTGAATTCCAAGTTCTTGATGTTCCTGCCTGTTTCAATCTCTTGCTAGGCCGACCATGGATCCATCCAAATTAGGCCATCCCATCGTCTTTGCACCAAAAAGTTAAATTCCCTTACAAAGGATCTATTGTGACCCTACAAGGAGACTATGAACTCGCTGCCAGTCAAATAGTCAAGAATCCCCATTTGTGAGATCAAGCACGATCCTTCAGATATGCCATTGTTAGGATTTGAATATGTGCAGGTTATCAACTTAGCACCCGCAGATAGGGAACTTATCCCGCTAGACTTTTCACCACATGAGAACTTGCGTGTCGTTGAGATCATGAAAATCATGGGTTTCTTTCCTAGCATGGGAATGGGACCAAGGCATCGAGGAATTTCAGAGCCAATTAAGCACCAATCGGCCTTGCATACCTTTGGCTTGGGATATAAGCCCACACAAGCATATTACAAGGAACGAGCGCGGCTGAAGAAAGAGAAAGAGATTGCTAAAGCTCGCGGGCACACTATTATTCACCCGCTTAAGCTTTATAAGCCAACCTTGAATGGGTGCTTTATGAAAGAAGGAGAAGATTTCCCATATTGTGGTTTTCCAGAGCCTACTTATATGGAGTCCATCGGAACTAGAGTCCCAGGGTTTGAGATTTTCTTTGAGACCGAGTGGTATCTGATCACGACAACCATGGTCGAGGATTCTGTAGTAGATAGCGACAGAGAAGAAGAGGATTGGGCAGACAGCATGGATTCAGAGGTTATAAGCCGATTGTTTTCAGAATGTGTGCTAGCCATCGAAGATTGTGAAGAGGTTCCAGTTCCAGCATTCCAGACAGTCAGCAAGCCACTTCAGAATTGGTACACCGAAGGATCCCCCGTTCCTATTCCAAGGAAAGAAGAGTCTAAGCCAGTAGAGGATATGTAGGTTTTCTTTTGAGTCTTGAGTCAGCAAACAATCTGTCTTTGTTTAAAGTATTTCATTTGTTGAGTCCTTTAAAGTTGTCATAAGTGTTGTTATTTCAGAGTCTTCAATTAGTGGTTGGTACTTTCTTTATTTTCTCGCAGAGATTATATCCTTTGTCTTTGCGCATTTTTGTCTCTTAATGTGTGTGGCATGGAAATAGACCCTAGAGACGCTGATATCCCTCCTGAGCTCGTTAAGCAAAGGAATAAAGGGATAGCACAACCAATTACAGAAAAACTAGAATCAATTAATCTAGGAACGAATGAATTGCCAAAAATAATTAAAATTGGTACAACACTTTCCCCTTTTGAAAAAGAGCAATTGGTTGAGTTGGTGAGAGAAAATCTTGAAGCATTCGCCTGGTTTTATGAAGATATACCCAGGGTAGACACAGACATAGTGCAGCATCACATTTCGACCAATCCTGACATGAAGCCTATTAAGCAGAAGTTGAGGAGAATGAAGCCTGAGTGGGCGTTGAAGATAAAAGAAGAGGTGATCAAGCAGATAGAAGCTAAGTTCCTTAAGGTTGTGGAGTACCCTGAATGGCTTGCAAATATAGTACTGGTTCCAAATAAGGATGGCAGCGTATGTGTGTAGACTTTCGTGATTTGAATAAGGCATGCCTTAAGGATGACTTTCCACTACCACACATTGACGTTTTAGTCGATAGTATTGCAGGGTACGCTCTTCTTTCTTTCATAGACGGTTTCTCAGGTTACAATCAGATCAAGATGGCACTAGAAGATATGGAGAAAATGTCTTTTATTACTCAATGGGGGACCTATTGTTACAAAGTGATGCCATTCGGGTTAAAGAATGCAGGGGCAACTTATCAGAGAGTTGCTACCACCCTGTTGTATGACATGATACATAAAGAAGTCGAGGTTTACGTCGACGACATGATTATCAAGTCAAAAGATAGGGAGGGACATGTAGCTGTGTTCAGAAAGTTCTTCAATCGAATCATAAAGTACAAGCTTCACCTTAACCCTCAGAAATGTGCTTTTGGAGTCACTGCCAGAAAGCTACTAGGTTTCATGATAACACAGAGAGGAATTGAAGTGGATCCAAGCAAGATCAAGGCCATTCTGGAGATGCCGCCGCCTAAGAATGAGAAGGAAATCTGAGGTTTCCTAGGAAGGTTGCAGTACATAAGCTGATTCATAGCTCAACTCATTACCATTTGTGAGCCTATTTTCAAGCTGCTAAAGAAAGGAGAACCAAAAGAATGGAACGAGGAATGCCAGAATGCTTTTGAATCTATTAAACGCTATTTAAGCAATCCACCGATACTGGTTCCACCTAGAGAAGGAGAGCTGCTGTTGTTGTACTTAACCGTCATAGAAACTGCTATGGGGGCAATGCTTGCGCAATACTTAGAGGAGTCGAGGAAAGAGAATGCCATCTACTATCTGAGTAAGAAAATGACAGACTATGAGGTGAACTACAACGCTGTGGAAAAGACTTGTGTGGCATTGGTGTGGGCCTCTCAAAAACTCCGCCATTACATGCTATCTTTCCAGGTGTTCCTCGTTAGTCGTATAGATCCACTCAAATATCTACTTAAAAAGCCAATGTTGACCTATCGTACTGCACGATGGTTAATGTTGTTATCCGAATTCGATATCAACTATGTGGTATAAAGCTCGATAAAAGGAAGAGTCATTTCAGAACACTTAACAGAAAATCCAGTTTCAGAAGGAGATATCATTGAACAAGGGTTTCCTGACGAGGACATATTGGAGATAGAAAAGAAGCCATGGAAAGTCTACTTCGATGGTACTGCAAATAAAATAGGCTTTGGCATTGGAGTTTTGTTGATTTCTCCTGATGACGCCCACACCCCTCTGGCAATGAAGTTAGGGTTCGAGGCCACAAACAACATCGCTGAATATGAAGCTTGTATTCTAGGGTTGGAAGCAGCCTTAGAGTTGGGAGTTGAAGAATTAGAAGTGTACGGAGACTCAGCCTTGATTATCTGCCAAATTAGAGGGGAATGGAAGACTCAAGACAAGAAGTTGTTACCCTATCATGCTTATCTAGAAGCACTTACCAAAGAATTCGACAAAAAAAAGTTTCACTACTTGTCAAGGGTAAAGAACTGCTTTGCTGATGCTCTTGCTACACTTGCGTCCATGGTGGAAATTCTAGAAGGCGGAAATGTTTGTCCACTCGTGATTGAAAGAAGAAAAGAGCCAGTGTACTGCTGCAGTATTCAGGATAGTCAAGTAATAGATGGGCGTCCATGGTTTTATGGCATACAGAGGTTCGTATAGAAAAGGGAATATCCTGAAAGAGCTTCAAAAGTAGATAGGCATACGTTGAGAAGATTGGCTACCCACTACATCATGTGCGGAGGAAAATTGTATAGAAGATCCTATGACGGCATCCACTTGCTTTGTGTGATGGAAGAAGAAGCTCAAAGAATAATTGAAGAGGCACATGAAGGAACAGGGGCACTTCACATGAATGGTTATATACTAGCTAGGAAGATTGCTCACCTCGGTTACTATTGGACCACCATGGAAAGAGATTGTCATATGCATGTCAAGAAGTACCATAATTGTCAAATCTTTGCTAAAGGTTTAGCACCTTCCATCAATGCCTTTGAATACTATGTCATCTCCTTGGCCTTTTTCAACTTGGGGAATAGATATCATTGGAAAGATCCATCTTAAGTCAAAGGAAGGTCATGAGTTTATCTTGGTGGCAATAGATTACTTCACTAAGTGGGTAGAGGCGAAGTCCTTCAAAACCTTAGGGTCAAAGCAAGTGGCCCATTTCATTATGACCCACATCATTTGCCGATATGGGGTTCTACATGAGATTATATCAGATAACGGACAACACTTCCGAGGTGAGTAGAAGAAATCTCGTAGAAGTACAGCATTCGGGTTCACAAATCTTCTCCTTATAGGCCATAGACAAATGGAGCAGTTGAAGCGGCTAACAAGAATGTAAAGAACATGCTATAGAAGTCGGCTAAGAAGTACAATGATTGGTCAGAAAGGTTGCCACTCGTTTTATAGGGTTACCGCACTTCAATCAGATCTTCCACGGGTGCTACACCATACTCATTAGTTTATAGCATGGAAGCAGTTCTCCCAATCGAGTTAGAAATTCCCTCTTTCAGGGTAATAATGGAAGATCAGCTGTCTGAAGTGGATTGGGTAAGAAACAGATATGATGAACTAGTTCTGCTTGATGAAAAGCGTTTAAATGCTTTGTACCATGTTCAAGGTTATCAGCGCAGAATAGCTAGAGCTTTCAATAAGCGCGTCAAGGATCGTGGCCTAAAAGATAGAGACATAGTGATGAAAGAAATCCGTGCGCCTATCTTTGATCCAAGGGGCAAGTTCAGGCCTAATTAGGGTGGTCCCTACATCATAAAAGAAATATTGCCAAGAGAAGCAGGTCGATTGATGGATTTGGATGGAATAGAGTTCCCTCAACCAACCAATTTAGATCAACTCAAGAGATACCATGTGTAAAGCTTATTAGGTTGAAAACCCGTAAGGGCGGCCTAGGCAAAAGAAAAACATAAACTACGCGGGCCTGATTCTCCATCATTCAAAAAAAAAAAAAAAAAAAAGAAAAAAAAAGAAAAGAAAAGAAAAGAAGAAAATGTTTATAACATGATGGAGATACGTAGGCAGCCCATAAAGTTACATTGGGCGAGGTCCAATTAGAAAAAGAAAAATAAACAAGGGGCATGGCAATGTATAAAACAATTCATAAATCAAAGTTAATTGTTTGATGACAATTCATTCGAAACTAGAGAAATTGATAATAGCTTTATTTGTAATAATTGCAAGTCTCGAAGGACTATTATTATGCTTAACATGCTTAAAATTCAAAAGGGTTGCTAATTCCTTGCTCTCTGAGAAGTCTTCTCTGTTCTAGTAGTCTTGTTCGCTTTGGTGTCATCCTCTCTTGGCCTCTTTTTACTCCCCAGTGAATAATCCCAATCAACTCAGCTACTTGAGCTCTCATTGTTGTTTCTTTGTGGCCAATGCCTTTGGATAACCACTTCTTATATTCCTAGCTAAGCTCATAAGGTCCATTAGTGTTTGGAACTAGGGTAGCGGAGTTCCAACTGTTCCATCTATCCTCCATTCATTTAACCAGAGACTGAGAAACGGGTTGAACGGGGTGAACTTGTCTTGAATTTACCTAGGTAGTACTTGCTTGATTGTTTAGAATTGACTGAACTGCACCAAATTGCCAAAAGATGCGAGATGGCCAGTAAAAAGAAGTCGCTTTCAAGCCCATCAACTTGAGAAGTGTACAGCCCACAGTTCACAGGAGCACCTTCTCGTTGAACTTCTAATAAGGTACATGCCAGCAAATAGACTGCCAGGAAATATGGTACAGTATGTTAAGCCATTCGTCAGGAGAAGCATCTGGAGGGAATTCAGGTACACATAGACGGAAGTGCTGAGGCCCATAATTTGCAACACGAGGAGGTGGTAAGAGGTTTAACCTCTCTAGCAACCACATATGAAGAAGGAAGGGGTTGTCCTCAAAGTTCGCTTCAAACCGATCCTGTACTTGTCTAGCCCGTTGAGAGTTTCTGCTAGAACCATTAGAATTATGTTTCGAGACTTGGAAAGAGGGATAACAAGTTCAAAATTTCAATTGGGACAAACAACGTACCATTGGTGATGAGAAACCTCCCAATCAAGCAGAAAGCTAAGGCATGTTGACATGGGCGAGACAAGGGTAACCCACATGACCTCCCAAGGGGCAGAAAAGACGTTGCTAGCTTGTTGAAATCTACCATGTTATCTTTTATAAAGGCCATAGTATCGTGGGTAGAGATTTCCAAAAGAGAAGCAAAAGAAGATACATAACCTTGTCGAAGGTATGGAAGCATGAAAGGTCCTGACGGTTGCACTCCGAATAGCGTGAAAAATTCCTCATGGGTGGGGCAAATTTCATTGCGATGGAAACAGAAAACATGAAGCTCGAGATCCCAAAAGTATGTAAAAGCATAGAGCATGGTCCAATTCACCTTAACTTTGGCAAGAGAATAGAGCGCGTCCAAGCCATAACTCTTGAAAACCCTTTCGTCTTCCTTACTCATATTGCTGAAGCAAAGTGTCAAAAAGCTATCAAAAGTCTCCATGATTTGATGTTGAATGAATAATAATGGTTTATGAACATGTGGAGGGTGTTTTTATAGGCTTTCAGGCTTAAATTCGAGTCCTAAAGGGCTTAGAATTCAAAAACAAGTAGAAAAAGTCGCAAAAATGCGTAAATAGCGAAACTGCTCGGGAGACCGGTTGAGGCCAACCGGTCCCCCAATGCCCATATTCATTTTGTGCGTTTTTTGCATAATTTTGCTTAACCGGGCCCCTTTTCGCTTGATTTTTTGACAAATCTATCTTGAAAAGCCTAGAACCTGATATGAATGATTTGAAATGCATGAAATGATGAGTGATTAGTCACTAATTGAATTATTAGTTGACTCATGGTGATATTTGCAAGCCCACTTTGACATTTGCTTTATTGAAGGGCTTTATCTTTGGATGATGGAAAGATGTGCTTATGATATTTGCTTGGAACCATGGAATTTTATATTCCTTGATTTCTTGTGATTGGATTGCTATTGCTATTTATTTCTTGAGGAAATGATAGCACATTGGGATTGATTGAGTGTTCTTGCTTATTTTTAATCCTCGGGTTAAAATAAAACTTTGTTGATTGGATGATGAGTTGTTGAATGCTTGGGATGCTTTGTAAGGATCATGAAATTGTTATTTCTTGATTCTTTATGATGAATTGACATTGCTATTAATTTCTTGAGGAATTATAGCATAATTGGAGTATGTGCCTTGCTTAATTTTAACAAAGATTGTTAAAATAAAGCCTATGATTGCTCGATTGGAATTCGTTTTGGAAGTATGTTTAAATGATTCTTTGAGTCACATACATGGATTGTTTTGCATTGCTATTAATTTCTTGAGGGAATTATAGCACAATTGGAGTATTTGTTTTGCTTAATTTTAACAAAGATTGTTAAAATAAAGCTTGTCATTGCTTGGATAGAAGTGTTTGTGATAGTATGTTTAAAGGACTCTTCGAGTCACATACATGGATTGCTTTGCATTGCTATTTATTTCTCGAGGAAATTATAGCACAATGAATTGATTGCCCTTGCTCAATTTTAACAACTTTGTTAAAATTAAAGTTCTATGATTTTGTTTAGTAAGCATGGTGTGTTTAAATGACTCTTGTAGTCACACACAACCTTCCTATCTTGTGCGTGTCCTCATTAGAAAGAATGAGCATACATTATCGAAGCATATGTGTCCCTATTAGAAAGAATAGGCGTATAAGAGTATAGTGTGTTTAAATGATCCTTGTGGTCACACATAACCCCCTATCTTGTGTGTGTCCTCATTAGAAAGAATGAGCAGTACATTATAGAAGCATATGTATCCCTATTAGAAAGAATAGGCGTATGAGAGTATAGTGTGTTTAAATGATCCTTGTGGTTACCCACGCCCCCTATCTTGTGTGTGTCCTCATTATAAAGAATGAGCGTACATTATCGAAGCATATATTCCCCTATTAGAAAGCATAGGCATATGAGAGTACCGTGTATTTAAATGACTTTCATAGTCACACACAACCCCCCTATTTTGTACAAGTGTACATTATAGCAGTCATGAACATCCTCAGTAGTCACTGCTGAAGTTCAAGCTTTGGTTCCTTGCCCTTTTCTTGTGAAAATGGGCTGTCTTTTCTAACATTGGTGTCAGCTTGCGAAGCAAACTCTACCAATGAGGGGCATCTGTAGACACCCCATTTTCATCCCCATGAGTTCAAGATAGCATTTGGTTAGGTTTAGAAGCATTTAGGAGTCCCTAAGCCTTAAAGGACACTTTTGCCCTTTTAAGCCTTAGGAGAATAGGTCATCATTGCATGCATATTTTTGTCTCTTTGTTGAGTACCATCACTTGCATTTAGTTTCTAGGATCATTTTGGATATGTGTGTCAAATTTGGGTCAATTCCAGACAGGTTTGGATAGCCAATTAGTACTTTTGCGATTTGAAGGGCAATTTTGTCTTTTACTTTGTATATTTTCCAATTGAATTCCAAATTTGTTTCGGAGTGTTCCATTGACCTTAGAATGATGAAATGAGCCTAATTGAAGTGCCAATTAAATTTATTGATAGGTTTTGGATTGGTTCACCACATTACCCTATGGTTAATTAACATTTTTTGTGTAATCGCCTCATGAAAACCCAGCCACCTGACCGTGGTCAGGGATTTTTGGTTCAAGAATATTCTAGGCTTATTCTACATTGAATCCTTGAAATTTTGGCTAATGAATCACTCAAATCGGAGTTAAAATGAAGAATTTAAGTCCGTTTGAAGTTAGGAGTCCGTACCGAGTCAGAATTTCAAAATTTTTGGATTCTTCTCGGGTGATCGGTTCACCCTAACCGGTCACCCGAGCGTTTCAGTCCTGATTTATCTCTCTTTGAATTTTTGCCGAAATGGGAATCTACCACTCCGAATTTCAACCTTCTAAAGGACTTCTAAGCCTATTGGGAGGAGGTTTTGAGTTGTTTAACATCCATGGGATTTAATTACAGCCCTAGATTGGTTTTATGGTGAATTAATCTCAACCATTGGTTCATATGGTTGGTTGGTTATAAATAGAGGTTCATTCATCAGCATAAGGGACTTTTGACTTTTGGCTGATTTGACACTTCATATTCATAAGAGAGAGAGGGACCACGAGTTTGCACATACCCATATCACTTGGAAGGAGGTTTTCTATTGCAATTTCAAAGGAGAACTAGAAGGGAACCAAGCCAAAGAGAAGGAAGAACGCAGCGAAGACCTTTGCTTTGTTGTAAGTCTCCTTTGTATCTTTTTACGATTCCTTCTTCTTCTACTCCATTCTCTGCATAGTTATGACTTAGAATTGAATTAGAAATCATATATACGCTATATTTTAGAGTTTATATGATTCAAATATGATGTGAAAGCATGCTAGTGGAATAGGATTGCGAATTGCTTGCTGTTAGGATAGTTTCTCTTTTAATGATAGAGGTACGTTTTGCACAGAAAATTAGTTGATGTGTTTAGGCCATTTTCTCTTCATGGTTCAATTATATGTATGATTTTAAGCATCTTTTGTATAGGACACTTGCTGTGTAAGCCTCATCTTCATAGGTGTATGGATGATTATTCTTTTCGAGGATAATTATCGTCTTTAAAGGGTGAGGTTGTGCATAGGTGCTTTCTAGAGTGTGTTTAAGTGCGTTGTGAGTTTCTTTGCATTCTTAGGTATATATTTTATGTAGGATATGTGAAAAAATCATTCATACGGAGTGGTTTCCACGTAAAATTATCTCCGGAATAGTTTTACTTAAGAAAACTCGCCTCAAGGATGATTATTTCACATTCTTACATAAAGTACTTACCTAAGGCATCATGTTAGATTTTCTTTTCATGTTTAGGATTTTCATATGATATTTTCATCATGATAGTGCCTATTTAGCATGTTTTTGATAGTTTTGTGCGTGTTAGGGTGTTTAGAGCATATAGGAGCATATAGGAGCATATTAGGTTTGGGTTTTTCTTTTGAGTTTTTTCGTTTGCATGAGTATTAGCTCATTATATGCCTATTTAGTATTCTGTCCAGATTTAATTTAGGTCTCCTAATGATTATTTGAGCATGAATATGGTTGGTTTGAGCTTAATAATTGCCCTATAGAATACATAGGGTGATTAATTGGTGTTTTCTCGATGTTTTGAGATAATTTGCATATGGTAAGTGGTTCATGGTAAGTTTGTTTTGATTTGTTCTCTTCTCCCCCTTTGGGTTATTGTCTTTGCTTTGGATTAGAAGTCTTTGGTTTCCAACCCTCTTAAAATTCTATTTTACTTGGAGTTCTATTCGCTTTTGAATTCAAATCTCTTTAGAAGTCTATTTGAGTTAGAATTCTATTCTTTCTCAAATATCTATTTCTTCTCAAACTATTTTTGGAAACTCTTAAGTTTTAAAATCTTTCTTAAGTTGGAAACTTAGGGTTTATAGTTCACTGTAAAAGGAGTAACCTCTTCTCAATTGAACTACGTGGACTTTGATCCTTACATCTTTGCATGTAAGTTTAGGCGCTCATTTGATGTTCAAGTCCGCCCTAGGATACTAAGTATCCTAGGTTTTCTTTTTCTTTCTTTTTGTTCATTTGTCCATCACATATTTAGTAGAGGAGTAGGATGGATTTGTTCCTTATTCTTTGCCTCTCTTGCATGCTTTCCATATCTCTCTTATTTGTTCATAGATGTTTACATGCTTTATGGATATTTACTGCTTTATGGATGTCTATGGATGAATGTGGATTATTTATGGATGATTCTTTAAATATGCATGGTGACTAATTAGGAAGTGATTGAAATAGCCCATATAAATTCAGAGACCCATTTTGGGGCAATGTGGGTGCCTATAGGATGTTTCCTAGAACCTTCCCACATCGTAACTTAGTCTCCAAATTCTCTCTTGTTTTGATTAGACCTACTTTTCCTTGATCGGAGTCATGTGGTTTGGTTTTCAAAGGTTTTCTTTAAAACTATTTTCAAGGTTTTCCCTTTTTCCTTAAAAAATAAGGTGGCGACTCCTTTTTTGTTATGTTTTTGTGAACCTTTTAAAAACCAGATTTTTTTTAATTTAAATCTCTACAAGTCTTTTTAAAAGAAGGGTTCTCCTTCCTCCTCCGGATCGAAACCCGTGGTTCACACCTATAACCCAAGGCTTATGTGAGATAGAGACTAGGGTTTGTAGGAACCTTACAATAATAATCGAAATCGCTCAAAGTTGCCTCAAAAAACATATGTATATATAAAGCTCAATAAGAGCCTTATATAGTACTTCTCATATTAAACTTACATGGGCTAGAAATGGGATCCCTAGGGTTTCCATCTCTTGGCTCCAATTGGTTGTTATCTAACTAATCATCTCGTTACCTTAGATAATCAACCAATTAACAATTATTAACTCCACTAAATAATAATAGTTGCACTTCTAAAAAATTGAAATAACATAATGATCCTAAACTTGCCAGGAAAGTGCAATGACACCCCTCCACCAATTAATGCCCATAAGTAAATTTGGGATTTGAGTAAATATCACTATCAAACCAAATATACTTATATATACTCCTTGAGACACAATTGAATTTCTATTAATCACTAATTACATCTTGATAAATTTTTTATTAAAACGACCAGCTAGATTCCAAGTGACTAAACTTCAATAAGTTCAAGGGAACATTTTACTTTCCTTTTGAATAACTCGATATTCAGCTTCTGCACTAGATCTAGCAACTACGTTTTGTTTCTTCCTTTTTTATGTTATCAAATTACCTCCTTGAAAGGTACAATACCCAGTTGTAGACTTCCTATCAGATAGTGATCCAACCCAATCAGAATCAGTAAATCCTTCTACCATTAAATGGTCATTAGATTTATAGAGGAGTCCACGACCTGGATGAGTCTTAAGATATCGTACTACTCTTATTACGGCCTCCCAATGTGGAACAAGAGGAGCTGCCATAAACTGACTAACCACACTAACAGAAAATGATATATCTGGCTGAGTGGTAGTGAGGTAATTTAATTTACCTACTAAAGGCTGATATCTCTCTGGATTAGACTACAGTTCTCCAGAATCACTATGCAACTTCACATTGGAATCCATAGGGGTTTCCACAGGCTTACCCCCTAACAAAACAGTCTCTTCAAGAATATCCAAGACATACTTTCGCTGTGAGAGGCTTACACCTTCTTTGGACCAAGCTACTTCAATTCCCAAGAAATAACATAAATTCCTGAGGTTTTGTTAGGATTATACCCTAGAGCTAATCATAGAGATGATTGTTTAGGGATTAGGAACAATCATTTGATTTCATTAATATATGTTACATTTATTATTGATTTAATAAAAGGACTTATTCTAATATGTTATATGCATCATTTATATTTACATAATATATCCATGGAGTTAGAGTTGAGAATATGAAATTACAAAGGGTTGTAATTTTGAGACTATATATATCTCTGTACTAAAATCTTAAAGCATTACTAGTTAAAGGTTCACTATAATGGACAGTAATGAACCATAGGACTAACACTTGTTAGGTTGACTTTTTAGGAGGATAGCTAGTCTCAAGCTATTTGTGTGTAAACACTACAACCAACAAGTGGGTGCCTATTATAAGAATAGGTACATTGAATATGACCAAAGATATGAGATAAATTGAATGGAGTTTTAACTTGCCTGTCAATCAGTTTCTCATAGTTATAGTGGAACAAGTAATCTTTAGACCTGAGACACCATAATTGTCTTATGCACATAGCTTTAGAAGTTTGATAACACTAAGTGCAGATCCTAATCAGGGGTCTGCAAGGGTGTTCATTGGCCTTACTGCTATGTGTGTGAAGGCATGTGAGTGATCAATAAAGAATCCATCACTCTTAGGAAAAAGAGAGAGAATGTTTCATATATTATTCAGTGATATAACTCATTAAATCCATGAGCCCATGATGGAATGAATATGGAAAGGAGTTTTCATAAGTTCATTATTGAGTTGATATTCATGAATGAGTATAAAGTAATTAAACTAGGGACTTGATAGAATTCCATGTCCTATTAGTTCAATTAGAGACATTATGTGGATGGAAGGATGTAATTGTAACCTATAAACTATAACAAAAGGGTTCTTTGATAACTATTCACCTCATTAAGGACCACACCATGAGCCATATGTTAGGTGTTATTCATGGTTAGTAGAAGCCTTAATTGATATAAGAGAGTTATAATCAATTAGGTAATTGGAAGGAGTTCCAATTAGACCCTAAATGGAAAGAGTTCCATTGTGCACAACATGTGCTATACCTACTACTTAATGATGTGAACCCAATGGGTCACACACTGATCATGCTAAGAGAGCTTGAAAGTCTATGAGAGAAAGGGTATAAGTGAATAAAAGAATTGTTCTTAAGGGGTAAGTTTGTATGGGATATAAACTAGAGGGGTTATTGTGTAATTATGAGTAATTACACAAAACCCATTAGGGTTAGAAGAACCCCTTTGGCCGGCCCTTGTTAGAGGCTATTTAAAGCTTCTTATAATGTGTGACATCATCACTTGAACACACTATGAGGCTCCCCAAGTACTGGCCAAAAATCACAAAAGGCTCTTTCTCTCTCTTTTCTACTCTCCACCTCTAGCAACAACAAGGAAGAAAGAAGAAAGGACTTCAAGCTCTAGCTAGGTGTCACACCCCATTTTTGCACCACCTTACTAGGGCTCATCATTTCATGCATGTTTTTGTTTTGTTTTTGAGTCTAGTCACTTGCATTAGTTTTCTAGAGTCACAAGGACAATGGATATGAATTTTGGTTCAATTCGGATTTGATCTTGAGGGATAATAAGAGCTTTTGTGACTTGAGGGGCATAATCGTTTTTAAGTCCCAAACTTTTCATTTGACCTTGAAATGATCTCCAAATTGTCAATTGGAGTTCATATGGATGCATAAGGGGTATTTCTAGGTTCAATTTGGTGAATCAATGGCTCGAGATTAAAATGGCTCGATGTAGTTTAAGTTGGTTAATTGACCCTCCTTTGGGTTAGCTCTAATTGACTCACAATTACCAACCAAATCTTTTCAAATTGACTTTCATTAGTCATCATTTTATCCCTAAAAGTGTTTTATAAAGCTTAATTTTGATATGGAAAGCATTTGGTTTGATCCTATGTGCATGCCTATGCTTAACAAAGGTAGAGCATAGCGGTTAACCGCCTTTGTCAAACCTAAACATGCCCCCATGGTTAGTGGTTTTCACGCTAAAATGTTCAAAAATGTATTCCTCATCGAAACACGGTCGTTTTGGCTTTTGTTTCATCAAAATCGGAGTTAATTTGCCCCTTGAAACACTCCTAGAAGGTAAGGGAGTCCAAAAAAAGCAAAAAGCTGATGTGGGCTCGGGTGACCACCCAAGCCTGGGCGGCTAGCCGCCTGGGCTCAAGTGGCTAGCCGTCCAGCCTTGGGTGGTCACCCGAGGCTACTTTCCTAATTTCCCTATAATTCCTTGCTAAAGCGGGTTTCTTCCTATTTTGACGTATTTGGGCTCTTTTGGATGAGTTTCCTTCTAATTTTTGGTAACTTCTGAGTTATTTAAGCCCCAAGGGGTCTCTAATAACCCTTGGATTAATTTCTAGGGTTTTAATCCTAGCCATTGGTTAATCCTCATTGAAGTCTATAAATACCCCCTATGCTTCAGCACATGGGGAGCCACTTTATGCTTAAAAACCTAAGTGTTTGAGAGAGAATAAGAGAGAGAGACTTGAAGGAGAGTTGGAGTTCTTGCTGTAGCCTTGGAGAACATTGGTTCAAGTCATCCATAAGAGGAAGAGAGAGTCTCTACAGTAGCAAGGAAGCTTTTTCCTAAGGTATTCCTCACTCCTTCTTTATGCTGAATATGGGTTTTCAAATAGAATCGGCCTATTGCATGTTAAAGGTAGCTTTTTTATCATGTATTGACATTTTAGCTAGTTAATATACATGAAATACCTACTGTTTATCATGAGTTTAGCATGCTTTAGGGCTGTCCTATGTGTTTTTAAGCATAGTTGTGACTCTTGTGCTTCTGTTGTCCTTGTTTTAGAATAGGGTTATTGCATGCTAGAGTTAGGATTTTTGTCATGTTCTACTGTTTTAGTTAGATAATATGCATGATTTAGGTTCTGTTTATTTTTATTTTAGCATGTTTAGAGTTGGTTTTGTGTGTTTTTTTTAGCATATTTGTGAGTTTAGGGTTTTTAGTGTCCTTATTTTATGTTGGTTTTCATACAACATGTTAGTTTAGGCTTTTTCATTGTTTTTTCTTCATAGTTGCTGTATATGTTTTTTATTTGGAGTAAATATGATATTTTTGCATGCATGTTAGTACATTCTAGGGTTTTTATGCATGATATGGTTCTTGGATCATGTTAGGGCTTACGAAAGTTTGCTGTTTTTGCTGTTAGCATGTTTAGTAGATGATTTTAGGCCTTAGTACTATTCTGTCCAGATTTGCATGTTAGTGTTTTTGCATAGTTTTGAGTACGTGTAAAGGTGCAAATAGGTGGGGTATTAGCCCTATGGCAAATAGGGCTGCCAATGCTTGAAATGGCTAATGCTTGGAGCAATTGCGCTCAGGTAAGCAGGTGTGAAGGTGCCCCAATTCACCTCCCTTCCTTAACTCTTTTTCTTCTCCCTCTTTAGGGTTATTTCCTAATATGAGTTTATGGTATAATTAGAGGTTTCCTTGTTAAATAAAATTCTGTCTTTCTTTATCAAAGTTTCCATTTTGTGGAATTTTCCTAAAATCAAACTTGGTTTATTCAACTCTCTTTCAAATAAGGAAACCTAGGGTTTTTACCATAGGTTTATATTAGGACTTAACCCTATTTCTAATCGAACTACGTGGACTTTGATCTATGTATTTCGTTGCATGGTACGTAGGCGCTCTTCGTGAGGCTCAAGTCCGTTCTAGGATCCAAGTATCCTAGGTTTCTTTCTGTTTTCTTTTCTTCTTCTTTATTTTCTGTTTTTATTTGCTTGTTATGCATGGATGGATGAATGAAATATATGATATGCATGCAAGTCTTGTGATGATATACTTGCTGATTTTTGTATGGAAAGATCTTAATTTAGCCCAAATGAACTGAGAGACCGAAAGGGTGACATGGGTGCCTATAGGCTTTGCCTAGAACCTTCCCATGTCATGACTTAGCCTCCGAATCCCTGATTTCTTTGGTTTCCAAAAGACTTGTTTTTGCCTTTCCTTTTTTAAAAAAACATGGAGTCATTCAAATTGTTTTCTTAAAACAAACTATTTTTAGGGTTTTCCTTGTTTCCTTTAAAAAATAAGGTGGCGACTCCTTTTCTTTTTTTCAAAACCAATTTTATTTTCTTTAAACCTTGTGGGCCCAATTTCTGGGGTTCATAGTTTGGCGACTCCACTGGGGATTTGTGGGCTAGACTCTATAAAGTTTAATTGGGCTAAGTTAATTTCTTATGTTTAATTAAAATCAATCACATTGTATCCACTTGATTGTGTGCTTTCATTTATTGCATTGTGTGCGCAAACTCTTGCATGTTAGGATCGATGTCCCTCAATGTATCCTTGCCAACGATGGGCCTAGTTTCAACCTTGGTTTTCCTGATTCCAAGTGTTTGGGCGAAAGCTATCAACCTCTCTTGCCTAGTACCCTTGGGCTTGCCCTTGGGTATATTAAATGAGTTAATCACGTACTGCTGGACCCACGTGGCGTTCCTGATGCCACATGTGGTTAGGTATAAGGATTGCTCAAGCAAGTGAAGGACCCTAGCCTACCCTCTTTTAGTTCATGTAGTGGGCCTTATAGGACACTATGGTCTCACCATTATGCACCCACAATTGTTTGTAATGATGCTATGCCGTGTTTGTGCTGTGAGACTTTATATCTTATGCCCTTAACATATACTTTTAAACCCTAACTTTTGTTAATGCCATGAGTTAGGAGGAATAAGTTAAGGAAATAAGATGTAAAGCTATGTTTGTGATGTGCTAATCCATGGGAATTAATTAAACCTAATTGAAGGACTCTATACCCTATTCTCTTAAACATACCCTTAATCTATGACCTTTGTAAAGGTAATTGGATAAAAGGAATGAATTAATTGAATATGGTGTAGAGACCAAGTTCATTAAGGAAAATATGGAGGTTTAGGACAAGTCCTTAGGCTAAGGGTTAAAACTTTTCTATTCATAGACGTGCTGGCTTGAATCCGCAATCCGCAAGGGCGTCTAGTGAGTGTTGAGTCTACCCATCAGACAGACATGGCCGACGAAAGAACTAGTAAGGGGCACTTTGACCTTGAGGCTTGCCTGAAAGCCATCATGACCTAAGCTTGATCATACCGCCGAGACCTCCGATACAGCGTTGAAAATGGCTCAAGAGAACCAACAGAAGATGGCGGATCTTGAACAAAATGGTTCTAAGGCCCATTCCTCGGGTATACCTCATGGGGCTGGCACCGAAGAGGGATCTCAATCCAATGAAAACACCAAGACAAGGGGGGAAAGTAGTTCGAAACCTATGGTCATCAACCTAGAAGGGGAAACCAAAGGGAAAGGTTCTAGCAGTGATTCCGTGTTAGCTAGCTAGGTAGAAGCATTGGAGAGAACTATAAAAGGGATTCGTAGGGCCGATGACATGGTCGATGTGCGGACTTTATCTCTTTTTCCAACGGCTTGTATTCCACTGCAATTCAAGATGCCGGAGTTAGAAAAGTTCAATGGGACAGGTTGCCCTAAGACTCATTTGAAGTTGTATGTGCGAGCTATGCACCCTCGAGGAGCCATGGACGAGCTTTTAGCTCAAATGTTCTATGAAACCTTGGCCACTTCTGCTTTGAAATGGTTCTTATCCTTGGATGAGAACAGAACTCGGACTTGGGAAGACATATGCAATGAGTTCTCGGAGCACTACAAGTACAACACAGAGATGGATGTTACTCGGAGGGACTTGGAAACTACCAAGCAAGGGGCTCATGAAACTTTCTCTGCTTACATTACAAGGTGGAGACAAAAGGCGTCGAGAATGATGGATAGGCCAAATGAGGAGGACCAATTCAGTTGGTGGTTAAGAACCTGTTGCCCGTGTACCACAAGCACCTATTTGCCCACTACTTCCCAAATTTCAAAGCTCTCATTGGGGCTGGCACGCAGGTTGAAGATGCTATCAATGATGGGACAATCAAAACTTAGGAAGTGAGGAGTCGCAAGACAAACTTTACTTGGGAAGAACAATGTCGAGGTCAACATCATAACTCAACCCATTCAACCCTTCTCTCTCAATGATGTCAACCCACCTCGCCAATTCACTGATCTATTCATGCTACTCGAAAGAGTCCTTGAAAAGCTCATAAGCCGTGACTTATTGAAGCCACTCGACCCAAGACCCCCACCAAATCCCTTACCCAAGAACTACAATGAGAATGAGTACTGCAAGTACCACCAATCCAAAGGCCATGCCACCAACCGTTGTATTCGCCTTCGCCACCAAGTCCAAGACCTCATTGACAAGCAAGTCATCTCACCACCAACCCGTCCAAATGTCACCCAGTAATCCTCTCCCGTCTCACAACAACACACCCCCACCCAACACTATAAATGCCATTGGGGTTGAATCCTCTCGCCCTTGCCGACCCATAAGACAATACACTCCACTCCCTATGACCTTAACCCATCTTTTCACCATTTACCGCAATAACAGCCTTATCATGCCACTCCCACCAAAGCCAAGGCCATCAACCCCTCACCAATATTGCCAATACCATCGTGCACCTGGCCATGACACCGAGACTTGTTCTATGTTAAAGAAGATCATTCAAGACCTCATTGACCAAAAGGTTTTGTTGTTGCCAAAGAAATCTATCCAACAAGAGCTGAAAGAAAGATATGAAGCAAGGGATCCTCAGGTTGGCCTATTAGGTGAATCATCGGGGAAATTTGATTACTATATGCTATAACAAGTCCAAGTCCAATGACAGATGAGCCGATAATCCTTTCAAGTTGGGATGATTTGCCAATGGAAATGGAGAGCATCGATATGATAGAATGGGATGACTTAATGAATGACTCTGAGGAAGTCATGATATATGGGCTAGTGATGATGAGTTGGACCGTATAACCAGAGGGGGTCGTCATTTCAAGCCTCCACACCTAGAATCTGAGAATCCATTGGAAGATTTGGAAGGGCAGAGGCGTCCTAGCTTGCAAAAAAAAGAGGATGAGGTGCTTAGGTAGCTGAAGAAGACCAATGCCAACATCACTATTTGGGGCTTACTCATGGCCTCGCATAAGTACAGACAGACCATGTTGAAACTGTTGAATCAAATACAAGTGCCTGATGATACATCCCCCAAGGGATTGGTACATTTGGTGAATCCAACTCCCAAGAACTCAACCATCGTGTTCACTGATGTGGACCTACCCAAAAGCGGGCCTAAGCCATCCTCAAGCTCTCTATGTGACTATTGACACTATGGGGAAGAGGGTTCCTATCGTCCTTATCGACAATGGGTCCACACTGAATGTATGTCCTCTCTGAACTACCACTGTCTTGGGTTTAAGGCCCACTGATTTCACGCTATCTGGGCAGACCGTAAGAGCTTATGACAACACCTGCCGTGAAGTAATAGGGGTGGTTACTTTGCCTCTTATCATGGGACCCACTGAATTTAGGATGGAATTCTAAGTGTTGGATGTGCCATCATGTTTCGACTTGCTATTGGGCTGACCTTGGATCCATCCTGTTGGGGCTGTGCCATCTTCACTTCATCAAAAGGTGAAGTTTCCTTATGAAGGGGCCATAGTAACACTTCAAGGGAACTATAAATTGAAACTCACAGGCGTGCCTATATGTGAGATACAACCAGAATCAACGGCAGTACCACTATCTGGGTTTGATTATATCCAATGCATTGAGAAAGAGTTGAATGAATCACCACGCCATTACCTTTCTATAAAGCAGTACGTCCCATATACCTTTTACCCAAGTTCCGACCCAGCCTTGGTAGATAAAAGTTTTAGTGACAGATACTTCACAGAAGGGCCGAATCCTCAAAGCTTGACAAGTTGGTACAACTCTATCCAAGATCCAGATGGAAGCTTGAAGGAAGAGGACTGGGCAGAGAACCTTGATGCAGGGGCTATGACTGAAATGTTCCAAGATATGATCCTTACCTTGGAAGACTTGACCATTGAGGAACTTCAGGGTTCGTCCATTAGCCATGCTACCGTGCCACTCTTTAATTGGTACCTTGAAAGTGGTGTCATTGCGGAGATCCATAAAGAAGAAAACCTTGGCCTACCTGATAGCAGCTTGTAGGTGTCCTAGTTTAGTAATATTTCCCTAATTCAATAAGATGTATCTACTTAACTCCCTTTGTGGAGTCATAGTGTTGATACAGATTTGTTTATTTTCCTTCTTTCTTTTGTGTGTCATTCCTACTATTCCTAGTCAATAAAGTGTGCTTTCTTTCTCTATATATGCAGTGTCTCTTTTCTCTCCTCTATGGATATTTATGGCATGGATATAGATCCTAGGAACGATGTCCCCCCGAAGCTCGTTGAGTAAAGGAAAAGGGGCGTCACCGAACCTAATATGGATAAATTGGAATCAATCAACTTACGGACAAATGAATTGCCAAGAATAGTTAAAATTAGGAAAACCCTCTCCCCCATTAAAAAAGAAAAGATGATCTCTCTCTTAAAAGCCAATATTATGGCTTTTGTATGGTCTTATGAAGACATGCTTGGCATTGACCCCGATATTGTGCAACACTATATCCCCACTAATTCCCTAAAGAAGCCGGTAAAGTAGAAACTTAGAAGATTAAAACCAGAATAGGGCTCTAAAAGTAAAAGAAGAGGTAACTAAACAACTAGACGCGGGTTTCCTCCAAGTTGTGGAGTATCCCGAGTGGTTGTCAAATATAGTTCCTGTGTCTAAAAAAGATGGGAAAGTGAGGATGTGTGTCGATTTCCGAGATCTCAACGCCGCGAGCCCTAAGGATGACTTTCCTTTACCCTATATCGACGTGTTGGTGGATAGTACAGTGAGACATGCACTCCTTTCCTTCATGGACGAATTCTCCGGGTATAACCAAATAAAGATGGCGTCTCAAGACATGGAGAAAACAGCCTTTATCACGCAATGGGGAATGTACTGTTACAAGGTAATGCCTTTTGGCTTAAGAAATGCTAGGGGTTACTTACCAAAGAGCAGCTATGACCCTATTGCATGATATGATCCATAAGGAAGTCGAGGTTTATGTCGATGATATGATCGTGAAGTCCATGGATAGGGAAGGGCATTTCAAGGCACTAGAGAAATTCCTAGAACGAGCAAAGAAGTACAATCTCCGTTTAAACCCACAGAAGTGCGCTTTTGGTGTCACCGCAGGCAAATTATTAGGGTTCATGATCACTCAGAGGGGCATTGAAGTGGACCCAAGGAAGATAAAAGCCATTGTGGAGATAGAGCCACCTAGCACTGAGAAGCAGATCTGGGGTTTTCTAGGAAGAGTTCAGTACATAAGTCGATTCATTGCCAACTTGACCATGGTTTGCGAACCAATCTTCAAATTGCTTAAGAAAGGGGTGCCAAAAGTATGGAACGAAGAATGCCAAGAGGCCTTTGAGACCATTAAGAGATACTTGAGCAACCCTCCAATCTTAGTTCCCCCACGGCAAGGTGCACCGCTTTTGTTATACTTAACGGTCACCGAAACCGCGACGAGAGCTATGTTAGCTCAATATCTCGAAGGGTCTACAAAGGAGAATGCCATTTACTACCTAAGCAAGAAAATGACAGATTATGAAGTAAAGTACAATGCAATTGAAAAGGCTTGTGTGGCACTAGTATGGGCAACGTAGAAACTCCGACACTACATGATGTCCTTCGAAGTGTTCTTGATAAGTCGCATGGATCCGTTGAAGTATCTTATAGAAAGGCCGGTATTGTCATACAGAACTGCTCGATGGTCAATTCTCCTCAATGAATTTGATATCAAGTACGTGAATTAAAAGTCTATCAAGGGGAGCGTCATTGCAGACTACCTAACCAGCTGTCCTGTGTCATCATCCGCTCCGTTCAACGATCAGTTCCCAGATGAGGACGTGCTAGAAATTTGAAGGAAAACTTGGAGAGTTTATTTCAATGGGGTAGCCAATAAGAAAGGTTATGGGATAGGAGTCCTACTGGTCTCACCTGAAGAGGCATTTACACCGTTAGCGGTCAAGTTGGGGTTTGAAGCTACCAACAACATTGCTGAGTATGAGGCCTGTATCCTAGCATTGGAAGCGGCACTTGAATTGGGGATCAAAGAATTGGAAGTGTTCGGGGACTCGGCGCTAATCATTTGTCAGATAAAAGGAGAATGGAAAACTCGAGATGAGAAGCTGTTACCCTACCATGCCTATCTAGAAGCTCAAACCAAGGAGTTCTCAGAAATAGAGTTCAACTACCTGTCAAGAAACAAGAACCAGTTCACCGACGCCTTGGCAACCCTAGCATCCATGGTAGAGATACCTGAACGGGGAAATGTGAAGCCATTGGTGATAGAATGCCGAGACAAGCCCGTGTACTGTTGTGCAATTCGAGGAGGGGAAGTGAATGACGGCCATCCATGGTTCCATGATATAAAGAGGTTCATCGAAGAAAGGGAATACCTAGAAGGATCATCTCATATCGACAGAAAAACCTTGAGACGGCTAGCAAGTCACTATATACTTTGTGGAGGAAAGCTATATCGAAGATTATACCACGGGATCCACCTGCTGTGCGTCACCGATGAGGAAGCTGAGCATCTAATTAAAGAAATCCATGAAGGGACAGGGGCTCCAGCACATGAATGGCTATATGTTGGTTAAGAAAATCATGAGGCTAGGCTATTATTGGTCTACCATGGAAAGGGATTGCCACGCATATGTCAAGAAGTGCCATAAATGCCAATTATTCGCCAGTGGACAACATTTGCCTTCTATGCCTTTAACAAGTATGTCATCACCATGGCCATTCGCAGTATGGGGGATAGATATCATCGGATAGATCAAGCCAAAGGCGTCAAATGGGCATGAATACATCCTGGTTGCCATCGATTATTTCACTAAGTGGGTGGAAGCAGCGTCCTTCAAGACCTTGAATTCCAAGAAGGTAGCACAGTTCATACAGCACAGCATCATCTATCAATATGGGGTACCGCATAAAGTTATCTCAGACAATGGCCAGCACTTTCAGAAAGAAACCCATGAGCTCTTGCAAAAGTATGGCGTAGTTCACCATTTAGTCGTCACTTTACCGTCCTCAGACTAATGGAGCAGTGGAAGCGGCTAACAAGAATATCAAGAAGATACTACAAAAGAACTGCAGACTCGCACACAGATTGGCATGAGAAGTTACCGTTGGCTCTATGGGGTTACAGAACATCAATAAGGTTGTCAACAGGGGCTACCCCTTACTCTCTAGTTTATGGAATGGAGGTCGTGTTGCCAGTTGAATTGGAGGTTCCTTCACTAAGGGTTGCCGTGGAGAGTCAGATAACAGAAGTGGACTGGGTTAGGAGCCGTTATGACGAGTTAGCTTTACTCGATGAAAGGCGGTTAAGGGCGCTGTATCATATGCAGGGGTATCAGCGGAGAGTCGCCAGAGCATTCAACAAGCATGTCAAAGATCGAGGTCTAAAGAAAGGGGATGTAGTGTTGAAAGAAATCAGAGCTCCAGTGTTCGATCCGCGGGAAAAATTCAAGCCAAGTTGGGGTAGACCATATATTATCAAAGAGATATTGCCAGCAGGGGCTGTTCGCCTCATGGATTTAGATGGAATTGAGTTCGCTCGTCCAACTAATTTGGATCAACTAAAGAAATATCATGTTTGAGGCCTGCTAGGTTGAAAACCCGTAAGGGTGGCCTAGGCAAAAGTTAAGCCATGAGAACTATGTAAGACCTGATTCTCCATTCAAGAAAAAAAAAAAAAACAAAACAAAAAATCATGGAGATACGTAGGCAACCCATAAAGTTACCTTGGGTGCGGTCTAAATCAAACAACAAAATCCCAAATTTGATTTATTATTGGCAATTTATTCAAAACTAAAATTGATTGACATAGCAATTCATTGGTATTAAGTAAAAGAGCTATAAATATGCCATAAATATCCTATTCTATAAGTCTTCAATTCTTCTTAGGCTTCTTTGCAGCTCGTTTTTTAGCTTTCTTCTTCTCTCTTTCGTGTCTTCTTTTCTTCCTCAAGTCATGTTCATAAGCTGCTGTCACTGCTTCCATAATATCTTCTCTGCAAGGTCCAAGTTCGTTATTCTTGATAAGTCCAAAAATCCTTTCTCTTCGAGTAGTCTCTCTCTCACCGAAACCCAGAATTTTTCAGCAATAGGCTCGGCTAGCCACCAGGGCCTGGGCGGCTAGCCTCCCAAGGCCTGGTGGTCACCCAAGCCTACTCTTTTGACTCCGCTTTCTCGCTTTGTCTCGCCTTAGCGTATGATTAAACCTCCTTCCAAATGAGATATTCAACACTTTTTGAGCTTAAAATCAAACAAATTTCACCTTAAAATCAATTCTTTGAATTGATTTTATGTTCAAAAGGGTTGAATATATTTCCCCTGTGCCATGCCAACTCAAGTGACAATGTGTTAAGGCACTTTCCCCTCACACCATGCTTATTCAATCTTGATAAATTGATCATATACTCTCATTTCAAATCTTGATTTTCCATCCCATTTGGTTGAACATATTCATCACTTGAATATATTCTTCCATTTCAAAAGTGTATTCACCCTTTGAATATGCTTCTCAGTTTCAAATCCTCATTCTCTATCTTACTTGGTTAAATATATTCATCACTTGAACATATTCTTCCATTTCAAAAGTGTATTCACCCTTTGAATATGCTTCTCAGTTTCAAATCCTCATTCTCTATCTTACTTGGTTGAATATATTCATCACTTGGATATATTCTTTCATTTCAAAAGTGTATTCACCCTTTGAATATGCTTCCTAGTTTCGAATCCTCACTCACTATCTTACTTGGTTAAGTATATTCATCGCTTGGATATACTCCTCCATTTCAATGGTATGCTCATCACTTGAGTATACTTCTCAGTCCATTTGCCACTTACTTGGTTAAATATATTCATCGGTTGAATATATTTCTCCATTTCAATGGTATGCTCATCACTTGAACATACTTCTCAGTTCATTTGTCACTTACTTGGTTGAATATATTCATCACTTGAATATATTTCTCCATTTCAATGGTATACTCATCACTTGAGTATACTTCTCAGATCATTTGTCACTCACTTGGTTAAATATATTCATCACTTGAATATATTTCTCCATTTCAATGATATACTCATCACTTGAGTATACTTCTCAGTTCATTTGTCACTTACTTGGTTAAATATATTCATCACTCGAATATATTTCTCCATTTCAATGGTCTACTCATCACTTGAGTATACTTCTCAGATCATTTGTCACTCACTTGGTTAAATATATTCATTACTTGAATATATTTCTCCATTTCAATGGTATACTCATCACTTGAGTATACTTCTCAGTTCATTGTCACTTACTTGGTTAAATATATTCATCACTTGAATATATTTCTCCATTTCAATGGTATACTCATCACTTGAGTATACTTCTCAGATCATTCGTCACTTACTTGGTTAAATATATTCGTGACCTGAATATATTTCTCCATTTCAATGGTATACTCATCACTTGAGTATGCTTCTTAGATTATTCCTTATCTTACTTGGTTAAATATATTCGTGACCTAAATATAGTTCTCCATTTCAATGGTATACTCATCACTTGAGTATACTTCTCAGCATCTTTTCATCACTTGGTTGAATATATTCGTGATCTGAATATATTTATCCATTTCAAAGGTATGTTCATTACTTGAACGTACTTCTCAGTCTTTTTCAATCAATAAGTATACTCATCACTTGAGTATATTTCTCAGCATCTTTCAATTACTTGGTTAAATATATTCGTGACCTGAATATATTTCTCCATTTCAAAGGTATATTCATCACTTGAACGTGCTTCTCAGATTTCATTCTCAATCACTTGGTTAAATATATTCATGACTTGAATATATCTTTCCATTTTAAAAGTATGTTCATTCATAGTGGCTTGAATATGCTTCTCTTATCAATTCTCAACCCCCAATGGTTTAAGTATACTCGTGACTTGAGTACACTTCCTTATTCCAATCTCAGGGTTTCAACCTACTATCATTGTTGGTGTCAGTATGTAATTTCTCCAGGCTTTTTTTTTTGGCAAAAATGGGTTGTTCTTTATCATTGGTTCACAAGTGTAACTTGTTCGCCAATGAGGGGCTTCTGTCACACCCCATTTTTGCACCACCTTACTAGGGCTCATCATTTCATGCATGTTTTTGTTTTGTTTTTGAGTCTAGTCACTTGCATTAGTTTTCTAGAGTCACAAGGACAATGGATATGAATTTTGGTTCAATTCAGAGTTGATCTTGAGGGATAATAAGAGCTTTTGTGACTTGAGAGGCATAATCGTCTTTTAAGTCCCAAACTTTTCATTTGACCTTGAAATGATCTCCAAATTTTCAATTGGAGTTCATATGGATGCATAAGGGGTATTTCTAGGTTCAATTTGGTGAATCAGTGGCTCGGGATTAAAATGGCTCGATGTAGTTTAAGTTGGTTAATTGACCTTCCTTTGGGTTAGCTCTAATTGACTCACAATTACCAACCAAATCTTTTCAAATTGACTTTCATTAGTCATCATTTTATCCCTAAAAGTGTTTAACAAAGCTTAATTTTGATATGGAAAGTATTTGGTTTGATCCTATGTGCATGCCTATGCTTAACAAAGGTAGAGTATAGCGGTTAACCGCCTTTGTCAAACCTAACCATGCCCTTATGGTTAGTGGTTTTCACCCTAAAATGTTCAAAAATGTATTCCTCATCGAAACACGGTCGTTTTGGCTTTTGTTTCATCAAAATCGGAGTTAATTTGCCCCTTGAAACACTCCTAGAAGGTAAGGGAGTCCAAAAAAAGCAAAAAGCTGATGTGGGCTCGGGTGACCACCCAAGCCTGGGCGGCTAGCCGCCTGGGCCCAGGTGGCTAGCCGTCCAGCCTTGGGTGGTCACCCGAGGCCACTTTCCTAATTTCCCTATAATTCCTTGTTGAAGCGGGTTTCTTCCTATTTTGACGTATTTGGGCTCTTTTGGACGAGTTTCCTTCTAATTTTTGGTAACTTTGAGTTACTTAAGCCCCAAGGGGGTCTCTAATAACCCTTGGATTAATTTCTAGGGTTTTAATCCCAGCCATTAGTTAATCCTCATTGAAGTCTATAAATACCCCCCTATGCTTCAACACATGGGGAGCTACTTTATGCCTAAAAAGCTAAGTGTTTGAGAGAGAATAAGAGAGAGACTTGAAGGAGAGCTAGAGTTCTTGCTGTAGCCTTGGAGAACATTGGTTCAAGTCATCCATAAGAGGAAGAGAGAGTCTCTACAGTAGCAAGGAAGCTTTTTCCTAAGGTATTCCCCACTCCTTCTTTATGCTGAATATGGGTTTTCATATAGAATCGGCCTATTGCATGTTAAAGGTAGCTTTTTTATCATGTATTGACATTTTAGCTAGTTAATATACATGAAATACCTACTGTTTATCATGAGTTTAGCATGCTTTAGGGCTGTCCTATATGTTTTTAAGCATAGTTGTGATTCTTGTGCTTCTGTTGTCCTTGTTTTAGAATAGGGTTATTGCATGCTAGAGTTAGGATTTTTGTCATGTTCTACTGTTTTAGTTAGATAATATGCATGATTTAGGTTTTGTTTATTTTTATTTTAGCATGTTTAGAATTGGTTTTGTGTGTTTTTTTTAGCATATTTGTGAGTTTAGGGTTTTTAGTGTCCTTATTTTATGTTGGTTTTCATACAGCATGTTAGTTTAGGCTTTTTCATTGTTTTTTCTTCATAGTTGCTGTATATGTTTTTTATATGGAGTAAATATGATATTTTTGCATGCATGTTAGTACATTCTAGGGTTTTTACTGCATGATATGGTTCTAGGATCATGTTAGGGCTTATGAAAGTTTACTGTTTTACTGTTAGCATGTTTAGTGGATGATTTTAGGCCTTAGTACTATTCTGTCCAGATTTGCATGTTAGTGTTTTTGCATGGTTTTGAGCACGTGTAAGGGTGCAAATAGGTGGGGTATTAGCCCTATGGCAAATAGGGCTGCCAATGCTTGAAATGGCTAATGCTTGGAACAATTGCGCTCTGGTAAGTGGGTGTGAAGGTGCCCCAATTCACCTCCCTTCCTTAACTCTTTCTCTTCTCCCTCTTTAGGGTTATTTCCTAATATGAGTTTATGGTATAATTAGAGGTTTCCTTGTTAAATAAAATTATGTCTTTCTTTATCAAAGTTTCCATTTTGTGGAATTTTCCTAAAATCAAACTTGGTTTATTCAACTCTCTTTCAAATAAGGAAACCTAGAGTTTTTACCATAGGTTTATATTAGGACTTAACCCTATTTCTAATCGAACTACGTGGACTTTGATCTATGTATTTCGTTGCATGGTACGTAGGCGCTCTTCGTGAGGCTCAAGTCCGTTCTAGGATCCAAGTATCCTAGGTTTCTTTTTGTTTTCTTTTCTTCTTCTTTATTTTCTGTTTTTATTTGCTTGTTATGCATGGATGGATGAATGAAATATATGATATGCATGCAATTCTTATGATGATATACTTGCTGATTTTTGTATGGAAAGATCTTAATTTAGCCCAAATGAACTGAGAGACCGAAAGGGTGACATGGGTGCCTATAGGCTTTGCCTAGAACCTTCCTATGTCATAACTTAGCCTCTGAATCCCTGATTTCTTTGGTTTCCAAAAGACTTGTTTTTGCCTTTCCTTTTTTAAAAAAACATGGAGTCATTCAAATTGTTTTCTTAAAACAAACTATTTTTAGGGTTTTCCTTGTTTCCTTTAAAAAATAAGGTGGCGACTCCTTTTCTTTTTTTCAAAACCAATTTTATTTTCTTTTCAACCTTGTGGGCCCAATTTCCGGGGTTCACACTAGGTGTGGATACCGTTGGAGGCAGTACACTTGGACTGCTCGTTCTTTGTTGTCCGGATTTGAGCTTGGAGCATAAAGGAGAAGACTTTTTGAAACTGTAAGTGTTCTTACCCTATCCTAGTTAGGGTTTTTGTTTATGTTTAAGCATAATTGGATTCATGGGTTTAGGAATCGATTAGGAAAAGTTTTGTTTATCAATTCATTCCACATTTGTTTTCCTTCTAGTTCGATTCCCAACAAGTCCTTGGCCTGAAATTGAGTCTGTAGAAATGCCTTTAACTTAGTAATACCTAATTGATCATCCCCTGTAATAATGATGTCATCTATATAGACAACTAATAGAATCTTCCCTCGCTCTGTAGTAAAAGAAAACACAGAATGATCAGACTGACAGCAGTGCATCCCAAACTTTATAATTGCTGCACTGAATTTTTTAAACCAGGTCCTTGGAGATTGCTTTAGGCCATAAATAGATTTACGAAAACTACATACCTTCTCAAACTCCCCTTAAGCAACAAACCCAAGGGGTTGCTCTATGTATACCTCTTCTTGGAGTTCCCTATGCAAAAAGGCATTCTTAACATCTAATTGGAATAGAGGCCAGCCAAAGGTAGAGGCTAAAGAGATCAGAATATGAACAGAAGAGATTTTGGCCACTAGAGAAAAAGTCTCATCATAATCCACACCAAAAGTATGAGTATAGCCTTTAGCCATAAGGCGAGCTTTTAGGTGCTTAACAAATCCATCAGGCAAATATTTGACTACATACACCTAATGACAACCAACAACAGATTTCCCGTGAGGCAGTGGCATAAGATCCGAGGTCCGATTATGATGAAGGGCTAATATCTTATCCTCCATAGCTGTTCACCACCCAGGTAAAGACAATGCTTCCTAAATAGACTTAGGAACAGGTGTAGAAGATAAAGAAGTAACAAAAGAATGAAAAGAAGAAGATAGATGGGAATAAGAAACAAAATTAGAGATAGGATGATCAGTACAAGAACGGGTACCTTCACGCAAAGCGATAGGTAAAGAATTAGGATCAGACAATGGAATAGAAAGGAGCAGGAATAGGTGGTGGATCTCCTGCCAGGGATGATGAGCCAATAACGGGCACATGAGAAGGGGTAGTATGCGGAGCATGTCGGCGAGTATAGACCTACAAGGGTTTAGCATAAGAGATTTGCTAAAACGATAAGGGAGGCAATAAACTGGGAAGGTAAGGAAAAGAAAACTTCGACTCAAGAACATGTAGAGGAGAAAAATAAGGGATAGACTCGAGAAAAGTGACATCTACACACACAAAATGGTGCTTCAGCAAAGGAGAATAACATTTGTATCCCTTTTGGGTCCTAGAATAGCTAAGAAAAATACACTTGGTAGATCACGGATTAAGTTTATCGCCTCCTGGACCCATTATATGAACAAAACACACACAACCAAAAACTCGTGGAGACAAAGGAAAGGAATTAACCACAAGAAACAAAGTAGAATGAGGGGTCTTTCGAGCAAGAATACTAGAAGGCATGCGATTGATAAGGTAGCAAGCCGTAAAAATAGCATCACTCCAATAAAGTTTATGAACATGCATTTGAAAGAGTAAAGCTCGAGTAGTCTCTAATAAGTGTTGTATTTTACACTCAGCAACCCCATTTTTTTGAGGGGTGTAATTGCAAGAAGATTGGTGAATAATGACATGCTTAACAAAAAAAAGAAGAAAGAGAGATAAAGTAGACTTAAAATATTCTTTTGCATTATTAGATTGAAATATACGAATAGGAACATCAAATTGAGTCTTTATTTCATTATAAAAAGCTTAAAAAATGGTATACAATTCTGATCTTTCCTTATGAGGTAGAGGTAAGTCATCCTAGAAAAATTATCTACAAAAATAATGAAGTACCGAAACTCCAAATAGGATTTGACTCAAATGGGACCCCAAACATCAGAATATACTAAATGGAAAGGACGAGAAACCCGACTCTCTAATCTAGACACAAAAGGCACACGATGGTGCTTACTCAATTGATAGGCCTCACAAGATAAAGACTCAATGCGATGATACTCAGGAACCAATAGCTTGAGATTCTAAAGAAAAGGATGAACTAGATGGCAGTGATGCTCCATCAGAGAAATAGAAGACTGAAAAACTATAGAAGATGAGAAAATCTCAGAAGTAAAATAATAGAGACTGCCATTCTCACGCTTGCCACCAATCATCTTACTGGTCTTGAGATCCCAAAACACACAATGAGTGGGAAAGAATGTTACTAGAACAATTCAAAGACTTAGTTAGTCTACTAATAAACATAAGACTAAACGGAAATTTACGCACATAAAGAACTGAAGAGAGTGGCAAGATAGGAGTAAGATTAGTAGTGCCAAGTCCAGAAATAGGAGAAGTGGAGCCATCTATTAAAGTAACACTCGGTAAGGAAAGGGATTAGTCCAGATTAGATAACATACCTGAAGTACTAATCATATGATCTGTAGCACCAGAGTCAATGACCCATGAACTATGAGTGGTTAGGAAGGCTAGAGGATTACTTGTATGAGAAAGAGTAGAAGAAGCAGTGATAGAACTAGACTGGGCGGACTATAGGAGGTGATACTCATCTTCAGGAATAGAAATAACTCGAGAAGCAGGAGGAGCAACTAAGGTATTAGCCTGAACAGATAGAGCAACTGGAGTGGTAATAGTATTACCCTGGACATTAATAACATCATAGAATATAGCCTGATTAGCAGAAGGTTTGCTATGAAGCTTATAGCAAAAATCAACTGTGTGATTATCACTACCACAATGAGTACACTTTCGAGGGCCACGACTTCGACCACAACCACAGCTTCCACAACCTTTATGACTATGAGCTCCTCTAAAATTTCCAACATCTCCAGTAGTAGTAGTTAAAGCAAATTTCTCAATACTATAAACTCTTTGTGATATATTTTAACCAAATAAAGATGCTTGCTGAAGTCTACTAAATACCTCACTAAGAGATGAAAGATTTCTACTACCCAGTATTTGGGATTTAATAGAATCAAATGAAGATGGTAGACTTGATAAAAATCGAGCCATATGCATACATTCATGTTGTCGCTACACAACCTTAACATTAGCAAAAATAGGTTGATAAAGATTTAGCTCCTCACAAATAGTTTTGAACTTAGTATAGTATTCGGCTAAAGTTCGATCATCTAGACCAATGGAAAAATAGTCCTGATGGAGGTGGTAAATTCGAGAGAGATTATTGGCTCCAGAGTAAAATTCTCGAGCCTATTCCCACACAAGTTTTGCAGTGGCAAGAAAAATAAGATTGCAACTAATGTTAAGCTCCATACTATTCCATAAACTACTTCAAGTCTAGGCATCTTCTACCCTCCAATCAGCATAGAGCTTATCAGTAGATGCAAGTGGATCATCAGTTAAAACCTTAAACTTCTTCTACCCAAGCATAAACACCTTAATAGTTTAAGCCCAATGTGCTTAGTTACTACCATTCAACCAGATGGTTGTAATGGGAAGCATGTCCGGGGAGAAAAAGAAACTAGGGTTTATACTCTCCTTAGACTCCATAACACAAGAAGATTAACCAAATAATAGGTGCTGGCCCGGATAAATATGTGTAAATAAAGTGGAATAAACAGCAATAAAAGCTGAACAAGATATAAAACTTCAATCTTTGTTTCTAATAATACCACAATGCACATAAAAATTCCAAAAATAGAGTTATCAAGTTCTAGCATATCACAAAAATTAGAATAACACGGGCCAGCCATCACAAATAAAAAAGGAAGGTAAGAAGATGAAGCCCTAGGTTGCCATCAACACCAGAAGAGGGTGCATTAGCAGCCTGGGGGCTATCGAAGGTAATCAAGATGGGCTAGATCGAAGTCGAGGAGAAAGAGTGTTTTGGTGTTGTTTGGTGTTGGTGTCGCTTGGGGTTTTCGTGGAAGAACGAGCCTCTACTGGGGCTAGAGTCACCGTGGAAGGATGACCCTCTGCTAGGGTCGCCGAACCTCGCCGGAGCCTTTATTGGGGTCACCAGATCAATAGCGGCTTAGCGACACCATTGGCTTATTGAATAGGCTCTGATACCATGTTGTCAAACGTAGAATTAAGGCTGTAGAATCATACGCCTAATACACACTCAACTTTATTATACAAGAGTAAATCAATAACATGAAAAGACAAATATACCCCTCATACTAGAAACAAATTACATTTCATAACAATTCCTTCTTGAGAATAAGTGTTCTCACAGCCCCCACATTCAACTGCTAAACATATCGAGGTGTTGACCTTAAAGGCTTCACTCATTGATAGTTAAAGTGGCAAATATAGAGTGCTTGAGTTCACTACTCTCTCAGGATTAAGCAAGGACAAGAATCTACTGCAACATCTATCAATTTTCATGAACAAGCCTATCCAACACTTCAAGTGAAGAATCTATGCAAGATTTCTTAGTAATTTGAGTGTAAGGATCTTTTGTAAGGTTGTTCTCATGATTAATGCTCATTCTTTTATAAGAGCTATTGACTAAAATCAAATAGATTTAGCTTTTCCTTTTAAGCAAAAGCAGAAGAGAATCAAAAGTTACAAGTAGCAGAAGAAAATCAGTCTCTGTTTGGAAACTGTATTTCAAAAGTGCTGTTAGAGCTAGAAGTGAATTTTTTGTCTATTTAGGAAGAACATTTGCTGAAGTTGCTATAACATTGAATTGATTGAACTGCCCTTATAATAATTTTTTTTCCTCCTTGTTTGGTATTACTAGTGATGTTCTTGAATTGTTTATTTATTTATTTATTTTTACCTAAAACAAAGAGAAAAAAAAAAAACAAAGCATGAGTTGATATTTAAAATAAATTAAAAAACAAAAACCAAACTAAAAAGAATAATATATTTGAGTTGATACGAACAAAAACAAAACAAAATAAGTCATATTATTAGTAATTGGGAAAATACATGTGTGAATCCATCAATTTTATTAACATGCTCATCAAACATAGAGTTTAATTATCAACTAGCAAGCTCTGTAGCAATCCTATCATGAATATCACCCATCTCACTATCATCCATTCCAGTATGATTATCTAAACTGCCAATATTCATTTCATTAAGTGAATAATCATCGTTTGTATCGAACTGTTGAAATTCCATATCAAGAATGGCTTCATTCCTTATAAAATTGTGAAATGCCATTGTAGCACTAACAATTACTATTTACTAACAATTACTATTTGCTTATCCATTCTTTTAAATTTAATGTGCTTTAAAATTCCCCATTGTGCTTTCCACACACTAAATGTTCGTTCTATATCACTTCACAATGATGAATGGGCTTGGTTGAAAATTTCTCGAGTACCTCTTAGTTGACTACGATGATGAAAATGTGAAAAATGATATCTTTATCCTTTATAAAGGGTTAGGAAACCTTTCATATTTGGATAACCAGCATCAACCAAATAATATTTATCTACAAAAAGCCGATTCATATAATTAGAAATTATTATCCACAATATTGACAACATAAAACAATAGAGTTAGAATTAATTTTTTTTATTTTAAAAAATGACTTCATGCGGACCACCAAGAGATTTTGGAAACTTTAAATTCGAGTTTCTTATTGTTGCCAAAAATATGCTCTTGTAATGCACAGTACCTTCCTATCCCGGCCATACAAATGTAAAACACATATCAAATCCACATGTACTCATTATATTTTGAGTTGGGTAATTCTTCTTACTAATATATGAGATTTGTTCCTCCGACAAAAGTGACGTTCGAACATGAGTACTATCAACGGTTCCAATACAATCCTACTTATAACATAAAATATATATATATATATATAATAAAATAAAATAAAAAGATTGAAGTATACTAGCACGTATAGATTACCTTAAAGTATGACCAATATTTAGGATTTTGTCAAATGTGAGGTGGAACGTCGTCAAAATTGTTAGGTGGCTTTATCATATCCATGGCTAGCATGAGCATCTTTTGCTAACACAGCTACAAATTCTCTACTTACTGTTTCACCTGAATGTTAGAATCGCTCTTGAATAGATACGTAAGTTCACAAAATAAATAAAAAACAAAAAATAAAAAAAAATCGAAGTATACTAGCGTGTATAGATTACCTTAAAGTATGGCAAATAATTAGGATTTTGTCGAATGTGAGATGGAATATCATCAAAATTGTTAGGTGTCTTTATCATATCCATAGTTAGCATAAGCATCTTTTCCAACACGGCTACAAATTGTTTACTTATTATTTCACCCGAATGTTGGTACCGCTTTTGAATAAATCTATTTGCAACACCATGCCCTAGAGTCATTAAAAACATGCCAACTATCTCTTCTACTCGTATCTTTCTAGTAGCCTTTAGGCCATAACTTCTCAACTTATCACATAATTTATAAAAACACGTGTTTCTCCATGTGAAGCATCTCATGACATCTAGTACCATTCCCTTTAAGTATTTTTATCATAAACTTCCACCCAATTTGTGGAGAATCCCTACATGGTTCCTTTAATAAATAATTGGTATGATAGGATACCACTTCTTCTACACTTGCCACTGATCGTGCCAAAATCAATTACCCGTAGGATGCAAAAATTTGTATATAGTGGTAGTACGGGTGTCGTACCACAGGGATTGTACTAAGATTATTTTAATTTTGAAAACTAAATACTAAAATAATTCAAAAAGATGATTTTTGTAGTTTTGAACTCTATGTAATGCAAGCAAAATAAATTTATATTTTCTTCAAGAAAATAAATACTTAAGGTCTCGAATCCACCACTAATCTTGTATAAAAATGCTCTTATTGTAACGTGTTTCAAGAAATTATTATTTGGTATGAGCAAGACTCATTGTAGCTACAAACCCAATGACATCATCAAGAAAGGTTCATATATTTGTAAATTAGGCATAACTCATCAAAGATATAGCATGAATCGTCTCACCTACTCTACTCTAAACTAATTTGTGAGCATGACTCATCTTATCTAAGCATGAATCATCTTAATCTCCAAATATATATATAGTGAAAACCATTGCATAACTATTGTATTTAAAATCACAGAAATTAAACACAATTTGAGATAAAAACACTAAAAGCAATTGTATCAATAGTACAATCCTCCTAGTTATGCAATCCTCATACACAAATAATCAAATCAACAACACAATACAATAAAATACACAATACTTGATCAGGGCTTCATCTCCACCCTAAGACAAAGATTAGTTGGCCATGTAGAAACCAAGAACTAGTTTCTACCCTTAGCCGTCTTTGTACCTCCTCTCCTCTCTTTGTTATATGAATTCCCTTGGTATTTATAGGAGATGGGGAAAGGATCCAGCTGATCCCACAAGTTAAAAGCAATGGCCACTTTCTTTGAATTCTTGGCTGCCCATGTTCTAACTTTGGCAAATGCTACCAGATTCAGATTTTCGCAAATAAGTTCACTTCCAGCTCATTTTTTACTTGGAAGACGTTTGAATCAGGAAATGCCATAAACTAAACAATTGTAGTTCTTTAAGTTCTCTTTCTAGAGCCACAAATTTCACCCAAATCGGACATGGGAATCACAAGTTATGGCCAGATTACCAAAACTTAGTCAATTTGTCTAGATTTGCTGCTGATTTTGGGATCATGAATTTCTTTGCTTAACTTTGAATTTCAGCTGCTCAAACCTTCAAAATTGTTGACCCAACTCTTGTTGCAGCTCCATGAAATTTTAGGCAAGTGAGAAACCCATTTCAAGTTGCATTTATTAGCTTAAGTAGTCCTGATTATCATCTTTTCTAGTATAAACTCAACAGCCCTGCAATAAATCAGAAACACTTTAAACACACCAAATTAAATATAATAAAGTAACTAGAAAATACAAATTAGGGAGTAGTTTTAATGAATATTTTGTGCTTATCAAATACCCCCCAACTTACACTTTGCTAGTCCTTGAGCAAAGCAAAATAAAATAAGACAAACAAAATAAAACAATAACTAACTAGTCCATTTTCGCAGGTAATGCGATTGCATTTAGCGTATGCAATAAGCCTTTAAACCCCTAGGTTTCCCCTAGTGGACGAGTTATAGTCTCGTGAGGGCTTTCAGTGATAACACCCACAAACATCTTTTATTATCACGGATGCTGTTCATGATTCTGCATTTAGATAATATCTCGCTAACTCAAACGAAAATTCTCATTCATTGAAATCAAACAGTTGAACACTACATTTTTTTTACCAATCTAGTAAAGTCCAATCCACTTGTACTCAAATAGAAATTTATCACAAGTTCATCTGGTGTAAAGTGAATTCTTATACAAATATGTGGCCTCCAACATATCAGCATTCCTTAATATGTTAAATTCACCGTAGCAAGGTAAACCAAGGCTTCAGCCTAATACGCACACAAATAATAATAATAATAATAATAATAATAATAACAACACGTTTTTTTTTTTTTGGTTGGGTACAATGTTCAGGTCCATTAAGCTTTCTAGTTAACCCATGTAATGAGCGTTGGGCCAATGACTCCCAAACCAATTGGCTTTAGGGCACTAGGTGTAGAGACACCCCTATGGGCTTACTTACTCAAGTTAAAAAGGCTACGAACCCAAACTAGTTACACCCATAATTCTACTAGACTACTCACTGTTTGACGCGAATACTCATTGCTTAGTGAGGCAAGAGGCCCGGTTACTAGGTGAGTAGTATGATACCAACACACATTCTTTTTCTCTCTCTTTTTTTTTTTTTTTTTTTTTTTTTTTTTTTTTTAAAGATAAACACAAAGTTAAGAACTATTGCCAAGGTCACTTAATTTTGGTTTATTCAACTCATCAAAGATTAACAAGTTTAAGCCCCACAAAATGAACAAATGTGATTATGCAATTAGATATACAAGTGATAGATTTTCTATGCAAACATAAATATAAAGGATTAAACTAGAATCTAATGACGTGTGTTTAGAAGTTTAATTTCATGAATGATACTAATCCAAAATTTAGAGTCATTCAATGAACATTATTTGAATGCAAAATCATGATTTAGAGGCATCCATTTAGATTTTTTTTTTTTTTTTTTTTGTGTGCAGCTGCAAGAAAACAAGAATAATTACAACAAGGTGATATATTTGAAAGATAAAATGAAATAAATAAATAAAATAAAATAACACAGGCGGTACAACCGTCCTTGAAAAGAAAAGAAAAGAGAGAAAAGATGTATATATATATATATATATATATATATATATATATATATATATATATATATATATATCAGGAGGCGGTAAAACTGGCCATAATAATGATAATAATAACAATAATAATAATAATACTAAAATGAAATAAATAAAATAAAACAGGCGGTACAACCGTCCTTGAATAGTTAGTCAAGTTATGTTAGTTGTCAAATTAGGCAGGCGGTACAACCATCCTTGAATAGTATTAAAATTTTTTATTTCTTTTTATTTTTTATTTTTATTTTTTAGCCTAATGTCTGCTCGTCTATGTAGTCTACCAATTACCTGCACATGAAAAAAAAAAAATTAGTAAAAAACAAAAAATTCTAAACTAAGAATTATAGTAGAATATCAATTATCTAATTAACGCAATCGCACTGACAGTCCCCGGCAACGGCGCCAAAAATTTGATCGTGTCAAAATCAATTACCCGCAGGATGCAAAAATTTGTATATAGTAGTAGTACGGGTGTCATACCACAGGGACTGTACTAGGATTATTTTAATTTTGAAAACTGAATACTAAAATAATTCAAAAAGATGATTTTTGTAGTTTTGAACTCTATGTAATGCAAGCAAAATAAATTTATATTTTCTTCAAGACAAGAAATACTTAGGGTCTCGAATCCACCACTAATCTTGTATAAAAATGCTCTTATTGTAACGTATTTCAAGAAGTTATTATTTGGTATGAGCAAGACTCATTGTAGCTACAAGCCCAATGACATCATCAAGAAAGGTTCATATATTTGTAAATTAGGCATAACTCATCAAAGATATAGCATGAACCATCTCACCTACTCTACTCTAAACTAATTTGTGAGCATGACTCATCTTGTCTAAGCATGAATCATCTTAATCTCCAAATATATATACAGTGAAAACCATTGCATAACTATTGTATTTAAAATCACAGAAATTAAACACAATTTGAGATAAAAACACTAAAAGCAATTGTATCAATAGTACAATCCTCCTAGTTATGCAATCCTCATACACAAATAATCAAATCAACAAAACAATACAATAAAATATACAATACTTGATTAGGGCTTCATCTCTACCCTAAGACAAAGATTAGTTGGCCATGTAGAAACCAAGAACTAGTTTCTACCCTTAGCCGTCTTTGTACCTCCTCTCCTCTCTTTGTTATGTGAATTCCCTTGGTATTTATAGGAGATGGGGAAAGGATCCAGCTGATCCCACAAGTCAAAAGCAATGGCCACTTTCTTTGAATTCTTGGCTGCCCATGTTCTCACTTTGACAAATGCTGCCAGATTTAGATTTTCGCAAATAAGTCCACTTCCAGCTCATTTTTTACTTGGAAGACGTTTGAATTAGGAAATGCCATAAACTAAACAATTGTAGTTCTTTAAGTTCTCTTTCTAGAGCCACAAATTTCACCCTAATCAGACATGGGAATCATAAGTTATGGCCAGATTACCAAAACTTAGTCAATCTGTCTAGATTTGCTGCTGATTTTGGGATTATGAATTTCTTTGCTTAACTTTGAATTTCAGCTGCTCAAACCTTCAAAATTGTTGACCCAACTCTTGTTGCAGCTCCATGAAATTTTAGGCAAGTGAGAAACCCATTTCAAGTTGCATTTATTAGCTTAAGTAGTCCTGATTGTTATCTTTTCTGTTATAAACTCAACAGCCCTGCAATAAATCAAAAACGCTTTAAACACACCAAATTAAATATAATAAAGTAACTAGAAAATATAAATTAGGGAGTAGTTTTAATGAATATTTTGCGCTTATCAGCCACAATAAGTAAATCAAATTCTATATTGTCTTTCACATTTTCATATTCCATTTCTTCCAAAATTTCATTATCCATCTCTTCCATAAATTCATTATCCATGATTTTCCTGTAAAAATAAGGACATAGCTTATATAACTATCATACATAAATCCACATTTATAATTTTTCACAAACATTCTATAAGAATTTGTCATATAGCATATATAAAATGTATCTATAAATGTTCATAGAAATTCATAAAAGATAAATACTAGCTTTACTTCATAATTGTCACATAAATCATAACTCCAAATGTATACATAAGTTTCCAAGAAACTATGTCATATAAATCGTCATCAAAATCAATTTAAAGGAAACAAATACCACATAAACCATCCAAATCCATTGTTATCACAACAAAACTAGCACAAGATTAAGGGAAAAAGTTCTAGTAACTAGATCGCATCCACCCTATTAATTAGAAGGTTTTGGAAGATATAAAGCCTCTTGTTTTAGCCATGAAATCTTTATTTCGTTGTTCGGTAAGTATTTATAGATTTCCCTATTGTCTCGCAATTTGAATAGGTGAACCCCAATCATGTAAAGTTCACTCCCAAGTGGGCACTCAGGCATTGCACCCATAAAAGTCACAACTTCCTCAATGCTACATCTAGGCTTATTTGTGTGAATAATAGAAGTTGAGGAATTCCTATTCCCAACTGCATTACAAATTCGATTAAGTTGTCTCTAACTTTGCTGCTCTAGCCACCTTTTTCTTTATCTTGTTTTGCTTTCCACTTCTCTTAGACATTGCCCTTTCTCTATCACTATCCAAACTAGTAAGGCTAGCGTTCCTAATATTATCGCCCTCAGAGCCATTTGTGAACTTGGGAAAATGACCCACATAAAATTAAGGGAATTTTGGTCATAGCCCCCATATATAAAAGTCATTTTACAATAAGCCCTAAATAAGAATCAATTTTGTAAAAACCCCTTTTAACCCCGTATGGTCTAAAAAGCCCTCTAATTTTGAACTTGCTTGCTATTTACCACTATGCACTTTACTATTGCCACCCAAAAATTAGGGATTTAACTCCATTTTTTCTGGCGACTTTATGGAAAGAAAATCCCAGCCTATTTATACCTTCTAAACGGCACAAAAACAAGACAGTATCATCATACTCTTGGTAGAACAAATAATGTTGACAGATACGTACCAAAGTATACATACTTTTTGAAAATTCCAACAATTGTTGATAGTATCATCATACTTTTTGAAAAAAAATTTTGAATTCCAAAATATACATACTACTCAAAAATGTTAGTTGTAGAGTAACAACATACTGTTTTACATTTAAAAAAAAAAAACACACACACACATACACACAACTACATTTGTACTATTATGAATATAGTGTGCAACAGTATCATTATATTGTTGGAATAAGAAAAAGGGTCAATAAGTTTTCCCAAACCCATATTTCTCAATAGTATCATCACACTGCTCGAAAATGTTAGTTGTAGAGTAACAACATACTGTTTTATATAATTACACATACTAACATCGAAAAATAGCATGCTAAACAACACAACCCAAAATATGTGAGCAAACACAAACTAAAAAAATGCAGCAAAACACAAAAACGCTTGATCTACCCTTCTTTTGAATAAAAAATCATCCGAAAAGAAACTAAAATAAACCACATAGACACAAAATCTGGTGATATCTATCCAAAACATGCTAGAACACCAAAAAAGGGAATTCATAAACATAAAGGATTCAACATAGCTTATGTTAATAACCCAAAAATTTCAAAACAAAGCAATGAACACCATAAGAACTTGGATCTAAATCTCGAACACCCTTTAATACCTGTTGTTATTGCCGAACTCAAAAAATACAAACAATGGCTGACAGCTCTTACACAATAATGGCTAACTTTCGTTCAAAATTCAAAAAAAGCAATAAAGATGGCTGCCAGCGCTTGGAGAAGACGATATGAGTGAATAAATTCAAATTCAAATTTGAATGCAACACACAAATGCTAAGTTAAAGAGAGAGAAAGACAATATCCCTAAGAATCCTCTCCCACGAATGGAAACCCTTCCCCAAATTGTTACTTATCTTCACATGGAATCCGTTCTTCCTAAAAAATGGGTATAACAAAATATTGAAAAGTAAAAAAAAGGGTAAAATAGGGATGGAAAAACAGCTACTTACCTTCTCACAAAAGAAACTATTAGAAAAGGGGTTATGGAGATTAAAAAAAATAAAATAAAAATAAAAAAATAAAAAATAAAAAAAACAATGTGGAGTTTTGGTTAAAAGCATATCCTTAACAGGAGTAATTGTTAATTTTCTCTAAAAGCAAAAGGAATTGCCACCTCATTTTTTAAGGAAAAGAGGAAAACCCTAAAATGTTTTATTTCCAAAACAAAAAGTGACTCCATGTTTAAAAATGGAAAGGCAAAAAGTCTTTTGAAAACCAAAAATTGTGAATTCAGAGGCTAAGTTACGATATGGGAAAGTTCTAGGCAAAGCCTATTATTAACACCCCATTTTGTACCCCTTGACACCACGGACTACCCTTAAACCTGATGATGAAAAGCAACAACAAATAAGCTATCATGAGTAAGTCTCGAAGGATCCACACAGGCATAACGCAGTTTTTTCAGTATTTGAAATACCCCATGATTGCACGTTCATCATCAATGCACGTACGTGCATGGCCTTTATTTTTGAAATTCCAACATTCTCCCCAAATCATATTCTTACCTTGTGAGGACCCTGTGCTGACAGTTGCTTGATGGAAGCCGAGAAACCCTAATCAACTTCGAAATGAACCCTAAAGCCTACCTATATATACCCCACATTCAACCAAGAAAAGGATCCATCTTTGGCACCCAGCTTCCACCCTAAAAAAACCCAAGAATCTATAACTGCCACTGCGAAAGGTTCGGAAGGCTAGTTCGTGGAGTAATTGCCGTTGCCCGTACCTGAGGGTAATGATTTTTAATCCTCAATCTCGCTTTCTTGTGATTTAGCATGATTATTAATTACATGAAATGTGCCTAACATTCTCCACGTTCCCATTATTTAATGTTAGCATTTAGATTCATTTCACCATTTACTCATCCTTTGTACGCGATATTTAATAATCCAAATGTTATTCTTGCTCACGCAGGCACAAAGGATAGGTAAAACCGCACGATTGGATCTATTCATTGATTCTGGCATTTAGTTCGCATGATTTAGGCCTCGAACGTAGGTATTATTTATTTGTATGTATGCATCCATTTGTTAGTATCAATATTTATCCCCATTCCTCCACCATTTAGATCTAGGACACTTTTATTATTTCTAAATCACATTTTAGATAATTTTTGCATATGTCATGGTTATAGGCCCATTTGAATCCAGCAGTGGCATGATAAACATAAATCTGTGGTCTAGCATATTGTAATGTCAAGGCATGTACGTACGTACATATAGGATGCACGTACATGCTTACACTATGCACGCATGTGCATGACCTCTTGCTGGTAGATTAACATCTCCCTTTTTTGTAGGCAGTGTAAATATTTCTGTATCTCTTCGAATATCCTACTTTGTATATACATTTATACATATCGTGTCTTTATTATAATCTTTTATACTCTCTCATCATCGTGTGCTATTAATTGAATTCAATTGCATAAATGTTTGAATAGTGGTCGAATTTAATTAAGTCCTTTTTAATTAAAGCTAATAAGTATATGTAGGGGCCAGCTTCATCCGGGCCTTATTAGGTGCCTCAAACCTTCCCAATAACGTACCCTAGCTCTAAACCTTAGAATCTTTTGGTAATAACGAGTTGGGCCCTCGCTAGGGGTCAATTAGTTCCCAAAGCCAAATCGGGTGGCGACTCCATCTTTGGGCTAACCTTCTTAATTAGTGGTGTACTCCCGAGCTACATGGTCTAGGATACGACGCTCACACCTTAGGCACCCATATTGCCCTAATGATCTCTTAATTTAATTGGGCTAAATTAAAGTCTTACACACACAAAAATCAAACAGCATGCATATCATTAATCCATCCATCCAAATGGGCAAATAAAAGAGAAAATAGGAGGAGAAAACCTAGGATACTTAGTATCCTAGAGTGAACTTGAACATCAATTGAGCGCCTACGTACGTTATATTGAACGTACAAGAATCAAAGTTCAGGTAGTTCGTTTTAGAATAGGGTTAGAACCTAATAATGACTTATAATAAATCCTAAGTTTCTTTTCTAGAAAATGTGAGAAGTTTTCAAAGTAAGAAGATTCTCAAAAATGGACTTTAGAAGATATATATGGGATTTCAATAAAAGATGAAAACTTTTTAGAAAATGAATTTTTTAAGGAAGGAAAACCTAAAATATTTACCATATCTCTTTATTATGAAATAACCCAAGGATGGAGAAGGGTATTTTCCGTACCTACTGTGAACCCTAAAAAGTGCCCACGTGATTTCAAAAGGGAGTCGCCACCTCATTTTTTAAACGAAACAAGGAAAACCCTAAAATGTTTTATTTTCTAAAACAAGTGGCTCCATGTTTAAAAATGGAAAGGCAAAAAGTTTTTTGAAAACCAAAGATTGTGAATCCGGAAGCTAAGTTACCATATGGGAAGGTTCTAGGCAAAGCTTATAAGCACCTATATCGCCCTAAACGGTCTCTTAATTTAATTGGGTTAAATCAAAGTCTTAAATGCACATAAATCATCAATTATCATCACAAGACATCATACATATCATTCATTCATTCATCCATATAAACAAGATAATAAAAGAGAAAAGAGATAAAAGAAGAAAGGAAAGAAAACCTAGGATACTTAGTATCCTAAGGTGGACTTGAACCTTAAGGTGAGCGCTTATGTACCATGAATGGAAATACATGGATTAAAGTCCACGTACTTCGAATGAGAATAGGGTTATAACCTAACAGAGGCCTATGGTAAACCCTGAGTTTCCTGTTAAGAAAATATGGGAAGTTTCCAAAGATAAATGATTCTCAAAAAGATATTTGAAAATATGGAATTTCAATAAAGATAGAAACTTTTTATTTGAAAAAGAATTTTTTATAAAAGGAAACTATAGGAATTACCATATTCCCCTATTAGGAAATAACCCTAGAAGAGAGAAAGGGAAAGTTTTAAGGAAAGAAAAAGTGAATTAGGGCACTTTCAAAGCCTACTTACCTTATGCAATAACAACCTATCAAAAATAATCAGCCCACATTGGTGGGGTCATTGCACCTGTCATATCCCATTTTCTATGGATTTTGTACTTGCCAAGCACCTGCAATTTGCACGCAATATCCATAAAAAATACCAACAGGCCAAACTAGTCTCCAAATCAAGCAACTATCATGCTTAAACATAGGATATCACATGCTTAGAATATGACAATAATGACAATAAACAAATCTGGACAGAATTGAAATAAGGCCTAAATCATCCACTAAACATGCAAACAAACAGAAATAGTGAATAAACATAAACCCTAAAATCCACTATCATGAATGCAAAAGATCATCATAATTATTCCATATGCAATACATATACAGCAACTATGAAGAAAAACCAACGAAAAACCCTAGACTACCATGCTATATGCAACTTTCCTAAAACGAAGACAACAAAAACCCTAGAATCACAACTATGCTCTAAACTCTATAAAATAGAACAGCATTCTAATTATGCATATTAACAATTAGAAGCAACAACACATGATAAAAATATAAGCTTTAACATGCAATTGAGTTATTCTAAGTAAAACCCTAATTTCAGCACTATAGAAACCCTAGAATCACAACTATGTATTACACCACATAAAATAACCCTCTAGCATGCAAAACTACTCATAAAGAACATTGTAATCATGTATATTTACTAATAGAAGCATCAATACATGATAAAAATGTAAGCTTTAACATGCAATTCAGTTATTTTAAGCAAAACCCTAATTTTAGCCTGAAAGGGATAGAGATATACCTATGGTTCAATCTTCTTATTGTTGGAAAGACTCCTTGGTTCTCTTGTTAGTGACTTGAAGCACTCTTCTTCAAGCCTCCACAAACCCTAACTCTCCTTAGGAACTCTCTCTCTCTACCTCTATTTCAGAAATTAGGTAATTAAGTGCCTCAAAGTTTCTCTAGTTGCCTCCCCCAATGTTGAAACATAGAAGGGTATTTATAGGGTTTGAGTATAATTAACCAATGGTTGGGATTAAAACCCTAAATATCAATCCAAGGGTCATTAGAGACTCTCTTGGGGCTTAAGGCACTCAAATAGGGCTGAAAATAAGATGGAATGGCAGTTGAAGGTGGAAAATCCGTCAAAAATAGGAAAGAAATAAAAAAAACCCTAAAAATTGACGGAGTCCCTTGGCTGACCACCTAAGGCTAGGCGGCTAGCAGCCTGGGCCCAGGCGGCTAGCCGCCTCGGCTTGGGTGGTCACCCGAGGGCCTCATCAGCTCTTGCCTATTTTGAACCTTTTCAGTTTCCAAATGTGTTTTAGGGCCCAAATCAACTCCGATTTTGATGAAATGAAAGCCAAAAAAACCATGTTTTGAAAAGGCACATGATTTGAGACATTTTAGGACAAATATACCTAGCCATGGCTGCATGGTTAGGTTTTACAAAGGCGGCTAACCGCTATGCACCACCGTCGCTAAGCTTAGGTATGCACATAGGGTTGCACCGAATGTTTTCCAATTCAAAATTCAACCCTCCAAAACATCTTTAAGAATGAAATTAAGACTAATCAAAGTCAAATGAGTGAGAATTGAGTGAAAATCATGAGCCGATTTGAGCTAACCCGAAATGGGTCTCTTAACCAAACTGAACCATATTGAGCCATTTTAATCCTGAACCATCGATTCACCAAATTGAACCCATAAATACCTCAAATGCATCCATATGAACTCCAATTGACAACTTGGAGATCATTTCAAGGTCAAATGGAAAGTTTGTGACCTAAAAGATGATTATGACCCTCAAGTTGCAAAAGTTCTTATTGACCTTCGATATTAACTCTAAATTGAACCAAAATTCATACATATTATCCTCAAGACCCTAAAAACTCAATGCAAAAGACTAGACTAAAAAAGGAAACAAAAAGACACATAAAATGAGAAACCCTAACTAAGGTGGCAAAAATAGGGTGTGACACCTATTTACCATTTACAATTGTGAACCTCAGAAAATAGCCCATATGATTGAAAAGGTTTGAAAAGGGAGTTGCCACCTTATTTTTTAAAGGAAACAAGGAAAACCCTAAAAACCATTTTGTTTTAAGGAAAAAATCGAATGATTCCATGTTTAAAAAGGAAAGGCAAAAAAAGTCTTTTTGGAAATCAAAGAAACTAGGGATTCAGAAGCTAAGTTATGACATGGGAAGGTTTTAGGTAAAGCCTATAGGCACCCATGTCACCCTAGTTGGTATCTTAGTTTATTTGGGCTAAATTAAAGTCTTATCATACAAAAATCAGCAGGTATCATCACAAGACAACATGTATATCATTAATCCATTCATCCACATAAACAAATAAAAGAGAAAAAAGAAAGGGAGAAAAGAAAACTTAGGACACTTGGTATCCTAGGGCGGACTTGAACCTCAAAGTGAAAGCCTACGTACCATGTATGGAAGTATATGGAACAAAGTCCACGTAGTTCGAAAAGAATAGGGTTATAACCTAATATGAACCTATGGTAAAGACCCTAAGTTCCCTTATTTGAAAGATAGAAAATTTGATAAAATAAACCAAGTTTTGAATTAGGCAACTTCCACAAGATGGAAACTTTGGCAAAAATGTATTTTATAAGGAAACCTCTAGTAATTACCATATGTTCATATTAAGAAATAACCCTAGAAAGGGAGAAGAAAAAAATTAGGGATAGAGATTTAGGGCATTTTCATACCCTACTTACCTTTGCAATTTACTCCAAGCAATAACATAATTGAGCAATAGCAACCTTATTTGCAAAAAGGCAATTATCACACCTATTTGTACCCTTACACGTGCTCAAAATAATGCAAAAACAGTGATATATAAATTTGAACAGAATAATATTAAGGCCTAAAATCATCCACTAATCATGCAAATAACAAAAATAATGAATTTTCGTAAGCCCTAATACAACCCTACATGCAATGACCTAAGTAACATGCATAAAAACCTAGAATCCACTAATAATGAATGCAACATTTATCATAATTATTCTACATGCATAACATATGTAATAATCATGAAAAAAAACAACCCAAAAAACCTAACCTAGCATGCTATATGAAACTTTCCTAAAACAAGGATAATGGAAACCCTAGAATCACAACTATACATTAAAACCTATGAATTAACTCTAAAATATGCAAAACTCATCATGGATATCATTATTATCACATATATTAACTAATAGAAACATCAATCCATGGTAGAAATTATAACAGATGCATGCAATAAAGCTAACCTAAGAGAAAAGCCTAATTTCAACCTTAAGGGTTTAGAGCATACGTTGGATTAAGCCTCTTTTGTTGCTGTAGAGACTCTTTCTTCCTCTTTTGAATGATTTGAAACAAACTTCTTAAAGTCTACAGCAAGAACTTAAGCTCTCCTTTAGAACTCTATCTCTTATTCTCTCTATGAATTTATGTTTCATGTATAAAAGTAGCTCCCCTAATGCTAAAAAAAAAAAGGGCTATTTATAGAGTTTAACTGGGATAAATCAATGGTTAGGATTAAAACCTTAAAAATTAATCCAAAGGTTGTTAGAGACTCCCTTGAGGCTCAAGGAACTCAAAAGTTTTCAAAAATTAGAAGGAAACTCGTCCAAAAGAGTCCAAATCCATCAAAATAGGGAATAGAGTACCGCTTCAGCAAAAATAGGAAAGTTGGCTCAGGTGACCACCTGGCCTTGGGTGACTAGCCCCCTGGACCCAGGCAACTAGCCGCCCAAGGCTGGGGGGTCACCCAAGCTCGTCTTCAGTTTTTCCCTTTTTTTGGACATCTTCCCTTCTAGAAATGTTTCAGAAGTCAAATTAACTCCGATTATGATGAAATAAAAGCCAAAACAACCGTGTTTGATGAAGAATACATTTTTAAACATTTTAGGGCAAAAACCACTAACCATGGGTGCACAGTTAGGTTTTACAAAGGCGATTAACCGCTATGCGCTACTAGTGCAAAGCATAGGTATGCACATAGGATTGAACTAAATGCTTTCCAAACTAAAATTTAACATTCCAAAACACTTTTAGGGATAATATAAAGACTAATTAAAGTCAATTTGAAAAGAATTGATTGGTAATTATGAGTCAAATTGAGCCAACCCAAAATAGGTCTTTTAACCAACTTGAACCATTAAGAGCCATTTTAACCCTAGTCCATTGATTCATCAAATCAAACCTATAAATACCTCATAGGCATCAATATGAACTCCAATTGACAATTTAGAAATCATTTCAAGGTCAAATGAAAATTTTATGACCTATAAGACAATTATATCCCTTAAGTCACAAAAGCTCTTATTAACCCTCAAGATCAACTCCAAATTAAACCAAAATTCATACCCATTATCCTTAGGACTCCAAAAAACTAATGCAAATGACTAGAATAAAAAACAAAACAAAAACTTACATGGAATGACAAACCCTAGTAGGGTGGTGCAAAAATAGGGTGTGACAATAATATTCTCCAAGCGATAACCAAAAATACCAAATAACCGCCCCATTTTTAATAAGGCGATTACCATGCTCACAAGCACCCTTACACATGCTAAAAACAATACTATAATAACAATAAAGAAATATGGACAAAAATTATTATGACTTTAAATCATCCCAATAATCATGCCAAAGACAAATAATCATAGAATCATAAAACCTTAATATGTTCCCACATACAATGACTTAGCCTACATGCACAAGAACTGTGAAAAAAAAAACATGCAAAAAGATCCTAATAATCATGAGAATATCAAATAATATCATTAAGTATGAAAAACAAAGCAAACTCAATTAAAAAAATATGATATTTTATGTAAAACATGAAAAAAAGGCTTTCTTACGGCGAGTTTTCTTAAGCAAAATTATCTTAAGATAATCTTATGTAGAAATCACCCCGTATGAAGGTTCTATCAACATATCCTAAGTAAAATATATACTTCAGAACATATTAGAAGTGATTGCATGCTTAAACACATTCCCAAACACCCTCGTGCAAAATCCTATTCTTTAAAAAAGATAATTATCCTTGGAAAAGGATAACGTCTTCCAAACCCTAGAAAATCTACTACATGAATACAACCCTAGCATGATTTTGTCATATATGATATATATTAAACAACCATGATGAGAAACAACTTAAAAACTTACACTAAACATAATATATGAAACTTGCATAAGCTAGAAAGTTAGTGAGGATGACATTCAAAACCCTAAACTCACAACCATGCACTATAACCCATGAATAAACCCTAAAGCATGCTTAATACATCATAAAAAATTCCATTATCATGCATATTAACTCACAAAAGCAGTAAACATTGGTAACCACAATGATAATAGCACGCATATATTAAAACTTACATAAGAGGGAAACCCTAATTTCAGATTCTAGAGTTAAATGTGTTACCTCATGTAGAGGCTTTTCTTGACATAGAGAACTCTTCTTCTTCTTTTGTTAAGGTTAGAGAAACTCTCTTTGCACTCCTTTCTCTCTCACAAAAAAATCTCTCTTTTAGGGTTTAAGTTACAAGTGCAGAAGTTGCTTACCTTAGGGCTGAACATAACTAAGTATTTATAGTGATTGGCTCTCCTAATTAAATGGATAAGATTAATTTATTAAATAATGATCCAAGGGCTATTACAGACTCTCTTGGGGCTCAAGACACTTAAAGTCACCAAAAAAATTAGAAGGAAAGACTTGTGGAAGTAGAAAAATAAGTAAAAAATGGAAGAAAATCGCAAAAACCCTAGAAAATGGCAGAGTGCCTTGGGTAACCAACCATGGCTGGGCAACTAGCCACTTTGGCCTAGGCGGCTAGCCGCCCGGCCCTAGGTGGTTACTCAAGGGCTTCGTCAGCAATTGCCATTTTTGCTACTTTCGCCTTCCAAAATTGTTTCGAGGGTCAAACGAAGCCCGATTTTGACGAAACGAAAGCCAAAACGACTGTGTTTTGAAAAGAAACACATTTTTAAACATTTTAGGGAAAAAATCCTTAACTATGGGTGTAGAGTTAGGTTTTACAAAGACGGTTAACTGTAATGCACCACCATCACAAAGCTTAGGTTTGCACACAAGGTTGCACCAAATGCTTTCCAAATCAAAATTCAACCTTTGAAACATATTTTAGAATGAAATTAAGACTAATTAAAGTCAAATGAGGAAAAACTGAGTGAAAATTATGAGCTGACTTGAGCGAGCTAAAAGAAAGTCTTTTAACTAACTTGAACCATTATGAACCAAATTAATCTTAAACCATCAATTCATCAAATTAAACCTATAAATACCACATATGTATCAATATGAGCTCTAATTGATAACTTGGAAATCATTTTTAGGTCAAATGGAAAAGATACGACTTAAAAGACAATAATGCCCTTAAAGTCATAAAATCTCTAATTCACTATTGAAACCTCCTCCAAATCGAACCAAAATTCATATGCATCATCCTTAATGCCATAAAAACCTAATGCAAGAGTCTAGACTAAAAAATGAAAGAAAAATCCACATGACATGATGACATCTAGCTACAGTGACAAAAATAGGGTGTGACACCATCATCATCCTCTACATCAATTTCATCTTTAACTCCACTAGATTGTTGATATAAAGGTGGAATTTGACCAAAGGTAGGTGCCCAAGCCCTAGCACCAGTAGCTACGACATCCATAAATAGTTCATCCAGCTTAAATGCGTGTTCTAATCCTTTCACGCGAAATTTTGCAACTTCTAGCAGCATCTGTGTAAATAAGGCAATAATTACATAAATGTCTAGTGGTTATATTTACAATAAAAAATAAAATAAAATAAAAAAATAAACCTAAAATTACTCTAATCTTTCTCTCCCACTATTTATTTGAAGTTGAAATAGTTCGCTTTGAATTATCCCACCCAAGTCCTATCTCTTGTCCCACTAATGCTTCCCATAATTGCCACTCCTTTTTTTATGAAATCCCAATGGTTCTTCAACTATATCCTGTTGTAATCTCTACTTGTTACTACATTAAACATCTCAACCACATTTCTCTACCCAGTAGTAGTAAAATGTTGCCAGACCTATTTCCAAGTCAAACCTCCGCAATGCATATATCTATAAAAAAATTCGTGTGCTTTAGGATCCCAATTTGCCTTCGATTTACCCTTTTCACCATCACTTACTTTGCCTTTGCTTTAGCCTTGTTGGCTTGAGGTGCCATAGCTAGCTACTGGTAGGTTCCATAAAATATTATATACCCATTCATGTTAAATATATTATAATATTCGTTGTATGGAAGAAAAAAAAATGAAAATCCATGCATAAGTTTGGGTATGACACCCACATGCTATACACTACATAATTGATGCTACGCAATGTATACTAAATAAACAAATAATCAACCTAACAAAAATAAAATAATGGGTTCAGGTGAATATAATAAAAAGGTATAAAGAAAAGAAAACAAAAATCTGTCATCAACTGACTTATATGTCCTAAATAGATTAGATTCAAATTTTTTAAGGACTAAATTTGGAAAAATTTTCCTCAAAGCTTGATATGCAAGTAGAGATGGTTGCACGTAGAGCTATGATTTTTATAAAGGAAAACCATGAAAGCAAATATTATATATAAGGACAGAACTAGGATTTTATCTTGCGGGGGGCAAAGCATGAGTAAAAAAACTATTTAGCATTCAAAAATGAGAATATTGGCTTGTGCCAATTAAGATGCTACCAATTTTGCCCTATCCAACAAATAGAGCACCTAAAAAAGAGAAAGACTACCAAATTTCTTGTTGAGAAAACATCATAAAATAAAAGAAAATAAATAAATATCTTTTGCATCAAATTGAGTAATCAAATGTTGCTTTTAGATACACATATAGCTTCTCTTTTTGGTCGACAAAAGATCTAGTTTCTAATTAAAGTTATGTTTTCTAATATTGAAACATGGACCATATAGGATAGAAACAAACAACCTCACACCCACATCAATATGTAGCATTTTGAAGAAAACTAATGTATGTGTCATGTGACATGTGAATTTAGGTAGGGAACAATGAGCAATACTGGAACACATGATAAAATACTGTATATTGACTTGTCAAAAATCAAGGGCTTAGGTGATTAGGCCATTTTTATTCTTCAGTGACAAGGCATGGGGCAAATCCCTCACTTAGGGTTCGCCTTAATCCTCAAACACTAATCTATCTATAGGACTTGTAATTATAAAGATTGATCTATGTCTTATATTTTCATTTAAGCATAAATAAACATGAGAAAAGATATCCACATACAAAAAACAAAAAAACATCAACCTATTCAACTTAGCAAGCATAAAAATTGATAGGTTAGGGGTTCAAACCCCTCCTAATGTACCAAAATTACCCCACACCCACCATAAAAGGGATCCCCAACAAACTACTACGACAACCCTTGAATACCCATATATATGAGCAATCTTACGAGTTAACCCAATTCAAACAAAAAAAATCAAACTCCTAAAATGCACACTAAAGGAAGCTACCTTCTAATCCATCTAGAAAACACCAAAGAAGCCATGATTTACAAAGAACTAAATGATGACTCCCTCAACAACATAACAAAAAAAAAAAAAAAAAAAAAAAAATTCATTAACCCACCACACAAAAGGAGAAGGAGACCATCACTAAACCCTAACCAGCTAAGGACATAGAAAATCCCAAGAAAGCACCAGATCTCTTACACTCATTTAAAGCAATAGGAACAATATATCTATATATATATATATATATATATATATATATATATATATATATATATATATATTTTAAAGTATTGCTATTCTGTGTGACACCCATTAAGCCCCAAAACTACTATACTATCTCAGATCCGTTTTTTCAAATAGTTGGCATGCATCATTGAAGCAAAAAATAGACAAGAAAATTCAAAGAGATATGCATCGATTCTCGAAAAAATATTAACAAATATAAATCGATTAATGATCGAACAAGGGAAAACAATAGAAAAATCTTTTGAGCATAAGTCTTGAGTTCACAGGACAGAGAAAATGGGGGAGAGAGAGAAAAGGCTTACCTCTACGATTCACACCGACAGGAGAAGGATCACAGTAGTAGCAAATAAAAGAAGATTAGGAGCAGAAAAAGGACAATTGGGCGCCATTGTTTCAGTTGAAGGAAAATATTTGGTGTCATCACGATATTAAGGGGATATGGGTGGAAAAAAATTTCTCCATGTTTAAGAATAAAGGGCACTTTTGGAAATAACATAAGTTATTAAAACTCTCCTCATAAGCTGGCATGTTTCTTTTGAATAAAAGCTAGGAGGAGCTAGCTTGTGATAAAATCACTTATTGAGCCCACAATTGATTATGATTTGGGTTGCCAAACACACCCAAAAGTGATTTTGGCTATCAAAAGTGATTTTGAACTATCCAAAAGCTTACCCTTAGTCAACTTGAATGAATGACCAAAAGACCACTCTTGATAAGATATTTAATCCCTAAAGACCAATGAACTTAAACTGAATTTTTCATGTTTTCTAGAATAGATTTCAAACGTCTAAAAGTGACCTTTCAGACAACTGAAACTTGGCCTATGACTTTTGCCTTATAACTATCTATGGTTTTCTTAGATGTCTATTTCAAATAACTGAAAGACTAGTTTCAAATGATTAAAAGATTATTCAGGCATCTAAAATCCTTATACTGACATATAATAGCTAGTTTTCATGCCCACCAAACCTCTTTTCCTTTCATTTAATGCTATGAAACAGTCATATTGGACCCAAGAGCTATTTATACACTACTTGAGTTTATTGCTGAACATCAATTAAGATCTAGCAACAATATTCATATCATTTACTCTCAAACCTTAGAAATATTCAAGTAAATGCTTATTGTGAAATCAATTATTAGTTTAGAGAGCTTTTATTGTTGTGTAAACTATTTTTCTAGAGAGTTTTGTATGCAAAGATCAACTCAAAATCATCTTGTCATTATGGGTGTCATACCCCATTTTTGCACCACCTTACTAGGGTTTGCCATTCCATGCATGTTTTTGAGTCTAGTTACTTGCATTAGTTTTTTAGAGTCACAAGGACATTGGATATGAATTTTGGTTCAATTTGGAGTTGATCTTGAGGGATAATAAGAGCCTTTGTGACTTAAGGGGCATAATTGTCTTTTAGGTCACAAACTTTTCGTTTAACCTTGAAATGATCTCCAAATTGTCAATTGGAGTTCATATGGATGCATATGAGGTATTTCTAGGTTCAATTTGATGAATCAATGGCTTAGGGTTAAAATGGCTCAATATGGTTCAAGTTAGTTAATTGACCCATTTCAGGTTAGCTCAAATTTACTCACAATTGCTAATCAATTCTTTTCAAATCGACTTTAATTAGTCATCATTTATCCCTAAAAGTGTTTTAGAAATTTTAACTTTGGTTTGAAAAACATTTGGTTCAATCCTATGTGCATACCTATGCTTTGCAAAGGTAGAGCATAGCGGCTAACCGCCTTTATCAAACCTAACCATACCTCCATGGTTAGTGGTTTTCAGCCTAAAATGTTCAAAAATGTATTTCTCATCGAAACACGGTTGTTTTGGCTTTTGTTTCATCAAAATCGGAGTTAATTTGACCCCTAAAACACTCCTAGAAGGAAAAGGAGTAAAAAATAGGCAAAAATCCGAAGTGGGCTCGGGTGACCACCCAACCCCGGGCGGCTAGCCGCCTGGGCCCAAGTGGCTAGCCGCCCAGGCCTTAGTGGTTACCCGAGGCCACTTTCCTATTTCTTCTCTAACTTGTTGCTGAAGCGGACTCTTACTTATTTTGACGTACTTGGGCTCTTTTGGACGTGTTTCCTTCTAGTTTTTGGTAACTTTTGAGTTACTTAAGCACCAAGGGAGTCTCTAATAGCCCTTGGATTAATTTTTAGGGTTTTAATCCCAGCCATTGGCTTATCCTAATGAAACTCTATAAATACCCCCTATGCTCCAGCACAAGGGGAGGCAATTGGAGGCCACTTTATGCATTAAACCTGAGTATTTGAGAGAGAATAAGAGAGAGAGAGCTAAAGGAGAGTTGGAGTTCCTACTGTAGCCTTGAAGAACATTGGTTCAAGTCATCCACAAGTCAAGAAGAAAGTCTCTATAGCAGCAAGGAAGCTCTTCTGAAGGTAAAACTCCCTTCTATTCAAGTTTAAATTAGGGTTTCTTATAAAATAGGTCTATTGCATGCTAAAGTTGAGTTTTTGTCATGTGTTATAGCTTTAGTTGGTTAATATGCATGATTTAAATATTGTTTATCATGAGTTTAGTATGTTTTAGGCCTGTTCTATATGTTTTTAAGCATAATTGTGAGTTTAGTGTTTCCATTGTCCTTATTCTAGGATAGTTTCATATAGCATATTGGTTTAGGCTTTTTTGTTGATTTTTCTTCATAGTTGCTGTATATGTATTGCATATGGAATAACTATGATAATTGTTTGCATTCATATAGTGGATTTCTAGGGTTTTTATGCATATCATGGTTCTAGGATTATATTAGGGCTTATGAGAGTTTGCTATTTTTGCTATATGCATGATTAGTGGATGATTTAGGCCATAATACCATTCTATCCAGATTTGTATTTTCTTCTTTTTGTCTTGTTTTGAGCATGTGTACGGGTGCAAACAAGTGTGATAATCGTCCTATTGCAAATAGGGCTGTTATTGCTTAAAGCTCACTAATGCTTAGAGTAATTGCGCGAAGGTAAGTGGGTTTGAAGGTACCCCAATTCACCTTTTCTTCCTTAAACCCTTTCCCTTCTCCTTCCTAGGGTTTCTTCTTAATATGAACATATGGTCATAATCAGAGGTTTCCTTGTTAAATAAAATACTGATTTTCTATCAAAGTTTCCATATTGTGGAAGTTTTCTTAAACTCAAACTTGGTTTATTTAACTCTTTTTCAAATAAGGAAACCTAGGGTTTTTACCATAGGTTTATATTAGAATTTAACCGTAATTCTAAATCGAACTACATGGACTTTGATCCATGTATTCCGTGGCATGATAAGTAAGCACTCGTTTTGAGGCTCAAGTCCGTTCTAGAATCCAAGTATCCTAGGTTTTTCTCTTTTCTTTGCTTTTTACTGTTTTATTTTATTTTTCTTTATTTGATTATATATGCATGGATGGATGAATGAATATATATGATATGCATGCTGTCTTGTGATGATATATGCTGATTTGTGTGTTAAAAAGATCTTAATTTAGCCCAAATAAACTGAGAGACCGAAAGGGTGACATGGGTGCCTATAGGCTTTGCCTAGAACCTTCCCATGTCATAACTTAGCCTCCGAATCCCCAGTTTTCTTTGGTTTCTAAAAGACTTGTTTTTTGCCTTTCCTTTTTTAAACATGGGGTCATTCAATTGTTTTCTTAAAACAAAGTGTTTTTAGGGTTTTCCTTGTTTCCTTTAAAAAATAAGGTGGCAACTCCTTTTCTTTTTCAAACTATTTCTTTTCAATCTTGTGGGCCACTTTTCAGGGTTCACAATGGGTTGTGTGAACCCTAACCTTAAAGCATTTGAAAAGTGTTTTTGTGCAAGTATTGGTGAAGAACACTTGTGTTTTGTGAAAGGTTTGATCCTTAAACATTGTGTTTTGTAAAAGATTTGAAATTTACCTGTAAGGAGATTGATATAGTGGATTGTGAAATCCTCAAAAAGAGCTTTTGGGGTAAGAATGTAGGCATAGAAGTAGAACCTCGTTAAAACATCGTTTGCAATCTCTGTCACTCAACTTCTTTATTTCATGTATACTTGCTTTACTTCAAGTGTTATTATACTTGTTATAATATTTTTGAGATTACATTAAAGTCCATTATTTGCCAACAACCATATTCACCCCCCCTCTAGGGTTGATTCTAGGGCCTATAAAGCAAGTTAAAACAAGGGATTTTTGGCTATAACCCCATAGTATAAGACTTCTTTAACAATTACTCAAACATCTTCTTCCTTAACCTAATAACCTATTTTGCCCACTTTCTGACAAAAATACCCTTTTACACAATCCAACCCCATTGTTCTCCATCTCTTCTATGTTCTCTATTTCTCCTAAGGTTACCACCGGTAGCGACTTCCATGGCGATTAAGCTCCGACTACCTTTCGACGACTGTTTGACCTTTAACGACCTTACCCTCGAGCTTTTCCATCTCCGGTGACCTAACCTCGATAGGATTCAAGCTTCTTATCTACCTTCAAGTGTTGCATCTCTTATGCTGGTACAGCTGCATCTTCTTTTTCTTCTTCATTGATGCATTCACCATAGCTGATATTACATCTTCTTTCTTCGTCATTGATGCACTAGCCCATTGAGACTCACTAATTGGATCGCCATCTTCTTCTTCTTCTTCTTCTTTCTTAAAATTTATTCCTATTAGTTATATGCCCTACAATCAATCATAGAGATGATACTTTAGGGATAATGAACAATCAATCGATTTCATTTATTGTTAATTTACATTTATTATTATTTAATAAAGGTCTTTATACTATCATGTTTATTCTATTTTATATTTACATGATATGTCCGTGGAATTAGAGTTGAGAATATGAAATCACAAAGTGTTGTGATTAGGAGACTATATATATATATATATATATATATATCTTTGTACTAAACTCCTAAATCATTCCTAGTTGAAGGTTCACTATGTTGGACAATAATGAACTATAGGACTAGCACATGTTATGTTGGCTCTATAAGAGGATAGCTAGTCTTAAGCTGTTTATGTGGAGATACTAAGACAAATATGTAGGTGTTGTTATATGAACAAGTACACTGAATGTAACCATCTTAATTTGAGATAAACTGAATGGAGTTTTTACTTGTCTGTCAATCAGTTTCTGAAAGTTGCAATGGTACAAGTAATCCATAGACCTGAGATACCATGGTAGTCTTATATATGGAGTTTTAGAAGTTTAATAGCACTGACTATATATTCTACTGGGGGTTTACAAAGGTGTTCATTGGCTCTATTGCTTCATGTGTAAAGGTATATGAGTAATCAACAAGGGATCTATCACTTTTAGGAAAAGAGAGAGAATATTTCATAATATAACTCATGTAAATCTATGGCCATAGTGGGATGACTGTGAAAATGGTTTTTATAATACATCTAATGAGTTGATATTTTGGGTAGGTTCATAAAAGAATTAAACTAGGGACTTGACAAACTTCAATGTCCTATTAATTTAATCAGAGACATTGTGATGATGGAAGGATATAATTGTAACCTTAATTGTAATTGAAGGGTTCTTTGTATGCTATTATTCACCTCATTTAGGACCACACCATGAGCCATTGCTAAATGTTACTCATGGTTAGTAGAAGACCTAATTGATATAAGTTGGTTATAATCAATTAGGGAATTGAAAGGTGTTCCAATTAGATCTTTAATGGAAAGTGTTCGATCCATTGGGCATTCCTTGTGCCATTACCTACTACTGGATGTTGTTAACCCAATGGGTCACACACCGATAAGTGAAGAGGGATTTTAAAGTTGTGAGAGAAAGGGCAAGAGTGTATTAAGAAAAGTTTTTTTGGGCCTCACTTGCATTAGATGTAAATTAGAGGGGTTAGAGTGCAATTATGATAAATTGCAACTCCCACACAATGTGGGATTCCTTATGGCCAGCCCTAGCAATGTGCCTATATAAGCACACTAGCATGTGTAAGGCAACACACACACTCCTCATCTTGGTCGAATTCTCTATGGAAGCTCTCTCTTTCTTTCTTTCTTTCTTCTTCTTCTCTTTCTCTAGCAAACCCTAAGGAGAATTAGAAGACAACTTGAAAGCTTTCGCTTGGTGTGGATACCGTAGAGGTAGGACACTTGTGTTGCTCTTTCGTTATTCTAATCAATCGTCTTAAGGACCTCTTGTAAGTAATTACCCTCTTCTTCTAGTTAGGGTTTTTGCTTTGTATGAACCACAATCAAATTCATGGCCTATAAGAAATTGCATTATGATTTTTGTTATTCATTATGTTCCGCTTTAAAGTATTTCTCTACATCAATTCCTTAGAGTTCCTGTTTAAATCAAAAGAAAATAGCATAATATAAAATGTTATTTACAAGAAGTAGAATTTATTTAGAAAATAGTCACAGTTTACTATTTTATGCTAATAAATAGGGATGTGCAAAAAACTGCCCAATCCGCTAAACCAAACCAATCCACTCCATTCCGCACCAACCCAAGAGGTTTGAAAGGTTAGGTGGCGTGGTTTGGACGAATTGAGCAATAAAATTGGTGGTTTGGTTTGGTTGGTGGGTTAAACTTTGTCAAATTGCCAATAAACCAAACCACCCCGCTTTTAATAATATATGTATAAACTTATAAAAATAAAATATCTCTAATTTCATAATAATGTATTATCTTATTAGTACTTTGCTAGGATGTTAGGTTTTGGGTCATTCAACCTTTAATAATATTAACTATCACTGATTTCATCAACATTGATCAAGTGTTTTTATCATAAAATCATAATTTTTTATCTTTGGAATTAGAATACTATGTATGTATCAAGTTTCACTTAACCACCTTAAATAATTATATTTTATTGATTTACTAATTTATTTACAACAAACTAATTAGCTAACGCCCAATATATTAGAAATGCCCCAACTAGAAATTAAGGGCATGATACAACCCACCAAACCCGCCCAAACCATTAGTAACAAACCGCCTAAAAAACTAACTAACCCATAAGTTTTTAGCACATATGGTTTGGCAGTGGGTTGAAAAATTTGCAACCCGCTATGAGTGGGTTGATTGATAATTTCTTTTTAAATCGCTCCAAACCGACCCACGCACAACCCTACTAATAAAAATTTATATAAAAAATAGTAACAGTTTACTATTTGGTGCTATAAAAAATTTCTATAGAAAATATTAACAATGTACTATTTTATGCTTTTAAAAAACACTCTTTACGATTAGGTCAAACCAAATAGAAGTAATAACCCCCCAAAAGTTATCATCACAACAAAACCTTCATGCGAGGTGTTGCAAGCATTGTCATGGCTATTCTAGGCCATGGCCATGGTTGAAATATAGTCACATTTTACTACTTTATGTTACTAAAAATTTCTATAGAAAACAATAATAGTTTACTATTTTTCGCCATAAAAAATAGCATTTACAATTCAGTGAACACAAACATTAGAAACAGCCCTCCAAAAAACTATAATCATAATATAAACAAATCTAGTTGGGAAAAAGGTGGGGGGGGTGGAGCCATGGCTAAGCTTTGGCCATGATAATAGATCTGGTGGGGAAAAATGGAAGAAGAAGAAGAAGATGATGAAGAAGAAAGGGAAGAGAGCCATGGTTGACATTTGGCTATGGTAATAGATCTGGTGACAGCATAATGAAATGAAAAAAAAAGGGAAAAGAGGGAGAAGAAAACGATGGCTAAGCTTTGGCAGAGGTCACTGGTGGTCGAATAGCTATTGGAATGGTAGTCCGAGCTTAATCTTAGGTGGGAACTATGGGAGAGATGGAGAATGTGGGAGAAAGGGAGAATATGAGAAAGATCAAGAATGTTGAGTTTAAGTGTATAAAGGTTAATATAGGAATTTTCTTAACAAGATTTCCTTATAGCTAATAATTATACTAAATTATAGGGGTAAGGAGTTAAGAAATCTTTTGATGGGGTTATTGTTAAACCCAACCTTATAATTGGGGTTATTGCTAATCAACACAATCAATCTGGGAGAGGCACACAATTTAAAGACCTAAACCAATTAAGCAAATCTTATATGAAATAGAAAATTACAAGATTTAGACAAATTTTATCACTGATTGATTTGAATCAAACTCAAAGCGTTAATGCCTCACGACGTTAATGTTGTCGAGTGCCATACTAAATGACTAGTTTTTTGTGTGTTTTGGACCATAATCTTCCATTACCTCCACTTGCCACAATTACAACATGGTGCAGTAAAAATAGCCAAATCTGGATCGCACACCACACGATCCCTCAATTCTGGAGCCTGTCACTTTTGTCATCATATATAATCTTTTTGGTATTCTAGCAGGTTTAAACCCATGTCTTTTAATCCAAAAAAAATAAAAAATAAAAAATAATAATAATGCAGCAAAACATCAACTTTCGTTGTCCCTTGTTAACTCCTACACCGCCGCTCACGTTAGCACATATGGCCATATGGGTCCTTGGTTCTCGGACTCATCACCACTCTCAAATATAGCTAACCCGTCCAGCAGCACACACAGATTCAAAATCCTCTGTCTCCCTTCCTACCCGGAATACGTGCTTTTGTTCTTTCACTCTAAAAAAACCTTCAAAATCCCCTCCCTTGTCTTCTCTTCAAACATTTATAGTCATTCTCTGCGTCTGTGTGTGTGTGTGTGTGTGTGTGTGTATAGAGAGAGCTGTGACTCTCATTTTAACTCACACAAGGCATGGACGGAGGAGCGCAGTACAATCCTCGCACAGTCGAAGAGGTTTTTAGGGATTTCAAAGGTCGACGAGCTGGCATGATCAAAGCCCTCACTACAGGTCCTTTTTCGACACTCAGAAAAAAAGAAAAAAAGAAAAAAAGCTTTGCACTCCATTTGGTTCCCGAGAAAACGCAGGAAAAAAAAAATAGAAAATAAAACATAATCCTAAATTTCGCGTTACGCGTTGCTCCGGTCTGTAAAATTTTTTTTTAAAAAAGCCATCCTTAAGTGTGCCGAATAATTGTGCTATGGTCAGTCGACGGAAAATCTTCTCTTCGAATTTTTGGTCCTTCTTTCCCGTATTTTCTTGGCAACCAAACGGAGCATAAATGCTTATATTGGAGTTTTGTCGTCTTTGTTTTTTTAGTTTTAATTTAGGCTCCGTTTGGTTCCCGAGAAAATTGAGGAAAAGAAAATTATTATTATTTTTAATCTTATGTTTTATGTTGTTTCGGTTTAGGAGAAATGAATTAATAGTTGCGTTAAGAGTCAGTTTAGTAAAGGGTTCTTTGTCGAATAATGAATTTTCAGCCTCAGTTTGGTTCCCGAGAAAATTCAGAAAAAAGAAAAGAAAGGAAGCTTAGTTTCTGAATCCTGTATCTTTTGTTGTTTGTTTAAAAATAATGAGAAACTGGCCTATAGCATGCTGAGTGGTTGTGTTAGGGCCAGTTCAGTGAAAGATATTAGGGTTACATTTTCAACTTTTTTTTTTCTTTTTCTTTCTTGTTTTGGGAAAAGCTATTGGAGTGTTTCGTGTCTTTGTTTTTGAGTTTGAAATTGGGGTTCTGGAAAATTTTTCCCCCTAAGGTGTTTAGTGTGTTTTTTTGGTTCTGGTCTTGCAGATGTTGAAGAATTCTACCAGCAGTGTGATCCTGGTTAGTCTCTCTCCCCCTCTCTCTCAATGTTTATTATTGTTTTTACTATTTTATGTCTGCATGTGTGGTCATATCTATGGAAAAAGCTGTTCTGGGTTTTTTTTTTTCCTGGCGATTAGATTGTGGCTGTGAGACATTGTAAGGGCCTGTTTAGTGCCGCTTTAAGAAACCGTTTTTCTATTTTCAATAAACAGAATAATTAAAATGACACCGAAAATGCATTTGGCAGTGCTTTCTTGAAATTGTTTTCTTATCCCCATTTTCGAGATGTAAAAGAGTAGTTTTCTGCATATTTTGTCGATATTTAGTTTAATAAAAGAAAAAAAAAAAACAGAAACATGTTTTTTTATTTATTTATTTTAATTATCTGGCTATTTTTTTTTTCAATGTTGTTCCAGATTTTTGAATTTTTTGAAGATATGTTTTGAAACCTGTCCTAAACATGCTCTCATGTTGTCATCTTTTTTGCTTCTTTTGGGTGTATGAAGTGTGAATTTTTTATTCAGTTATTTGCAGTTTTGTGCATTGTATATACTATTCATTTGTTGTTTGAACTTGGATTGTTTGCCTGCAATTCTGGCATTGTTGATTCTTTCTGCTACTTTGTTGAATATCTATTTAAGATTGTAATTTTGATTCTGTATGGGATATAACATATTTTAACATGATGGGGATTTTTTTACTAGTGTTATGGGTGCCAAACTTTTGGCCGGCTGGGCACCTAGGGTTAGGTTCTGTCAACTGAACTGCTTGAGATCTTGTATATAGATTTGGTCCGTTATGAATATATTCCTGCTCCCAATCATTGATCCAGTAATTTTTTATATTAGTATATAATACAGTGATCCGACAATTAATAAGTCATTGGTATTAGGCCTTTACGTGCATGGTTTAGTTTGAGCAGATAAAATATCTCTTTTGCTGATAAGACTTTTGACATGGCATTACTTTACGCCCCTTCAATATGTAAAGATTTGAATTTATGAGAAGAGTAAGAATGTAAGATAATATGATCCACTGATACTGAGATAAAATATTAGACTAGTCATTAGCTTCCAGAAGGGGCCATGTTGTGGAGAAAATTCTAGGTGCATCAGCATATACAACATTGGGTATTTTGATTGCAGTCATGTGGTTTGCCTTCACATTTGCATTCATTTTTATTTTAACATTTTATTGATATCAGTTTCTCCAGTTTTATTAAAGTGATCTTAAAAAACTGGCCTCAAAAGTCCCCCCCCCCCCCCCCCCCCCCCCCCGGCAAAAAAAAAAAAAAAAAAAAAAAGAGAAAAGAAAAAAGAAAAATTCCTGTTTGGTAATTTGCAACATGAGTTATGCATAAGACATAAGTGTGATAGGAAAAGGAAATGCATTAATATTTCACATGGTAGTACTAGTTTTTATTTCTCCTTATATCTTTTGACTAGTTATCATTGTTCTAGAGTCGTTTAGCTGCATGTGCATCACATGTGCCCCTTTTCATTTTATTGTTGAAGGTAGGAAGTGGAATGCTGGTCTTACATAAAGTAACAGATATCTAGGTTTTAATTCTGTAGTACAATATTTGCAGTTAGTTGATGGGGCTAGGCAGTTATAAGCTCTTCTTTTTTCTTTCCTTTTTTTTTTTTTTTTGGGGGGGGGGGGGGGGGGGTCTAAACTACGGGTTATTTACTAGTAGTTTGTTAGGCCACTTATGAGCATGGAGATGTCTGAAATATACAATTTTGAAAACTAATCTCCCTTACCCTCAAGGAGGAGCCTTTCTAACTTTGGATATCTTTATTGGGGGAAGGTGATGTATTGGAAGTGAGATAGGTAGAAGTGAAAAATGTTCTTGTTATCAAACAAAATTTGTTTTGTTCTGCTGTTGACCCTTTATATGTTTAGATTATATTTCCTTTTCATTTATTCTTCACTTAGTTGTCATTGTTTTTTTGTTTGTTTTTCCTCATTCTTATGTGGGAGAATATAGTTAAGGGCATTATAATAATTTAAGTGAGATATTCATACACTGGATTCACTGTCCATGTATCTCATCTCAATCTTTAAGTTTGGGCTGGTGTAATTTGTTAGTGATTTGATTGGGATAATTGATTTATTTGATTAAGCCGAGGTTATATTTTTTCCATGTGAAGTTGTTTATAAGGGTCTATAGTAATCATCAATCGGTATTAATAAAGCTCCTCTCTTTTCTCTTTCTCGACCAGCTCTCAAATCCTTGACTTGTGGTTTGTATGCTCACAAAAAATAATAAAACTAATCTGAAAATATGCCATTGTCTGCTTGACAGCGGGATACGATGACACGTTTGAAGGCAGAAGGAAGAAAACCCTAATTCTACCTAATGACAGTTAAATAAATTAACCCACAAATGTTTAAATGATTGGGCATATGTGAATACACTACATGTTAGTGCAACTCCCCATGATTTAGTAAAATCAATCCCTACATCATGTTTTTTAATACTCCCGCTCATATTGACACCAATCAATTTGCAACAATATAAGATTCTTTCCATGCTTCCATTGCAATTTGATCTCTTAAATCTTTTTGAATCTTGTAGATCCACTCCTTAAAGAACATCTTACGCCCTAGTATGATAAATACCGAACCAAGGTTTCGATGAATCTTACATAAATAAAAGGAAAAGTGCCTAATAAAAGATCCTGGAGAAGCTTACAATAGTAAGTGTCAACCTTGTCTTTTATTGGGTTCATAGGTATGTTGACAAACCCTCAAGCCTGGCCTAAGAAATGGAAGTGGGAATACAAACAATTCTTTAGACCTTGAGAAATCTCCCCACATTCTCCCCCCTTCTTTCTTCATCCTTCTCTCCCTTTCTACCAAAGATATTTTTTCCTCTCTCTAGGCACTACTAAGCAACCTCTTAAATATTTCCTCTTTTTTCCGCCACATTCCTTTTTACTTACTATATTCTTTACTTTTTATTTACTACTCGATCACTTTTATATCTTTGCTTTTAAAATACTAGCACATGAGGGGGAACCTCCCTTGTAAAGTTATATAGAGAGAGGTAGAGAAGAGTATGCTAACTTAACCACTCTACTTTTATCACACGCACAAACAGAAAAAAGGAAAGCACTAAGAGGTGGCAAGTTGACAACAATGGAACTCTAGCAAGCACTACTAGCAGTTGCAATGATAGTGGCAATGGTGAAGAAGTCAACACCTTCTCCGACATCTTCGTTTTCATTGGTAACTTACAAATTGATCTTTTCCATCTATCTGATCACAATTGTTGATAAAGATTATAAAACAGAACAGAAACTTGTAGGGATGGTGAAGGCCAATACTCAATGAGATTTGAACAAATTTGGTCGACATTAGGTTGTTGATAAGATAATCATGACAAAGGGGTGTGTTGAAAGCTGAAAAATATAGAAAAAGGGGATAAGGTTGACCTGAAGAAGATGGAAGAAATAAAAGTATGCCACTGTCACCGATCAAAAAGAAGTATGCCACTGTCCTTCAGACGGCGTGATAGGATGGCACGCTGTGCTGTGACAGAAGGATGAAACCATAGATTGAAGAAGTCTCTGATATGAAGTTGAAAAATAAAACCAATATATATTTATATTTTTTTAGTTAAAAAGTAGAGACTGTGGTTACATCACACCCTTAACTGTGTATTCTAGGGAAAAAATGAACTAATCTGACCTAACTACATTCCTAACTCACAAAAAGATAGATAATTGGATGTTTTTGAATACACCACATTGCAGTGCAACTTTGCATGATTGATAAAATAAACCTCTACATCATGTTTATGACAATATAGCTATACAGTGCTACTCCATATGATTTAATAAAATTTAGCTATTCATTGGCTTTCTATTATAAATTTATAACTAGTGTTTCTGACGGTATTTTGTACTTTACAGATAAGGAGAATCTATGCTTGTATGGATTTCCCAGTGAGCAGTGGGAAGTCAATTTACCTGCTGAAGAAGTGCCTCCAGAGCTCCCAGAGCCTGCTTTAGGTATCAACTTTGCAAGGGATGGTATGCAAGAAAAGGATTGGCTATCTCTAGTTGCTGTCCACAGTGATGCATGGTTGCTTTCTGTTGCCTTCTATTTCGGTGCCAGATTTGGATTTGATAAATCTGACAGGTATGTCTTGCCCATTTGGATGTATTTTTCTCTTTAGTCTGTAAACATATTTTAAATTTTAATAGGTTCTGAAGAGAAGGGAGGATTTGGAAATTAGTCAATGTTCTCCTTTCACTTATTTAATGGGTTCATTATTCTTGAAATTTGTTCAATGGAGTGTAAATTAAACTTTTTTTTTTTTTTTTTGGTACGAGGAACTCAGGAACGCCTTACGGTAAACCCTGGGCCATGCAATAGCCCACAACCCACATAGACCAATTAACCGAAGGCCCATGAGAACCATGGACCTATTGTGGGTGGCCCCAAGGGGTTAGCAAGAGTCCTCAAGACCTCTGCCTTCTAAGGTTTGGGGTCCCTTGCCAATTGAGCTACCCTGTGGGGTTATTGTATAAACTTAAGATCAAAAATAAATTTTGGTTTTTCCCTTTTAGTTGTGCAGTTTTTCTCCACACTTTTTGGCACATTAAAGTGGGGATTGCCTGTTAGTGAAGTGGAATATATGTTTGCACAACTTAGAGATGCTCCAGCATTTTGTCTAGAGACAATTGGGTTTATTGCTTTGCTTGTGTTTAATTCATGGACCAAAATGTCGCGATATATCGTCGTATCGAAGGTGGACGATACAATATGCTGTTGTGATATTGAAGGATTTTGAAAAAAACTCAATTTCAAATGATATCATCGATATATCGCGATATATCGACGATATATCGATTTCTTTAAATTTCGTCTGATTTCTTTGATTTATCGTGGAGATTTTGTGGATATATCGTCGATATATCGACAAATATCAACACTAGACGCTATATCATCGAATATCATCAAGGCAGCCTGATTTCAGTTTGCTCTTCCCACCGCATCCTTGCCACCATCACAGAAGAAGAAGAAGAAGAAAAAGAAGGAAGAAGAAGACGATGAAAGGCTAACATACCTGCTAGGCTGCTACTGTGTTGTTGCCATGTCATCGTTGTCGCCCCCTTGGTCATCGTCGAACCCCCTGGGCTGCCTGCCTGCCTGCCTGCCTGCCTGCCTGCCACCTCTAATAGCTTAGCCCTTTTTACCTTTTTGTTGGTGGAGGGGGGTCCTAACCTATTTTAATTACCTCTTCCCCTTTTGTTTGTCTCATTGTCTCATTAAGTTTTTTTTTTAATAAAAAAAATGGTCTGAGACCCCCTCATAAAGTCTGTCATAAGACTCATAAGTCATAACACATAACTTTATTCTTTCTTTCTTCCTCATTCTTTTTTTTTTTTTTTTAAATTTTTTATTTAAGTTAAGCAAATACAACTTTATATATATATATATATATATATATATATATATATATATATTATTTACATTTTTATCTTTAACTTTGTGACTTTTGAAAAAAGCCTTACTCATTTTTTATGTTTATTTTAGTCCAGTTATATATACATACATACACGAGTCTGGTCCTATAAGGACGTGTTGATGTAAGTCACATCAGATGTAAGTTATGTCAACACTATGCATTGGGTATTGTACCACATGCATGTATGAGTCATATAATATTTTAATATTATGTGACATTTAAATATTGTTGAATTTGCATAAATTCCTATGATTTATTTTCTCACCGCGTCACACTTTTTATATCCTACACAATACATATTTGTATTATACACATTTAAATTGTAATATTTTGATCCTAAATTGTGTATTAGAGTATAAATCATTGTTTCCCAAAGTTTCAATAAAAATATCTGTGTTTAACTCATAATATCCACCATATCTTTAAAACGATATCGATATTGTCGATATATCCAACGATATATCCGTATTTTTGGACCCTCAATATATCCATCGATATCGATATTAAAGTCCTTGGTTTAATTCGTCCCCCCAAATTTTGATATTAGCAAAGTCTTGAACTGATCTTTATGTTCTTATTTTTCAGTCTCTGTGTTTTTTTTTTTTTTTGGGACAGCCTACTTTTAGAACTGAAGTAACTTGACCTAGTTGATTCAAGACTTGATTGCTTTGGCCATAGCAAATTCTCATTAGGTTAGATTTAGGCTTAGTTAAGTATGCTGACTTTCAATAGTGAGGCTCCAAATTCTGCTCAAAAGATTTTCAGTGTGGTATCACCTAGCACCTTTATGGTTATTTATTTATTTATTTTAAATGTGCAGCAATTCAGAACCTAGCCTTACTATGGTATATGTGTGGTATATAATGAGTTGCAGCCCTTCTGCCAAGTGTTTTTAGTTAACTAGACGGTGGCATGTTCTTGGCCTGATGAAACTCATTCAAATGTGTGCGTTTTTTATTATTATTTTGTTTTGTTTTTTTTTTTTTTTTTTGGGGGGGGGGGGGGAGGGCATTTTGTCAATTTAGTTTGGCACCTTCCTCTGCTGCCATAGTGCCATTATTTATTTATTTTTTTTCCTTTTTGATAAGGTAAAAGAGTATTTTAAAAAAGAGGAAAGAGCATAAGCTCATGAACACTGGGAGTATATAGAAAAATTACAAAGAGACAGAATCAAAAAATTCTACGAGGGCTCTCTGATTACAAAGGTTATCTGGCTCACCCCAAGCAAGTGCCATTATTTCATTCTTGCAATTATACCGCGAGGTTGCTGAGAGTTAAAAATAGGCAAGGCTACCTTTTTTTTTATTATTTATTTATTAGTAAAAGTATCATTAAAGAAAGGCCTTGGGCCAGTATAAAGGAAGTATACAATAGAAAAGTACACAGCAAAATAAAAACTACCAGTATAAAGGAAGTATAAAATAGAAAACTACACAGCTAAATAAAAACTATCTCAAAAAGCAACAATCCAAAAAATCCAAAAATGAGACTATAGGCAAGGGACTTTATATTCATTTCATTTCTCTATCTATGCATGGTGGTTCTCTCTTAGAGGATTGAGATGGCTGCTATTAGTTAAAACTAAGAACAGGGTAGCTCTTTGTCAAATTAAACTGGCATACTAATTAGTCCTAACTAACGGAAGGCTTGAGAAAGCATTAAGTAGAGGCTTTTGTTTTTGGGTTTGATTGAGTTGGATTTAGATAGTTGTGTTAATGGTGATTTGGATAGCGTTAGTGGGAGAGCACGCTTTAACAAGGGAAATGAATTATTGGGTTCAGGACCGAGTGAGAGAATATTCGAGCTGTGAATTTAATGGGAAGGGCATTGTTCTGGATGGGATCAAGGTGTTAAGAATCTGGAGGTTATATTGATTGTGAAGTTCATTGGACCTAATCTTAATCTGAGAAGGGACTGGATTCTGGCTTTGCAGATTTATGATTACAAAAGCTTCTAAATGGGGATTAGAACTCTAAGCTCCTATATACTTACCAAGAAGGCAACAGTTGCATGATTAAAGTCGAAAATGTGGGCTTGAAACTAATCAAATCTTTACTTGCCATTCTTTATCCAAAAAAAAAAAAATCTTTGCTTGTCATTAACCAAATTTCCAGCCAATCATTTATCTCTTTTGTTTGAAGTTATGTCTGCTCATGTATGTCTAAATTCTGCCCCTTGGGTGTGTGTTGATACCATTTGCCAAGAAAAAAAATAAAAAAGAAGAAAAAGGAAGAACTTTGAGTAATGCTTGAATCTTAGTTTGTTGTCTTCTTCTCAATTAGAGGTGAATCCATTGCATTTTGAAATTTTATTGAATTAATAGAAATTCTCTCAAATCGCTTAAATCTTGAGAGTGGCTCGAAAATTGTAAGAAAATTTCGGAATTGAATTTTTGTTGAATTCTAAAGGTTTGTGGGCCACACTAATGCAACAATCACCCTTCCATAGGTGCCATGTGAAAAAGGAAGTATGTTTAGTGGGGGTATGGTTGAACCCTAAGAAGCACGGATACGGATACAGATACGGATACAGGATTTGATACGATACAGATACGTCGATTCGGCAATTCTATAAAAATGTAGGATATGATACAGCGGGGATACGTTAATAAATAACTATTTTAATATTTATATTTAGTCTAAAACATCAAAAAGCCACAAATACAAAGATGTATGATAATATGAATTTATTTTGTACATAGTAAAACGTTATAATAAAGCCACAAATATAAAGACGTAAACGATATTAGTGTATCACATATTCACATATCAATATAGCATCATTAAATCATTAATGATCAATTAATCACTACTATAAAAACGTACATATTTATCCCATATGCATCTCATATATTTTGTTTTAAATTTTACCTTGATGCTTTTTAAAATTTTCATTTAAACTTCTATTTTTCAAAATAATAATTGCGAAATGACCCCTAGCCGTATCCCACTGTATCCAAAACGTATCGGTGCCATATCTCACCGTATCCAAAACGTATCGGTGCCATATCTCACCGTATCCAAAACGTATAGGTGCTGTATCTGATGTTATGACACTATTCCAATACGTACGGAACGTATTTGATACGTATCAGGGCGTATCGGGGGCATATCGGTTTCCGATACGGATTCGAGGGGGGTTTTGGAGTATCTGTGCTTCCTAGGTTGAACCTATATGGTTTAACTTTTAAGCCTCTTGAATTTTGAGAAATATGAAAATTTGAGCTTTAGGTGTATATTGGTAATTTTATAGAATTGTGTTTGTTTGGTGTCAATGGTGTGATTCCATTGATTATCTTCTTGGTGAGAGTCCTAGAAACCCTTAGTGAGACTCTTTGAGATTTATCTCTTTTCTTCTTCTTTTTCTTCATTTTTATTTTAATTTGCAGCACTGGTGTAATTTCATTTTTACCCAAAATTAGCCGTTTCTTTAGTCTTTATTTCAACCCTAAAACCATTACTTTTTCACCATATACCCTAACCTTACCTTTTTAAAAAAACTTTAAAATTCTCAATTTGTCTAGAATTTCCAACAAATTTTTTATTTAATTTTTTACCATATTCCCCCTTAAACCATCACCAAATTAACTTCTAGGTTATCCACAAACATTAATATCACCATTCCTTTCACTAAACCTAGAGAACACCCATTTTTAGCCCACCTACACTGATTGTAGGCTATGTTAGTCTCTACATGAAGGGCTATCCTACATCACTTTAACTTGGTGGAAGGCTTTAGTTTGTTAGAGCATATCTAGTGGTTCTAGCCATTTTGGAAGCCAAATCCAAAATTGTGTTTTTCTTGCTACAATGTCAAAAAAGATAAAATTTGGCAATTCTGTTCCAATGGTGCAAAAGCCATTTTTTGACTTAGCTACCCTTTTTTGACCAAGAAAAGAATAAAAATTATGAGTCGTACACGTGGAACTCCTAATCTTCTGTTTTCTTTACTATATTTGTTGCAATGCCATATTTTGTCCTCGTAAGATTGTTTGATTTGTTTTCTATAGCATTCATTAACCATCGTCAAGATATGGTTAATTAAAACTGTACATTTTGTTGATAGCGCTTTGCAGTTTAGTTGTAAGCCTCATGTGCCAACTGCTAAGGCAAGAGAAAGTGCATGCTTTGTTGACTCATATGCCTCTTACCATGCCTCATTACATTATGCTTATGCCTCAAGTGCTTGATGCCTTATAGGTGACTGCATTTACATAAAACTTGGACAGGTTCATGGAGATGAGATTACTGGTGAAAATGGGGTTGACTATGATCTTAATTTAATGCTTCATGATAGACACAGATGTTTACTTTAATTGGGTCTAGTTGCAACAAGGACTTAAATATTGATATCAATGGATATATCGAGGGTCTAAAAACACAGATATATTGGATACTTGCAGTTCGCAATTATTACTGGAGTGACCAGCTCTATCCTCACACATGGTTTAAACATGTACAATTAAATCATTTTTCGATGTTTATGTCAATTCTATTACACCAAACACCAATAATTCATATGATATTAAAAATTAATTATTATATTATTTGTGGTTTTTAACAATATACTGTATTCAAATGTCTCTCATTTGTGATGTAGGAAGCGGCTGTTTAGTCTGATAAATGATCTTCCGACAATATTTGAAGTAGTGACTGGTGCTGCAAAGAAACAAGTAAAGGAGAAGTCTTCAGTCTCAAATCACAGTGGCAACAAATCCATGTCAAACTCTAAAGTGGTAAAGCTGGACTTTATATACATTATGTTTCAGATTTGGTAAAGAAAATTAGACTAATATTTGGGTACTCGCTGTTGTGTTGGCCTAGTTTGGGGGAAGTAACATTACCTATTTTATTCCATAGGAGTCATGGGGTATAACTTGTAACAATTTCATTCACTGTTTATGATTCATGATAATTGGTTGTGTAAAAAACTTTGGCTTAATACATCCATAGCAACAAACCCAAGTCGTAGTTTATGGATGTAAAAGGAAATTTCCTAGTGGCACTCTAATTTGGTCAAGTATATTGGAATCCATCCCTAGTTTAGTGGAGCCACCATGATTCCTTCCATATGAGTTTTAATTATCATGACAGTGACTTAACTTATAAGTGCCTGGATTGTGGAATGGTTGTTACCTGTCCTAACTGCAAGTGACCTTGACTTTTATGTGTCGTACTTGTGGGTGGATTTTGATTGTCAGCCTAGCTATTGTTGACACAAAATAAACTTAGCTTTGTTCTTGGATTTTGAGCACGAGGAATAGATGCCCATAATTTCCCACACTATGGAATGCATGCACAAGGAGCTTTCCATTCACCATTTTTGGAGGTTTAAGCATCGTTTCTGAAATTAACTGAAGCATGGCATGCTACTTAGCTTTGTTCTTTGTTTTCAAGCACGAGGAATAGATGCCCATAATGTCTTACATTATGGAACGCAGTCAAGAAGCTTGCCATTCACCATTTGTGGATGTTTAGGCATTATCTCTGAAATTTACTGAAGCATGCTGCCCGTTACTTTGTACTCAAGCATGCCCTTAGAGTTCCCACCATATGCTTTTAACAAAAGTAAACAATTAGAGTAAGTTTATCTCATGGCGTAAATGGTTGCATTTATTTTCTTGGATTATATTATAGCATCTACTGAAATGTGTATAGTTGGTTGGCTTATCATTGATTTTTATATTTTGGGGGACAAAGCAGCGAGGATCCGAATCACAAGGAAAATATTCAAAGGTGATGCAGCCAAAGGATGAAGAAGAGGGCTTGGATGAGGAAGACGAAGATGAGCATGGGGAGACTTTGTGTGGGGCATGTGGTGAGAACTATGCATCAGATGAATTCTGGATTTGCTGTGACATCTGTGAGAAATGGTTCCATGGCAAGTGTGTGAAGATCACCCCAGCTAGGGCTGAGCATATAAAGCAGTATAAATGCCCATCATGCAGCAACAAGAGAGCTCGTCCTTGACATAGCAGAGGGACATGTCTGTCTTCTTATACTCTTGGTGGACTCTGCTAACTGCATTGTCGATCAGGTTCTTTCTTTGTTTCTTAGTTCTATATTCAGTACGACTTGTGAATGGGTACTTCGGTTTGGGGATCTCACTATTCAACATCTTACTATTTATATGTAATTTAGTGAATATTCAACATCTTACTATTTATATGTAATTTAGTGAATATGTTAGCTGTTTTAATTTAGAACACTTGTTTATCTCTTCCTTTCTCAAAATTTGTCTCTCGCTGATGGTGCAAGATCTTTTTTTTTTCCCTCCTTCAAATGCTTACCCATATCTGTTCATTTTGATTACCTTAATGCCTTCATCAGTTGTAGTTTGTATTTACAATTCAACTTAGAAAATATAGTAGTTGGTCATTACTTAGGAAAACTACTTGTTATAGAGAATTGCCCTGTATGTCCTATTCAAAAGATCTGTATTTTCGCAGGCACCCATGGGCTGTGCTTTAAAAGAAGATAATTGAAGTAAAAAAGAGAACTCAATTCATGAGGTTTAGGTTTTTTGCATTTTTCATCTATATGAATGATCGTATCTATGTTTGTCTATGGAATTAGCCAATGAAATACTGAATTCCTGATGAGGCAGAACATGTCAACGGGATGAGCATTAATGCTGACTAACGTGCATTTAGTATATATGGGTTTGTGAACCATGTGAAGAGAGAGGTCGATGGAGCAGCGGTGGATGTTGAGGGTTGGATAGAATTCATATCAAGTTGGATCTTACTGATCTGATCCATTGACTCAGTTCAGTATGCTTTGGGTTTTCAGTTCGTAGTCTACTATGCACGTGGCAGCGTCCTTTAGGGACTTTTTGGACGTCCAATAATAATGAAGTCACTCCATAGTATGTCAGTCTAATGGTGTTCTATCAAAGTGTTGGTGGGTTGTGAGGAATGATCTTGCTGACTCTTTTGGGAGAATTTTATGAACCAGGTGTTTTTGAGAATAGTCTTAATGCTACTTTTGTAACCTTGGTGCCTAAGAATGGGGAGGCTTTAGAAATTAAAGACTATAGGTCTATTAGCCTCATAGGCAGTGTGTACAAAATCATTTCGAAGTTATTGACAAATAGGTTGAAGAAAGTAGTAGGAAGGTGGTGTCTTAAAGCCAGAATGCTTTTGTGAGGGGGAGACAAATTTTAGATATAGTTTTAATTAAAAATGAGTGTGTAGACTTGAGATTGTGATCAAGGTCGGCAGCAGTGATTTACAAGCTGAATATTGAAAAAGCATGACCACGGTAAGTGGAAGTTTTTGCCTTACCTCCTTCATTGGATGGGTTTTAGGGAAACATGGAATAAGTGGATAAAGCAGTGCATATCGACGGCTTCCTTCTCTTTGCTGATTAATGGAAGCCCTTTCAGCATCTTCAAGAGCTCTCGTGGGTTACGACAAGAGTATTTGTTGTCCCCATTTTTGTTCATTATTGTGATGGAGGCTTTTAGAGAGTTATTTTAGGAGATGGTTGAGGGGCAGATAATAAAGGGATTTGATGTGGGTAGTTGGAAGGATTTTTTTTTTTTTTTTTTTTTTTTTTTGTTGGGGGGGGGGGGGGGGGGGGGGGGAACCTCCCATTTGTTGTATGTTTTTTTTTTTAGAAAGGTAATTTATTCACAAAAAAAGGGTCGAGACCCATGTACAAAAGTATACCAATGCAACCAAAAGTGAAAGCTATAAAGCTAAGGACTCTAAGAAGACATGGAAGTTCATCCGGCCCTCTAAAATCTCCGGATTGCTCCAACAAAAAATAAGCCCTGTACAAGTATTCTTAAGTTTTTCTATAATGGACTCAAGGCCTTCAAAAGTTATATTGTTTCTTTCCCGCCAAATGGACTAAAAAATAGCATGAGGAACTATCCTCCACACTTCCCGACCCTTCCTATTACTGCTTCTGCATCTCCATTTGTTGTATGTTGACACAATTGTGTTTTGTGACGCTTCGACGATGCACCTACACTTCCTTAGGTGCATTCTTTTGGGCTTTGAAGCAGTGTCAGGATTGAAGATTAATATGGGGAAAACATAATTGGTAGTGGTTGGGGATACAGTGGATGCAAGTACTCGTGCTGCTGTTTTAGATTGAAAAGTTGGATCTCTTCCCACCTTATACTTAGGTCTTCCTCTAGGGGCGACTCATAAGAGTACCATAGTGTGGGATCTTGTTATGGAGAAATTTGGAAAGAGATTGAATGGGTGGAAGAAAGGTTATCTTTCCAAGGGACGCAAGATTACATTGATAAAGAGTACTTTGTCTGGCCTGCATACCTATTTTATGTCCCTATTTAAAATCCCTATTTCAGTAGTAAAGAGATTGGGAAAGTCGCAAAGGGACTTCTTATGGGCTGGCTTGGGGGATGAGGCAAAGATGCATTAGTAGAGTGGAACACAGTGTGTTTGTTAAAGAAGGAAGGTGGTTTGGGTTTCGGGCATTTGGTGGATATGAATAAAGACCTTCCAAGAAAATGGTTATGAAGGCTTGCGGTGGAGAAAGAAACCTTATGGAGGAAAGTGGTGGGATGGAAATTTGGGAGTGCTTATGGTGATTGGAAATCTAGGGAGGTTAGAGGTACATATGGGGTAGGGGTGTGGAAAGCCATTAGTAAGGGGTGGAATGATTTTGCCAAACATATTTGGTTCAAAGTATGCGATGGGGGGCAATATTAGATTTTGGGACGACATTTGGTGTGGAGACCGACCATTGCGAGAAGAGTTTCTTGCTCTGGCATGAGTGGCGAATAGTTTGAGTCCAGTGAATGATTCATTCAATTGGGAGGTTGAGGAAATGATCAGATTATTTGAAAAGATTTATGCAGTTTCTGTTGAGTTGAAGGGACATGATAGCATGGTTTGGTGTCATGTGAGTCTTGGGGTGTTCTTGGTTCGATCATTTTACCAGTTGTTGGCAAGTGCTCATTGAAGGTTCTTTCCTGCGGCAAGGATTTGGGTCCTTAAGGTTCCTTCTAAATTAACATTCTTTACTTGGGTGGCTTGTTTGGGGAAAGTGTTTGACGTTTGGATAATTTGCAAAAAAAAAAGGTTTTTGTCTTGCAAATTGGTGTGTAATAAGTCAAAGGAGGAGTTGGTGGATCATCTTTTAGTTCGTTGTTCAGTGGCTAGAGAAGTACGGGATTGTTGCTTGGATTTATTCTAGGTTCATTGGGTGACACCGGGGCAAGTGTTACAGGTGGTTCAGTCATGGCATCATTGTAGCTCCCTTAAAGATGTTCGGAGGGTATGGAAGTTAGTGTCGAGCAACATTTTCGTCCCTTTGGACAGAGAGAAACAAGAGAACTTTTGAGAATATAGAGAAGTCTATTCATGCTGTAAGGATGAATGTTTTAGTGTCTTTTTGCGTGGGGTGATCCTAATAATTTTTGTCAGAGGAAACCCTTTCAAGAGTTTCACATATTTATTTCTTTGTATACTTTGTGTACACGACCTTTTGCTTTTTGTTAATAATACTCTCATTACATCATCAAAAAAGACAGAGAAAAAAAAAATTGTCTTTCCTTATTATGTGAGATAAGTGCATTTTATATTTGATATAAGATATAAGATAGGCCCATTCGCCTGTGTAGGATTATATGTAGGATTTTATGTAATGCTGTTCCATTGTCTTGCTATCTTTTTGGTGATGGCTCCATCAAATGTTTTCCATTTTGGAGGATGTGTTTGTGCCTTAAAAATCATGAGATATAGGACGAAATGATTCCCTTCCCATGGTCACGCATCACTGAATTGTAATTTGGTTGTTAAATTTAGTATTTTTTAGTATTTTTAATATCTTTAATGTTAGTTATGGATTATGGGTTCTTGGACTGTTGGATAGGGCGTTCTAGATATCTGAATTAATTTTTATTAGTATTACTCCCTCAGTCCCATTAAGATAGGCCATATTTGCAACTTTTTTTGTCCCAAAATGTTTGTCCACTTTGAAAAGTCAAATCATTATTTTTATAAGTTTCCTACAATACCCTTTGTTATTTCAATGATAACTTTAACACAAAACCCAATACAAAAAAGTTGAGGGTTTTTTTGGAAAAGATGAAGTTTAATTAATACAAGTCAATGTAATGATGATCCTTTCTTAAACTCCATGATTTGTCAAACCTGACCTATCTTTGTGGGACGGAGGGAGTATTTTTTTAAAACTATAGTGATCATAGGCTCTCTTGGAATTACCTTATCCCAACAATTCTATCATTTGTTTGTTTCAAGATGAACTACATTTTAGGAGAAGAAAATGAGAATTGCATCATTTGATTATCATTGCAAGTTCCCTCTCTAGCTGTTTAATAATGTGTGTATCCATGACATTAGTTTAAAGGGATTTTGGACCCAAATGGACATTAAATTTAAAGACTTTTGGATGACTGCATGAATTTTGTGAACTTCACATTCACTTTTCACGCATAAACACATCATTAGGTGCAACAATGTCCCAAACGTTTTGCCTTTTTCTTTTCTTCTGTCCCTATTAAATTTTGAGTTAGGTGGGAAGAAAAAGGGAACAAGACCAAAGTGAAAGTTGGGAAACCAGGGAAAGTCTTAGCTAGGACAATGCCTTAATAGGAATTGCAATGATAGAATTAGTTTGAGGTGGACCCTTCAATTGCTAGATTATGAGTCAGAGTTCAAAAGACTAGGCCACCCTTCACATGATGGCCAAATAATCTTTATCCAATGCCAGCTGCCCACATGAATAATTAAATCTTATATTGGTATGGTTTTGTGGTCCCAAAACTCCAAGGGGCTAAACTACTAGATTAAAACTCTACATTGGAATGCTTCTCTGGTCCCAAGAGACGAATATGGATATGATGGTGTAACCCCATAAAACATGGTTCTCTGGTCAAATGTTTAAAACTCGCAGAGGAAAATCTCCTCTTTGGCGAGTGCTTTACAAACTAATACCTAAAACAAGAAGTTGATAATCAGTTTGTCGCAAGTTGACAGTTAAAACCCTTTTGCTGGTATTAGTTTGCGAAGTACTCACCAAAGTGGAAGTTTCCACAGTTTTCAAAAGGTATGGAAGCACTTGCCGGTCATTTTTTAGTTTGTTCTGAGCTTTATTTGTGAAAGGTGGGAAGCGCAATCCAATCATTTAAAAGCTAATGGGCTGGGTAAGGCCATAAATCCACATAAAATAAAAATATGCAAATAGAGGCTGCTATTGCAACCCCTCTTATTTGTAAACCTCACTTATTTTTACGGAGTATTTTTTGAGGTTTTATGGTTTGGGAACTTCAAAAATTGGATCAGGCTATAATTGTTATCTGGTTTTTAAATACCAACTCACAATTGATTTGAAAAAAATTGTATTTATATTTTATTTTGAGAACAAAGTTGAATTGTTTAGTAAAAATAAAAAATAAAAAAAATAAAAAGGAAAGAAAGAAAGAAAGAAAGATTTACTAAACAAAATGAAATCAAAATTGACCAAACTTATCCTTAACTGACTACATTTGCAAATTTTCTAAACTCCTAATATTCACACAACATCCAAATAAAAACCATGTTGGTGCCACCTCAATTCTCGTCAATTACCCGATGGTCCAATAACAGTTAAGATATGCACATTTATTCATTTTTATTTTAAAAAAGGAAAAATGGAAAAAGGAAAATGAAAAAGGAAAAGCAAAAAGGAAGAATTACATACTAGTTTGACTATGGACAAATAATTACAGTTAGTAGTCATTCTTAGTTAAGTTAGTAATCACTTATTATTGGATTAGAAGAATTGAGTTTAATTTGTCCAATACACAAGCATTAGCTAAACAACAAATGAGATGCTTTCCGAGGTATTAATGTGATGGCACATGGGACAGATGTATCGATACATTTTGTAATTCTAGAGTGAGTGTGAAGACATAAAAAGTAGATATAGTAGGGACACTTGGTAAAATAAAAATCTTAAATTATACTCCTGAAAGGTCCACATCCATCAAAAGTTAGGTAACCCCACCCTTTAATCAAAGTTATCCACAATAAAATAAGAGCCAAAAACATTTACCTAACCTTTTCTCCCAGTCACCAACATGTGGCATCATGATAAATAACATCAGGGGAAGACAGAAATGATATGAAACCCTTGATGGAGGGCTGGGATTAATCCAACAAAGCATAATTCTTTTAGAAGACTATTAAAGTCTAACACTACAATACATTCCAATGACTAATTTACTCCTAAAGATTGGATGCCATTCAGTCCTCCATCAAAGGAATACTGAAAAATTCGAAGTGTTCACAGATGGAAGCTGATTAAGATGACCCAAGTACTTGGGAGCTATCATAAACCCTAATTATATTCAAGAACATTTTTTTTTTTATATAAACCATAAGTTTGGGATAACACACTTCCACATAAAATACTATAGACAAGGTATAGTGGAAGAAAAATTATATACAAAGAAAACCTGCATTTTGCTTACATTGTTCAACCCTCCGGACGGGCAGGCTAACATTTAAACCATTAAAAAACAGGGAAATCAGAACAAGTTGAGAGAAATGAACAGGGATTTGGATAACGATTGGAGAGAAAAAAGAAAAAAGAAAAAAGAAGACGTTATTATTGTTTTTCACTTCTCCTGATCATCATGTCAAGCCCTCTTGATTCTTAGCCGATAACCGCTTAAGAAACTCATAGGTAGTGATCATCGTTGTGGCAGACATTGACATTGAAGCCCACCTAGGTCCCAAACCTCTGTAACAAGCCATCCACCCACCTTCCTTGACCAAATTCCTAACCGTCTGTCCAATGGTTGGTCCGCGACGGCCATTCTCCTCCCCATCCAAAACCTGCAATCTCGTCTTGATTGTATCAAGTGGCATTGTAATTAAGGCCGAAACCCCACCCGCCATCGCTGCACTGACCCCCTGAACTGCCATTACCGTTTTTGAATCTGGCCGGAAGGTGTTAACACCGTTTTCACTATTTTCATCATCCTTCTTATAAAAATAACAACCGATGCCACTCCAAACGAGTCTTTGAGCGACAGAGTACGATGCCCACCAAACTGCATTTGATGGGGCATACGTCAAGATCGATATCCCAAATCCCCTATACAAACCCTTCGGTCCATCCACGTTGAGAATTTTCCTAAACGCATCGATCCCATTAAGATATTTACACGGCGAAGCATTGGAAATTTTCAAATTATCCCCACCTTGCACCATAAGTCTCTGGCTCACGACGTCTATTGGGGTCCATATGAGCTGCGCCGCCACTGCAGCGCTTAAGCCGGCAACAGCATTGGCAATTGCCGCCGCAGTTGGTTCTGGAAACCCTAACCTAACCGTTGCTGTGCCGACATTACTCTTGGTAATCTCAAGCGCCGCCATGTACAGTGCTCGAGCAGGGATAGTTCCCATCAAAGACGTCCCAAACCCCCTATACAGCGCCCGAAACCCCTCAAGCCGAACCATCGAAAATGCGGTTTTAAGGCAAGAAACTTGAGATTGGGCTATTTGTTGCCGGGTTTTCAACACAACAACAGGGTAAAGAGTTGCCGATACGCCGGAAAATAGGGCAGCGCCAAGGAAGAAGAACTTGGATTTATCGAGCATTTCCCAATCGATATCAGCCGGTAGATGAATCTCTTGCGCCGAATCTTCCTCGGCCGCACTCAAACTCATCTTCGCCACTTTCAAAGACTTTCAAATTCCACACAAAATCGAATCTAATCGCTCTATTTACAAACCCTAACTGTACAAACTTGAACCCCTAACCCTAATTTCCGAACTGTACAATGATGAGATCAGCACATCAACATATTACACAAGATCAATGAATTAACCAAACCTATAATACATATATTTATATATGTATCTATATATTAGAGATTTAGGGCTTTTTTCCTTTTGCGAAACCAGGATTTGGATCGTACGTTGGTTAGGGCAAACGGATCTAACATTTCTTGAAGAGACAGTCAGATTTGACGATTGTTCTTACCGGAGAATGGAAACTGGAGGCGAACATCGTCGGCAGCGACCGGAAACGTTCGCCGGAGAGAGCGGATCTTGCCGGTGAAATCTACAGTTTCTCTGTACATACAGACTGATATTATATAAATATATAAGAAAGTTGTGAGAGAGAGGAAGGAGAGAGAGAGAGAGAGAGGGGGGGGGGATATTGTGGTGACCGGAAATGGGAGGCTGAAAAAGGTTGAGGAAATGGAGAGGATAAAAGAGAGGAGAGAGAGAGTGAGAAACAGTGAAGGTGAGGGTTCTGAAGGATTGAGGGGATACGGGCACGTGTCCATCATCAATTAGGGATTTTGTAAGGGTTTTTGTCAGGTGGGTTGTCCGAGCAGAGGTTCGACACCTAAGTGAGGTGTCATCCCTATCCACTAATAGTTGTGCGTACTGCGTACATTTGGTGTGCGAAGTACCGCACTACCCCATCCTTAGACTTGCTGAATAAACCAATATTTGTTTGCCATCTGGCTATTGCTAAATTCTCCCAAAGGCTGTTTGGTAAATTTAAAAATTTGGCCAGCTAATCTATTATATATATCTAAAACGGAGGATTGGCACCCCTTTGAAACAGGGATGGAATTGCCTTTTTGGTAAAATTACTTTTAAGTAACCATTTTCTAATCTAATACCAAAAAAGGATATTTTCTATCAACTTGCTACAAATTGACTATAAATGTGTGCTAAAATGACAACTAACTTCCATTGTTTCATATTAATTTTGAAAGTACCCACTAAAATGTAATTTTGCCAAAAAGTTGCTTTTAATGACTTTTGAGAAAACTACTTTTAGTCATCACTTTCCAACTTAATACCAAACAAAGGATATTGTTTGTCAACTTATCACAAATTGACTTGATAGGTGCTTCAGAAGGACTATTAATTTTCTTTCTTTGGTATTAAGCTGGGAAATGGTCACCAAAAGATAAATTTCTCACCCTTTTTTTTTTTTCATTTTTTATTTTTTTTTTGGTATTATTTGCTCTTTCTCATGCGGTAGAGGTAAGTTGACACTTAGTATACTGCATATCTCTTTGTTTTTATATGTGATGATTAAAAAACCCATACTATACAATGTTCAACCCAAACTTAATAGACTGTACTATATTTTTTTGTTTTCTTTATGCCTATTCATTTCCCTTTCTAAAAATTGAACATATAAAATTATAAATAATCATAATTAAAAAGAGAGACAAATAAAGGAATGAGGATTAAAAAAGAAAACGCGATTCGCCGAAATTTTCAAATTCTCCCAATTTGCTTTTGACACCAAAAAAAAAAAAAAAAGGTAAGAAAAAATCTATTTTAATCAAAATTCTTCCATATGGTTAATTACATAAAGTTGAAAAGATTTATACTTTCTCTTATTTTCTTCTCCTTCTAACTTTTTCTCCTATTCTCTTTCTCAATCTAGATTTTTCTTTCATCTTTTTATGCTCTAATCTCAAACAAATTTTTAATATTTTTCCCCATGATTTTTCACTCTTTATGAAACCCACTCAAAACCCCATAGAAGGCTAAGATTCATTGTTGTCATGCATTCTAAAATCTACACTGTCGGATTTCGAGATACTTTCAACGACTATACTTGCTTTGGTATATACCAACATGTTAAAACCATGATTGTGAGATGGGTTATGATATTTTCCCACCAAATATCATAACGTATCAATTCCTTCATTTTTTACAAGTTTCTACCTAGGGAAAGGAAATTTTCTTTCCTTCTTGTTGTTTGGTAAGGAGGATGGAAAGGGGTTTTCTTTCCTCTCTCTTTGTTTGGTAAGAAGGAAGATGAAGAGGAAAGGAAAAAGGTTAAAAGATACATTTTACCATATTACCCTAGTAGAGGAAATAAATTTTTTTCTTGGCCAGTTGGTTTTTATTTTTTTTATTTTTTTTATTTAAATTATTTAACTCTCACACAAAGAGAGAGGGGTTTCACTGTTTCAGTCATCAACCTCACTACCCACTTGCCCGAAACCCAAAAGACGAAGATGAAGGCAGGTTTGAATACTGAGGCAAATCAACGCCAGCAACAGCAGCAAAGCTTCCTATTGTTTCTCTACTGCTGCCACTACTGCCTCCTTCTGAAAACCAGCATAGAAAGAAGGCAGTGGTTTGCCTTTTATAGCTAAATGGAACTATGTATTACTGTGTTGAAGAAGAGTGAAAATAAGGAAAGAGAAGAACAGGGTGAGAGGTTGGCTCTTGTCTGCAGATCAGTCCCTCGTTGGAAGAGAAAGACCACCAGATTTCATCGGTAAGCCGTGATTTCGAAAAAAAAGAAAAACAGAATTAGAAACGGTGGTAGGTAGGGTTCGTGGTTGAGGCAATCAAGGGTATTTTGGTCAATCAATTTTTCGGAAGCCTTTCCATCCACTTTTCTGCCCGTTTTTGGCTGATTTATTTTGGTGGGCGGGAACAGAAAGGGGATCCTTTGTTGGCTTCCTTCCCTCCTGCTTTCCTCCCAACCAAACAAGGGATTTTGTTTCCTTCCCTCCCTTTTTACCCCTCCCCTTTCCTTCCTTCCCCTTTTCCACCCAACCAAACACAGTGTTTGAGTATGGAATCAGTGCTAGAGGTCCAAATTCTCAGCACCGTGCTGAGGTCACTCTAGATCGTGCCATGTGGCATAGTGCCCCCGTCCAACGACTAATACAAGTCCACTTGATAAAACAACGCCAAGCATTTGCACTTTGAGTCCCAAAAATAAACATTAACGGTAGCTCAACACTACATAGACAAACGTTGCATTTTGCCTATGTAATCCAATGATTTCCAATCATTCGTCTGTGATTTGGTCGTCTTCTCCTTCCCCAACTTCTTCGGAGGCTAGGGATGTAAATGGGACAGGTTTTTTTTAGAACCCTGCCCTATCCTGTTTCTAGTGGGAAGGGTTTGGGTTACTATTTAATAGAGTAGGGGCAGGTTTGGGATTTTTTTAAGAACTGTTAAGGTTTGGGGTAGGGTTGGGATTTTCAGTAAAAACCCATACCGAGCCCGCCCCAATCATCTACTCACTTTTACTATTATCCCTCTATTAATACATAATAATACACTTATGTCATTTATAATATATAAAGACTTCTAATTTGTTAGGTTACTTTTTGCATTTGTTAGGATCTTGTTTCTTTTTTTTGTCCCTTTGTTCTATTCTGTTTTGTTGTTAGTTGTAACACTTTTATTGAAAAAAATTCTTATTATTACGTGACTCATTTTAGTTGTTATGTTGTGTTTTATTAATGTTTCATATAGGAAAATTAAAAGTAATTTGATGAATTTAATGAACGAATTTTAAATTTTTTTTATTGTAATAAATATGGTAAAATAAAATAATTATTTTTTCTTAAAAACAAATTCATGCTATAGAACGTAATCGATTTTTTTTTTTTTTCATCCCTTCCAATCCTGTCTTGTCTCACAAAGTATAAACGGAATGGGACGGGACGGGAATGGGATTTTCAAATTTAAATGGGATGGGAATGCGAATTGGATGTTAAATTCAAAGTAGGTTTGGGACGGGATAAATCCCAATGAATTAGGGTTGGGAGAAGGCTCTCTGTACCAAACCCGCCCTGTTAACATCCCTACCTGAGGCTAGGCATCTCCATCTATCCAGTAGTGAAGCCATGTGGGGGGGGGGGGGGGAGGGCTTTTGGGGGCACATGTTCCATTGACTCAAATAATTTTTTTTTTCTTTTTAGGGAAATTACCTTTTGGTAACCATTTTCCAATATAATACCAAAAAAAGAACTTAGTAGTCTTTTGAAGCATATATAAAGTTAATTTGTAGTAAATTAATAAGGAATATCCTTTTTTGGTATTACATTGGGAAATGGTTACCAAAAGATAATTTGCCTTTTCGTGGACAATCAACCGAGGACCGTCGATAGCTTATGATGCCACCATTGGAGATAACTCCAAGATCCGCCCCCCAAAGGGCATCTATCTCTTGTAGTCCTCAGGCATAATCTCCATTACACTTTGAAGAAGAAAGAAAGGCATCATCAGAGAGCAAAGCCATATCTCCATTACACTTTGAAGAAGAAGGAAAGGCATCATCAGAGAGCAAAGCCATAATCTCCAACAAGCTTTTCCAAAAACACAAAACGAAACCTCCACGTAATTAAACGTATAAACACCATCACCATCACAAAGAAAATGAACAAAAAAAAAAAAAATTCTCGTTCGTCTTCTTTAACTATTTGGCAGCCGCTGCCATGGCCATGGCAATATGGAAAAGAAAAACCAAAAAAAATTGCAACAACCCCGCCGCCGCCATGGCAATGGGAACTTTAAGGGACAAACAGTGACCCCGCCAGAAACCTTTACGAACATCAATAGAAACCCTCACCAAAACCCCATCTCCGGCGAAACCATCCCCAACTTCCGCCTCATTGTCAAGAATGCCATTGATCTAGTGATGGGGCCATAAATTTTCTCTAACAAGGTTAACTATTGTTAAGATGTCTGTGTTTTTTTTTTTTCTCAATCTATAAATTAAACTAAAGAAGGGGGAGGCTATTGCTACCACAAAAATTCCTTTGCACCCTCATCTAGTTTACACATTTTAAGGTTTTATGAAAAATATAAAAGATTTTCATAAAAACTAACCCGATATCCACTAGAAAACATCATTTTAAACAATTTTGTAGAAGAATTTGTTTTTTGGTTTGTTTTTTTTTTTTTTTTTTTTGAAATCTATCGTTTAAGTGGATGCTTTCGTTACTTTTCATGAAACATTCTGCTGTTGGCCTAAACAGCTTTATCCCTGAGGTTTTGATGATAACAATACATAATAAGATGTTTAAAAACTAATGAGCATTTAAGTGATGAATCTAGACAGGTATCAAAGCCACAAAATAATTCAAGAACAGTCAAGCTTTATCGCAAGTCAATTTGTGAGGAATTTAGGAAAATATTGTAAGATTAATTTCAATCCTTGCTCACACAAGCTTAAAGGGCTTAGAAGTATGTTAATTTGATAATCTTAAAGGCCTAATTTGACTTACCTAGTGTGAACCCACGAAAAAGCGCGGCGCCCACAAGGGTTTGGCAAGAATATATATATGGGGGGTTTAAAGACAACAAACAAAAAGGAGTCGCCACCTCAATTTTTAAGGAAAAGAGGAAAACCGTAAAAATGTTTTATTTTCAAAACCACATGACTCCATTAAAGGAAAAGCAAAGTCTTTGAGACCAGAAAATTGGATCCGGGGGCTAAGTTACGACGTGGGAAGGTTCTGGGCAAAAGCCCATAGGCACCCACATCGCCCGAGTTGGTCTCTTAATTTAATTGGGCTAACTTAATATCTTTTCCACTCAAATATCATCATATATCATCACAAGGTAGCATGCATATCATATATTCCATTGAATCATCTCATGCATAATCAAACAAACAAAACAAAACAGAAAAAAAAAAGAAGAAAAGAAAAGAAAAACCTAGGATACTTGGATCCTAGGACGGACTTGAGCCTCACGAAGAGCGCCTACGTACCATGCAGCGAAATACATGGATCAAAGTCCACGTAGTTCGAAAAGAATAGGGTTACAACCTAATACAAACCTATGGTAATAACCTTAGGTTTCCTCATTTGAAAATATATTGATTTAATCCAAAACAGAAAACTTCCATAAGAGGAAAACCTTGATAAAAACCAGAATTTTATATTGAAGGGAACCTTTGATTATTACCATAAGCTTGTATTAAGAAGTAACCCTAGGAGGGAGAAAAGAAAAGAAAGAAAAGAAAGGTGAATTGGGGCACCCTCAAACCCTACTTACCTGAGCGCACAAGCTCCAAACATTAGCCATTTCAGACCATAGCAGCCCTATTTGCAATAGGACAAGCATTGTACCTGTTTGCACCCTTACAAGTGCACACAATCATGCAAAGAAAACAATATCCTAATCTGGACAGAACCTTGACAAAGCCTAAAATCATCCATTAATCATGCAAACAACAAGAATAATGAATAACTAAGGACTCTAACTCAATCCTACATGCAATGACCTAACTAACATGCATAAAAACCTATGAAAGACACACTAACAAGCATAAGAGACTCCAATAACATCAATAAACATGATAACAAAGCATACTCTAATGAGAAAGATGTCATTTTATGTAAAACATGAAAATAGACCTTCTTACGGCGAGCTTTCTTAAGCGAAACTATCCTAGGATAATTTCACGTAAGAAAGTCGTTATGGGTAGGTGCAATCAGCATATCCTACGTAAAATATATACCATAGAACACAACAGAAAAGATTTCATGCTTAAACACATCACAGAAGACTCTCATGCAAAACCTCACTCAACGAAAAGGATAATTATCCTTAAAAAAGGATAACGTCTCCAAAAACCCTATACAATATACTATATGAATGCAAACCTAGCATGATTCAACTATATGCAGCATATATAGAATGACTATGATGAGCAACAGCTCAAAAAGCTAAGCTAAGCATGCTGTATAAGACCTATGCGACTTTAGGGTTATCGAAACCCTAATCTTGCAAATATGCATAAAAACCTACTAAATGACTCTAAGACATGCTCAAATTATCATGAATATCATTCATATAGTATATATTAACTAACAGGAACATCAACAAATGATAACTATCACAGCGACCTAAACATGTGAACTATGCATGATTTAAGAAGATAGAGCGAATCAGGCTATCAAATCCTTGGTAAACCAGGGATTGTCAAGCATATAAAGCCATAAACTATCCTAAAATCATTCATATACTATCCTAAAAACATGGAACTAACCTAACATGTGGAGCTATATCATGCACTAGAACTACCATAGAAGAAGAAGGAGAAAGAGAAGCAAGAGAAGCAGAGAATTCATGTTCAGCACTAAAGGGATAGGCTTACCTCTTGTAGACTCTTCCTTGTCTTCAAACCTCTTGTTTCCTTGCTTGCTTGGGGTTGAAGAGCCTCCTCTTGAAGTCCTTCTAGCTCTCCAAACTCGTAGCTCTCTCTCTCTCTAAGTGTAAAGTGCAATTAACCTCCCCCTATGTGCTGAATATCATGTCCTTTATATAGAGAACTGACCCCCTAAACCAATGGCTAGGATTAATTCATTAAATAATGATCCTAGGGCTATTAGAGACTCTCTTGGTGCTCAAACAACTCAAACCTACACACTCCTAAGCTCAAACAAGTTGTTTTGGCGGAGGAAACCGTCAAAAGAGGGATAGAGGAGTCAGAGTTTGACTTAAAGAAGGATTCCTCGGGTGACCAACTAGGCCTGGACGGTTAGCCGTCTGGGCCTAGATGGCTGACCGTCCAGCCCCGGACGGTTACCCGAGGCCCTCCTATATTTGCTCCGCTTTTGACTCCCACTTGCTGTAGAAGTCCTAAAATCTTCAAATTAAGTCCGATTTTGACGAAATAAAAGCCAAAACGACCGTGTTTCGAAGGGGAACACATTTTTAAGCATTTTAGGACAAAAATCCTCAACCATGGGTGCATGGTTAGGTTTTACAAAGGTGGTTAACCATGGTGCTTCACCGTCGCTAAGCTGGGTTTGTACACAAGGTCGAACCGAATGCTTTCCCAATCGAAAATTGATCTTTCTAAACATGTTTAAGACATAAATAAAGCCCAATTGAAGTTATTTGAGAGAAAATTGGTTGGGTCTTATGAGTCAATTTGAGCAAACCAAGAAAGGGTCTTTTAGCCAACCCGAACCATTACGAGCCGAATTGATCTTAAACCATTAATTCATGAAATTGAACCTATATATGGACTCTATATAACCATATGAACTTGATGGGATGACTCGGGATTCATTCCAAGGTCAAATGGAAAATATACGGCTTAAAAGACGATTATGCCCTTCTAGTCGCAAAAGTTCTTATTGACCATCGAAATGAACTCCAAATCACTTCAAAATTCATACACATGATATTCAATGCTATAGAAACTCAATGCAAAAGACTAGACTCAAAAAGGACTCAAAATCCTACATGAAATGATATGTCCTAGCTAAGGTGACAAAAATGGGGTGTGACACCTAGAATATGGACTTAATGCATATTTTTTGTCTGAAAACAGGGGTTTTCAGAAGGCTGAAACAATGTTTCAGCCGGCTGAAAATGATGTTTTAGCAGGCTGAAAATCAACCCTCTAGGAATATTAGCTGTCTGGAATTTTCAGATGGCTCATTGAGCTGACTGAAAGATTACTTTAAGCCGGCTGAAAGCATGTTCAGACCGCTGAAGAACAAGTTTGTTCATGTACCAAATGTTACCCTCTTTGGATTTCTCAGCAACCTTGTTCAGACGGCTGAAAGGGAGATTTCAAACGGCTGAAAGGTATTCCAGCCAGCTGAAAGGTATTCCAGACGGCTGAAAGCCTCGAGCAGATGACTAACGGCTAGTTTTCTAACGGACTTTTGAAGCATTAAATGCCCACCTAACGCCCTTTCCTGGAATTTATTGTTCCAGAACGGCTATTTTGGAACCCTTGAGTATAAATACAAGGCTTGAGCTCATTTATGAGCATTCATTGAGCTATAAACAAGAAAATCAATTACAAACCCTAATTCCTCTTGTGAGCATTCATTGAAATCAATCAATAGCTGTGTGTGCCTTCAATTTCTGTGTAATTACTCTCAACCAGCTTCTTTGAGCACAAAATCATCTCCAAATACTTTGTATCAAAAGGGTTGTGTATACCCTCACTTTGAGAAGAGTGCATTTGGCTAAGTGTTGGTGAAGAACACTTAAGTTGTAAAGGTTTGCTGTTTCGCCTTGAAGGAGAGTGATAGTGGATTGGTGAATTCTCAAACGAGCTCTTGAGGCGAGGACGTAGGCGGGAGGTCGAACCTCGTTAACATCGTTTGCATTCTCTTTCCCTTAATCTCTTTATTATTGCATAGTCTTACATTTAATCTTGCTTGCAATAATTTGATTTTTAGATTGCTATTAATTTTTAATTTGGCCTATAACCCTATTCACCCCCTTCTAGGGTAATTCACTTGGGACAACATCTGCATCCAAAAAGTCCACTTAAACAACAAATTTTAGAAAACTTTTCTTTTACAAAGTTGTTCAAAATGATATTTTCTAAGGGACAACGTGGTTAGTTTTCATGAAAATATTTTATATTTTTTATAAAACCTTAAAAGTGTATATTAAGGGGGGTACAAAAGAATTTTTGTGGTGGCAGTAGCCTCTTTCATTAAAGAATCCTTTGAAGTAATCTTTTAGATTTTTTTTTCCTAATAGACAATAACAAGAACAAAGAAAATTTTTGTGAACTTAATAATTAAAATAAAAATAAAAATATTTATTTATAGTAAGAGGGGTACAATTAGAAAGATAAAACTTTTGTGAGATAAAAATGGTAAGAGTTATTTACGTGAAAGGAAAAAAGAAAGAGGGAAGATTATAATTAGAAACTGTTGTAAAACCAAGAATTTAGAACAAGTTATGAGGAGAATAAAATTTCTCATTCATCTTCTTTCTCTTCTTTCTCTCCAAATACATATTTCTTCATTCTCTCCAAAATACATCTCATTTCTTCATTCCTCTTCTTTCTCCCCTTCCCCTTTTATCTTTGTTTGTATTTGGTCCTCATGATGGGATTACCTAACCCACTTATGATGGTGTTCCCATTATCACAAAGTGGAGGGGGGTGTGGACATCCACTCAATTGTCCACTCAATGTTTAATATTCATAACACTCCCCCTTGGATGTCCACCACACTAAGATAATGTGCCTTGTTAAAACCTTACTAGAAAAACCAAGTGGGAAAAAACTAGTGAAGGAAAAAGAGTACAACATTTTTGTAAATCTTAGAGTGGTGTTGGACGCACTAAAGAAACTGCCTCATTAAAACCTTGCCAGGAAAACCCAATGGGACAAAACCTAGGCGAAGGAAAAAGAGTACAGCGTGCATATGTCCAAAAATGAATACTCCCCCTGATAAGAAGATAAGTATCAACTTAACTGATCGCAAACCCGACGCATTCCAATTTCTTGAATGTTGACGATGGTAAGGCCTTGGTGAATAAATCCGCAAGATTATCAGTGGAACGTATTTGCTTCACATCAATTTCATGCCTCTGCTAGAGTTCTTGAGTGTAGAAGAACTTTGGTGAAATGTGTTTGGTTCTATCACCTTTGATGTACCCTCCTTGAATTTGTGCAATACATGCAGCATTATCTTCATAAATTGTTGTTGGCATACCTTTAATCAAAGGTAACCCACATATGTCTCGAATGTGATGGACTACAGATCTTAACCATACACATTCACGACTTGCTTCATGGAGTGCAAGTATCTCAGAGTGATTAGAAGATGTAGCAATTAAAGTCTGCTTTGTAGATCGCCAAGAGATCGCTGTATTGCCACATGTAAATACATACCCTGTTTGTGAGCGAGCTTTGTGAGGATCAGAAAGGTATCCAGAATCTGCATATCCTTCTAAACAAGGACCACGGGCTAATTCCTTTGAGTAAAACAAACCCATATCTGTAGTTCCACGAAGGTAGCATAAAATATGTTTGATACCATTCCAGTGTCGTCGAGTTGGAGCAGAACTGAATCTTGCTAATAAGTTGACTGAAAATGCTATATCAGGCCTAGTGCATTGTGCTAAATATAACAAAGCACCTATTGCACTAAGATATGGTACTTCAGGACCAAGTAGCATTTCATTATCTTCTTTGGGGCGAAATGGATCTTTCTTAATATCAAGAGATCGAACCACTATGGGAGAACTTAGTGGATGCGCTTTATCCATATTAAAACGTTTCAATACCTTTTCGGTATAAGCTGATTGATGGAAAAGAATTCCATTTGATTTATGCTCGATCTGCAGGCCGAGACAATATTTTGTTCTCCCTAAATCTTTCATCTCAAATTCTTTTTTCAAATATTCAGCAGCTTTCATGAGCTCTTCAGGAGTCCCAATTAAATTTATATCATCAACATAGACTGCAATGATGGCGAATCTAGATTCTGATTTCTTTATAAATACATAAGGGCATATAGGATTATTAATATATCCTTCTTTAACTAAGTACTCACTGAGACGATTATACCATATTCTTCCAGATTGTTTTAATCCATACAAGGATCGTCTCAGTTTAATTGAGTACATATTTTGTGGTTGTGATGTATTTGCTTCAGGCAATTTGAATCCTTCAGGGATCTTTATATATATATCTGCATCTAACTTTCCATATAAATATGCAGTAACTACGTCCATAAGACGCATGTGAAGTCCTTCTGAGACTAACAGACTAATTAAATATCGAAATGTAATGGCATCCATTACAGGTGAATATGTTTCTTCATAATCAATCCCAGGTCTCTGCAGGAAACCTTGTGCTACTAAACGAGCTTTATATCTGACGATCTCATTTTTATCATTACGCTTTCTTACAAACACCCATTTGTAACCCACGGGTTTCACATCATTGGGTGTTAGGACTACAAGTCCAAATACTTTACGTTTTTTCTAGCGAATCCAATTCTGCTTGGATTGCTTCTTACCACTTTAACCAATCAGGTCTACTGTGACATTCGTCTACAGTGCGTGGTTCGAGATCATCATCATCTTTCGAAATTTCAGTAGCTACTGCGAAAGAAAATACATAACCACTTCTGAGCGATCCCACAATTCTTTTGTACATGTATAGTTTATGGAAATTTCTTCATTTCCATGTACATATGCCTCTTTATTGTTTTCTGTCTCTTCAGGGACATTTTCCTCTTCAGGAGTTATTAAATCAGAATTTGTGGGAATATTTATTTCTTGTTCAATAGCCTCTTCCGGAGTACTATTTTCTATATTTTGTTGCCCTTTTATTTTCCTCTTCCGGGGAACTAAATCTTTTGAACCCAAGGGTCTACCACGCTTCAGGCGTGTAGTAGATGATTCATTTGCTGCAATAATAGTAGACTTACCAATTGGTACATTGATCTTTGCTGGTGTGTTTGCAGCCGGTATATAAGACTTAGTTATTTTTGCTGCGTCTGTAAATGCATCTGGCATTTGATTAGCAATCTTCTGAAGATGAGTGATCCTCTGTACTTCAGTTTCACATTGAGCAATACGTGGATCAAGATGGGACAAAGATGGTACATTCCAAGAAAGTTCACGTCGTTCTTCTATCAGTGGATTTCCTCCTCCTAACGACGGGAACTGTGTTTCATCAAAATGACAATCTGCAAATCTTGCTGTAAAAACATCACTTTGTGAGTTTGGGTGTGTGAATTCTTACCATACTGTGATTATCATCCCTTACCATCATTGTGATTATGTTAAAGTATAAAAATCTTTATGTTAGAGCACTTCTGGTGCGCTACCACATGTGTTTCAATTGTGCTTATAATCGTATAGAAGAGAAAATATTTAATATGAGCTTCTACCCCAAAATCATAGAGGTAATATAAAGATATTCCTCATTTCCATTATTAATGGTTTCAATATGATAACTATTTACGATGTAAATTTTAAAAACTTAATAAATTTCTTCTACTTCGGGTAGAATATAAAGAATTGTCAACATAAATTTTTGTTTTTTTTTTTTTTTTTTTTTGGCAATATTATATTTGCTCTTCTAGAACCTTCAATTAGGTTAGATGAACCTCATATGGTATTGACAATAGTTTTGAATAATGATAAATATTGGAAATTTAATGATTGTGTGAGTTATAGCACTGTCTTCCAGACATATATTTTTAACAATCATCTTGAAATTAGATCTGCAATATCATATTGCAATTCATATTTGATTTCCCGTATACTAGTTTATAAATTATGCTTGTTTTCAGGTGAGTATATAGGGGAACATATATTCACTAGATATAGACGTGAAGTAATTAGTACACCTACAATAGTACTTACAAGGCAAGAATTATTAAAATATTTTCACAATCTTGCCACTCTGTTAAGTGTATTGTCACATTTTGGTATCTTGAAAATATTTATCTATATAAGATTTTGCAATAAATCGATCATTTTCAAAAGAATCAAATATCAAAAGAATTATGGTCACAAATATTTAATTTCAATGGTCATCAAATTTAATGATGAAATGGTTTTGATAATAATCAAAAAATTGGCCAACAAATAATTTCAAACTCATAAATCAAAATAGATTGTTATCACGTAGTAAGTAAAACCAATTTATTTGTTTTATAAAGCTTTATGACCATTTTTTTTTTTTTTTTAATATGATAGAGAAAATAATTCCATATTGATACATATGCCAAGGTATCTTTACCACGGTTAGAGTAACTTACCCAAAGCACTAGTACTTCTCCAATGGCAGAATAGAATTAATAGATAGCATTTCATCAATTCTTCAAGGTTTGCTTAGGCAATTGGCACTATTGGAAGTGCCTTTAATTAAACTAACGCATGCCAAAATGGGGCTAGGATTCTTAATGGGCTGCAGAGACAATCTCCAGTTGGTCTCTCTAGTTCTCAAAATGCTACTAATAAGTAGCAAAAAATCTGTAATCTGCTCCAAGTACAATGACCAAATCTGAAATTTTAGTGAAAACAATTTGTGATGCGTATAAATGAATTTTTATATGTTCAATCCAAAAAGGAATGGGCTTTGGGGTTTATATCACTTAAAAGTATATCAAATGTACTTTGTAACCTCAAAATTTGGTAGAGAAATACCTAGCAAAACCCATTCAAAAATATTTTTCAATATTAAGTTAGTGCTGTCTAGCAGAAATCCCAAATTCAGGTGTACCACGAAATAATTACGCAAAAAAATATCAAATGGTCACCCAATGACACGAAAATTGGTAGGATGTTAGCCCAACAAGTCAGTGACAAAATCCAATTCGTTTCATCTCAAAATCATAACTAGAACTAAAGTTATGAATTAAATGGTAAAATGGGTTCGTGCTGTCAACACAGTATAACACACAAAACCTCAACCAAGTATTTACTTAAAACACTTAACTCGTAGGTTTATTCTATAAACCGATGCTTATTTCTTCAGTGTCATTCCACTTCTAGTGGTTTGGTATTTTATTTTTCCACACCAAATATATTCATTCCACTTCTGGTGGTTTGATATTTCATTAATCCACTTCTAGTGGTTTGGTATTTTATTACTCCACTTCTAGTGGTTTAGTATTCCACTTCTAGTGGTTTGGTATTTTATTACTCCACACCAAATATATTTATTCCACTTCTAGTGGTTTGATATTTCATTAATCCACTTCTAGTGGTTTGGTATTTTATTACTCCACTTCTAGTGGTTTAGTATTCCATTTCTAGTGGTTTGGTATTTTATTTTTCCACACCAAATATATTCATTCCACTTCTGGTGGTTTGATATTTCATTAATCCACTTCTAGTGGTTTGGTATTTTATTACTTCACACCAAATATATTCATTCCACTTCTGGTGGTTTGATATTTCATTAATCCACTTCTAGTGGTTTGGTATTTTATTACTCCACTTCTAGTGGTTTAGTATTCCACTTCTAGTGGTTTGGTATTTTATTTTTCCACACCAAATATATTCATTCCACTTCTGGTGGTTTGATATTTCATTAATCCACTTCTAGTGGTTTGGTATTTTATTACTCCACTTCTAGTGGTTTAGTATTCCACTTCTAGTGGTTTGGTATTTTATTTTTCCACACCAAATATATTCATTCCACTTCTGATGGTTTGATATTTCATTAATCCACTTCTAGTGGTTTGGTATTTTATTACTCCACTTCTAGTGGTTTAGTATTCCACTTCTAGTGGTTTGGTATTTTATTTTTCCACACCAAATATATTCATTCCACTTCTGGTGGTTTGATATTCCATTATTCCACTTCTGGTGGTTTTTATCATAAAATGACATACTTTAAGCTGACACAGTGAAGTTACCAGTAAATCTGAGAGAAGTTGACTGACAACAGAGGTGACGTTGACAGTCAATTCGTAGTAAAACAAGAGCAGATTTTTGTGTGTTCTTCTATGCTAACTAAAGCAAAAGTTAAGATGCACCCACGAATTTTCACCAAAATTTTACAAGCATCTAAAGAAGTTGCATAACACATAATAGAGAAATATATTACTCAATTTAATTTGGTCATTATTGACCATCACTTTATTCAATTAAATTGAGACTTTATTCATTATTTCTAAAACTTCAGGTTTTGAAATTTGTCTCTTACTTCAGGAAGAGAACAGATGAATAATAACTTTTTTTTTTTTTTTTTTTTTTATAGAAAACTTCTGGTTTTCAGATCTTTCTCTTACTTCAGGAAGAGAAGATGAATTATCACTCCTTTTATTTATTTATAAAACTTCAAGTTTTATTTTTAAATCTTCTCTTGCTTCAGGAAGAGAAGATGGATTCATCCATTCAAGTATATAATTTAGAGTAAAAACCAATCCACAACCAAATTGGTTAAGAGCATACCAACTTACCACAATCAAATTGGTTTAGAACTTACCAACTTACCAACTTACCGCAACCAAATTGGTTAAGAAAGAAGATGGTGGTAGTATGATATTGTTCCCAAATTCCTTGAGCAATTCGTGCTGATAACGTGTTGTAAAACCAAGAATTTAGAACAAGTTATGAGGAGAATAAAATTTCTCATTCATCTTCTTTCTCTTCTTTCTCTCCAAATACATATTTCTTCATTCTCTCCAAAATACATCTCATTTCTTCATTCCTCTTCTTTCTCCCCTTCCCCTTTTATCTTTGTTTGTATTTGGTCCTCATGATGAGATTACCTAACCCACTTATGATGGTGTTCCTATTATCACAAAGTGGAAGGGGGTGTGGACATCCACTCAATTGTCCACTCAATGTTTAATATTCATAACAGAAACTGTGAAGGACCAAAAAAACAATTTAGTATGGTCAGATTTAAAAAGCCGTAGTGATATTGCCAGAGGGCAAAACTATACATCCACGGTTCTGTACAATGTATTGCCTATTTCGTCCTTCTAAAGTCAAAAGGAAAAAAAAATAGAGAAGCCTTTGTTCCATCTCAAGCAGAGGACACAGTAGCCATCCCACACTCTCCTTTTGTCTCCCTCTTTTCCTTTCTCACACAAACGCCGCCGACCTCAAATCAAATCCCGACGACAAACCCTCTTCCTGCAACCTAGTTATCAACTCTTTCTCCTTCGAAACGAGAGCATATTTTTCCCTTCTATTTCGTTGTCAACGAACAAGCTTCTTAGCTGAATCGAAATCAAGAGATTTGTGAGGGTCTACATGACAATATGACATTTGTCGCAAAAGTTGAGGATGGTGGATTCGAGAGCGAGGTTGGAGATGACTATGGAGAAATCAGGTGCAGCAGTCGTCCATGAGGATGGGGTGAGGCTTGGTTTTAGTGAATGACGAAGACCTGTAAAAGGAAACTTCACATGTGCTTGCTATTGCAATTTGCTAGAATGAGGTTTGAGAAGCCACTCAAAGGACTGGATGCAGAGATGAGAAAATAGAGGTAGAAGTGGAAGTGGCTAAGGTGAATGCCAAGGAAATAGGGGCTTATAGTAGCAATTATCGGATTTTTTTTTTTTTTTTTTTTTTTTTCTGAGTTGGACAATGATTCGTTAAATCAAGTTTTTTTTTTTTTTTTTTTTTTTTTTTTGTGATGTTTAATGATGACTTTATTATTTGAAAAATATTTTCATGGAATTGATTTTTTTTTTTTCTTTTGGGTAGTCTAACCTTTGGGCTAAGCTCTTATTGTACCCCTAAAACTAGCTGCTATATGGGACTATGAGTATACTTCATCCCTGATCTTACCCATAAATTAGATGAAAGTGCGTTATGGAGAGGTGTTTATGGGGTTTGGTTTTGTGCTAGCGGGGAAGTGGAAGATTTGCTGAAGTAGACGGGATCTCATATAGAGAGGTGTTGATGGGATCTCACCCATAAATGAGATGAGAGCTTTGTTGTGGAATTATGTCTTTTTGAGTTTTTGATCTCAGGGGAAGAAAAATTCAAAAGAAGAAGAGAATACAAATGGGTAAAGAAGTAGACGTTCAAACTTGCCATGGTTGCAAAACAAAAGCAAGGGTGCGTGGAGAGAGGAGAAAGAGAGAACAATTACAGAGACGAGAAGAACAGAGATTGAGGAGAGAGAAAAAAAGATTTGGCTATCAACTCGTCTTTTTGACTTCTAAAGGGTAAAATAGTCCATTTAAAGCATTATAAATTTAAGAGGCGTGGAAGAAGAGATTACTCTCTGGCAATATCACCCTCCTTCAGAAATACCAAAATTTTTATGTGATACAAAACCTGTTTAAAATGAGTAAGAGGGTCAGATGCCCCCTCTGGCACCCCCCTGCCTCCGCTCCTGATTCTCACTACTATCTTTACTGGCCAACTCTTTTTTATCACTTGATATGGTGGGTAACATTGCAATTTTGATTTATTTCACCATAATTCTAATGATGGATTTTTTTTTTTTTTTTTTTTTTCCCTTGGTTAACATAATTCTTATGATGGGTGACATGGTATTCCATATCAGCACAATGTATTGACTAGGCAGCTAAAATTGATTCCAATATGATAAATGCCTTTCTTGATATATATTTTTTCGTTGTTTAAGTGGTAAATACCATATTAACCACCATGAGAATTATGTGTGGTGTTGCCAAGTCACTCATCATGCATGTTAAGCAATATAGCCGGGTTGTAAAAGTGGTATATATGACTACAAAAATTCTTGTAAAAAACCAATTGACTGAAATAAATTAATGACGACATGAGTTGTAGCATATTAGTGTGCATATATGTAAAAGGAATTGAAATAGCAATGTGACGCAGCACAAAACTAGTTAAAGTTACAACCAATGTCAAGAACCAAGGTTCTAAAACCGTCAAAATGATAAAACTCTCAAGAGAGATTAAAATACGAACTTTATTAGTAACAATCTTAGTTATCTTGAAGGTTCTTTCTTTTTTTTTTCCTTTTTTTTTTTTGTAGAATTTGTAGCTTGTCTCGGGCACCATTTCCGGGATTTGATGGCATCTTATGTATAAACTTGTTTAACTTCTTCACTAGCCAATAGAAAAAGCGAATTGTCAGATATAATCCAACTACAACAAGCAAACCAATCTAAGCCCTTTGAACGTACACCCCTTTTAAATCTTTTAGCTTAAAATCTGGTGTCACCAAATTTATGGAAGCTAGGCACGTAAGCGCCATATATGTGACAGTGATGCACATTATTACCATTAGAAACCCCGTACCAATCTTATTCCTGAGAGGAAATCCACTGATAAACAAAAGGATAATGCTCAATGACGTGATGAATGAAACTGTGTTGCAAGTTAAGAAAAATCTGTGATAACTTGGGTAACTATCGGCCAAGATAGAAGTTCCAGCCTTTTTAGTGTTAGTACAATTTTTACCCTCCGCTGTGGAGTCTTGTTGCCACACACCTCCTGGTGGGTTAAGTGCAGCTTGGAAGGTCATGGTTGCAATCACAGTAGCTACCACCATTAAGGTGCACGTGTCTCTTCGAACCAGTTATCACCATAATTGCTCTAGTATTTCATCTAGCTACCCACTTTTGACAGTTTTGGTGCTTATTCACTGTGATGGATCCTAAGGTCGTCTGGTGACGGTGGGAGGGTGGTTCCAACTTCGATGGCTCTTCGAACTCCAGCTTTGCAAAGGAAGTATAGGATTTCCATTCCTTTGAAATCTCTTGGACAGTGCTCTAAGACATCTAGCTAAGGCCGTTAAACCGTTCGCGTTCATGGCATTTGCATTTGCCTTGACACTAGTACGTGCTTGAAAGCAAGTATTTTATGGTCTGCAAAAATTTATACACGGTTACAAAAAAAGAAGAGTAAGAAAAAACGGAATTGAATTTCAAGTTTGCTTTTCTTCTCATGTGATTTCTCAGCTATATGTCCATCGAACGGAGCATTAAGGACTTTTACAAGGGAAATTATGTGAGATTCCAATAAAATGTCGTCAAAAAAAAAAAAAAAAAAAAAAAAAAAAAAAGGAAAAACCTTGCATGATTAAATTGTTTGAAAACTATGTCAAGGAATTTTTTAAAATCACGTTTGGAAAATTATGTTAATTAAGGATCATATATATATTTATAGAAATTGTTTCTTGGTACGTACCTCCTCTTATTTAAGAATTGCAGCGACATGTAAGATGGTGTTGCCATCGTCGTCCTTAGAGTTGACATACTCATCGTCACTCACCCTTTCCACCAACAATTTCAGAGCTTCCAAGCGATTATAATCAATGGACAAGTGTAAAACATTCTTCCCACGGTCCAATGTATCCCAAATGGACTCAGGTTATGCCCCAATCAACTCTTCTATCACCTCAACTCTTCCTTTCATTGCCGCCAAGTGAAGAGGGGTTCTCCCATCTTGATCGCGAACGTGGCACATCTCGAGAGTTACATGTAACAACTCACGTACGATGTCCACATGGCTCTTGATTGAAGCCAAGTGAAGAGGTGAGCACTTTAGTGAGTCTAACTCACTAGTCATTTTACGCTCTAGACTCAAAAGTGTCTTGGTGAAATGTAGGTGACTGCCCAGGGCTGCTATGTGTAATGGAGTTTCATGGAAACTGTTGGGGATATCCGAAGATTTTGTATAATATGATAGACACAAAATCTTTATTAAAATTAAACATGAATATAATTTACAACAAAAATTTAAAACGTAAAATACAATGATATTGTATACGGACAAATCTTATAATAATCACAATTTAAATTAGCAAAATCGACACAAGAAATATTGAATTGAATTAAAATAAAATAAAATAAAAAGAATAAGAAGAGCTAGCCTATGAGAAGGCACGTGAGATCATGTTGTCCTAAAGGAACTATCGCCTCCCTACGTACAAGTGCTGACCGACGATAGGACCTTCAAGATACAACCTCAAAGCTTGCAGCTCCCTCTTTTATGGGTATATCTACATGAAGAGTATGATGAACCTCTTTACGATCAGTTGCTTGTAAAAACAATATCTAAAATATCTAAATAAAACTCTTATAAAATAAGGCCGTGTCCAAGCCATGGTTAGGCCAAGGCATTGCGTGGTGAGGCTGGCCAGGCCATAGCCAAGCAAAACCAAGGCAAGGCAAGGCAAGGCAAGGCACGGCCTAGCCACACACATGGCCTGGCCACACACACGGCAACTCTCACATAGGTAAGTCCTCCAAGGATACTGTAACTGTACCTGCAGGATTGTTCTTGTCTCGAGCTTATTTAGAATAAAATTCTTCTTTACTGTCACATCAATAGCACTCTTATCATAAGGATGGGGAGGAGACTCTTTCCTAGTAAAAAGTGCTTTTTATGAGTCACGCACTACGGATTGTTCCTACCCATTGAACCTCATGTTGGAAATATTAAACAAAAACATGGATGTCGAAAATCAAAATATGCAAAAATATAATTGATAATAAAAGAAATAGACTTATCGATTGAGGCGTGTGTGAACACTGTCCTTAAGAGTTGATTTGCGCCCCTCGGAGTGAATCACTCGGTGCATCTAGGTCCTCTAGCACTCCAACCCTCCAGGATACAACAATCGTATTCCTAGTACACGTGCACTCGCAAGTACAAGGAACCGAACAGCTCTAGATCGTTCCATAGAAAATATTCAACAAAAAATTGAAGAATGATAGAAAAATTTTAATGAAAAGAAGTTTATACATAGAGAGAAAAAGAAGGATTGAAAAACTTTCTAAAACTCTTGTAGTTTTTTCATTCCAAAGAAGAAGAAGAAGAAGATGATCATTAAAAACTATATATCAAATGGTGGAAAAAACCATTTTCTTTTTATCTTACAAAGGAATATGTAACCCCCCCAATAATTATATGCCCACTAACTCATAATAATGGACAAAATTAGTAAATGACATGATGGTCATAATATCACAAAATAATTAATAATAATTTGAATCACATATTTTTTATTTTATTTATAAAAAATACAACAATCCCCCACATAATTCAAATTATATAACAAAAAGTATAAGGAACATGAGAATGCAATGCATCGGTAGTGGTGTCTTTTGGACTATGAACCATACCTAGGATATGTAAGTGTGACCTACAGAAATATGGTGAAACTATAAGTTTCTATGAACCAAAATTTCTTCTTATAGATCAGTCAACTCACAACCTACATATTATCCTCGAAATCTGAGCTGTTCTAATCGGGGCGGCACAAATAGGCCATGCGCCATACCTGGATATTCATGAGTGCTCTAAAGAACCTGCCTAAGCTCTTATAGGAAGCGGCCCCACTTCCACACCCATATAGGTGGATCCATCAAGTATGCACTACAACTAAACACACCACCCAAATAGGACTATGGAATCCATTAAGAGTTAAAACTCAACCTTAAACATTGCAGTTTGCACTATCTACACCATAGGAAGGCACACTCAAAATATATTATATAAATGGTAGTGTACTCCAAGTCAACCAGTAACTTGTTATTACCCATATGAACCTACTTCGTGGGATCTCCATTCACATAGGTTGGGTTACCATTACTGTTGACCCTTATTACAGGCATAAGTCCCATTCCCCTCGATGTATTATTCACTAAAAAGCGAATTAGTCAGAAACTTAATAATTCTCAGCTCTGACTCTCTAAACAGCTGCTATTTAATATTGTGCTTCTAGGCACTATCCCATAAAATTATTTGCTCGAGCCAACAAATAATGAATAAGCACAAATCTCATTCATAAATATGTAATTGCTGAGATTTTTCTCTCAATACTCTCATAGCTTTCTACAAGCCAAATCATCAATTCCAACCTTCAAAGTGGACAATGAGACATATCATCTTGGATAATTCCAAGGCACCATACCATATAGGCAATATAGGTCCACACATGGATTTCTTCTCATTTGAATTAAAGATTCAATTATCATCATCATCATAATCTGCAAAAAAAATATAGAAATCCATAAAATTGATGATTGCTAAGAAAGTTGAGTACACAAATCACCTTAATAAATTTTAAGTAAATATGCCTCTCAGAAAGGGATATTCAAATTATAAATCATTGATTCATTTCACATCATTATATCATCAAATATTTAAATAAAAATATGCCATACAAAACCCATAAATTTTCAAAGATCATTATCATGATTTCTTTGAATCTCAACATTCAGTAATAACTTTGGTCAGTGCAATAATATAAATAAGTATATATATGACCAATAATTTTAAAACATTTCCTTAACCACTGAATAACATAGTTATTCTCAAAATCGTTAATAATTCACATATGGCATTCTCTCAATATATCACGTATAATTTCAATAGGTCTGAACTAACTCTATTTTCAGAAATGAAAATCATAATACTCATTTTATCTCTTTTATTAATAAGAGACCAACATATAATATATTGCGAAAATTCAATAATATGTAAATTTTAAAATAAATATACATTCTCACATAAAATGTGTCTTCGCAAGATGTGCCCCCACAATTCAAGATATAATGTTTTGTTTACTAATTTCAATGCAATTTTAGCATTCACATAAACAGTACATCTTATAATTTCCATGTAAATTATATTCATATAGAACAAATTTAAAAGTATATTTATTTTTCTATTGTCACACAATATATTTGTAATTGGACTCTTCAATTAGAAATTAAAATTTTGGATCGCGAGAAAAAATTATAATCATGTCAACATATGATATTGTTATTATAATCTCATAAAATTAAATACCATGAAAAATATTTATTTTTGCGTTTGACATGTCTCCAGAAAATCCATACTTAAATTTATCAATAATATTATAATCTCGCCTCATATAATATTTTTCACATTGTTAAGAGATCGAAAAATGTATGAGATGTGTATTTTTCTAATAATAATAAATCGGTAGAGTAATACACTTTAAATCACATACGCATACTCATATTACTCGATATCAAAATTTTCAAGATTTTTCAATGGGCCAATAAATTATGTTCATAATTAAAACTCATGTGTGGCTTAGCAACCAAATGGTTAAACACCTTTCAGAAAGCACATAGTTTTTAATCTCATATGACTCTAGTTGACGTACCAAATATATATATATATCTATATCTATATATATATATATATTTTAAATAAATAAATTTATTAAATTCAATATCATCAACCCCCACAGTTGAACATACACGTATGTTTTTCTCAATCTAAAATAATTCTCATTATTTAAAGAACTTTACAGATTAGCATGTTAACTCAAAATAAAATTTGACATCATGATTCTTAATTATCATCTCATCATCAAATTTTATTTTCACTACGTACGTGAAAGAACCATACTCACATACAACATCCAAATTACATATGTATATCATGATGTCAATATCATAATCTTTCAACTCATATTTAAAGTGATCAAATTTATAAATATCATGCTTTTTCTCATAAGAATTATTTATGTATGCTTTGATAATACTTAATCAAAATCATAAGTTAATTTGCACACATAAATTAATAATATCATGTCTCATAATTAAATTCAATCAATTGAGAATTGACTAACAAGATATATGAATTTAAACTATCTCTTTAAGCATGATAAATGAAAGGTTAGTTACATATATTCACTTTAATCACCATTGAGCTAAAATATTAATTGAAGAAATAATTAAATAATATTATTCTTACAATTAAAGATATAGATTTCTAACCGAACTCTAACGGTCAAAAGAATTTAATAGTATAATTATCATGAATATTTAATAATCCAACGGTCACAAAATTTAACCCCAAGAGTCAAACATTAAATTTCTAACCGCTATAAAAATTTTAATGATCAATTGGTTACAAAAATAAATAATCAATTGATTAGCAATAATCAAACCTTATTGCTGAAAATTAAATCAAATTTAATTAATATCACAAATTCTGTAACCGAATATAACAATTAACTCCAATAAATCGAAGAGTTATAAATTAATAAAATTATGTTACTCTTTGAATTTTGAAAAATTCATTAAGAATATAATAATTTCATGGAGGTAGCATTTATACAATTAAATTTGAAAGCAACCCCCCACAAATTCAAGCACTATCAAAATGATATAATTTTGACATCAAAAATAAAATAATATGCATGATCAAAATTTTCAAATTTACAAGTGAATAGGATACATCCATTTGTGTAATTAAACTAGAATGGATATCGAAAAACTCTTATAAATTTATAATTCCCAATACAAGAATTATCACAACATGAATATATAATCGTGACATATAATTTAAACAAAATTTCTATTTGCTTCCAAAATCATAATTATTATATAGACATCATCATGAATCTCAATCCATATGTGAACGTTCTCTAAATTAATATAACACAATTTTATTTTTCATTCTCTCACATAAGATTAATTTCTAAAACATTGTTTCATATTAAATTAGAAAATTCAGATTTAATTGATGTAGTAGAAAGCACATCTCCATTCTAAAAAATAATTATATTTTAATTTAAAAATAAAAATTAACAAATAATAATCCATATTTAGAACAATGATTTATTTGTTATTCTCTTCTCATGTACAAGAAAATTAAAACATCATATAACTATAAAGAGAAGAGTAATCGTCATATATATACCTCGCACAAATCATACAATCTAACTAACCACTTTTTCTAAATATTTGAGATTGTATACGAATCCTTTTTTCATATAAATTCAAACAATTATATAATCAAGAAATCTCAAATATCGGGAATAACATCTTTCTAAAAACAATTCTATATATCAATTCATTATGATATGATTCAAGCTCACATACCTCAAAAAATAATATTGTGTAAAACAATAGAATATCTTGAATTGAATAAAGACTAAAATAAAAAACCCATCCATCCACTTCTCGTGATAAACCATGAAAAACCAATAACTCAAAACAACATAGGATTCATATAAATCATATCAATTGATTAACGACACCCAACAAATCAACTCTTAAGATTGTTGGAAATATTAAACAAAAACATGGATGTCGAAAATCAAAATATGCAAAAATATAATTGATAATAAAAGAAATAGACTTATCGATTGAGGCGTGTGCGAACACTGTCCTTAAGAGTTGATTTGCGCCCCTCGGAGTGAATCACTCGGTGCATCTAGGTCCTCTAGCTCCCCAACCCTCCAGGATACAACAATCGTGTTCCTCGTACACGTGCACTCGCAAGTACAAGGAACTGAACAGCTCTAGATCGTTCCATAAAAAATATTCAACAAAAAATTGAAGAAGGATAGAAAAATTTTAATGAAAAGAAGTTTATACATAGAGAGAAAAAGAAGGATTGAAAAACTTTCTAAAACTCTTGTAGTTTTTTCATTCCAAAGAAGAAGAAGAAGAAGAAGAAGATCATTAAAAACTATATATCAAATGGTGGAAAAAACCATTTTCTTTTTATCTTACAAAAGAATATGTAACCCCCCCAATAATTATATGCCCACTAACTCATAATAGTGGACAAAATTAGTAAATGGCATGATGGTCATAATATCACAAAATAATTAATAATAATTTGAATCACATATTTTTTATTTTATTTATAAAAAATACAACACCTCATTCATGGGATCTCCAATCACAAACGTTATGTTACTTCTGTTGGTGACTCCCTATGAGCTCAAGCTCCATCCCCCTCGATGGATAAAATAAATGCATTTTTGCACAAGCCTTCTAGTTGGTTGATCTGTCACATTTCACAAACCATATTCTGCGTCTCATATACCTATATAGATGTTCATAGAACTTCAGTCATCAAGACTTGATTCTGAACAAAGAAGTTTTGTTTTAATTTTGGAAGATAAAAATTAAAAATATAAAATAAAACAATATAAAATAAAGGCTATTCTAATTTTGTCTGAGATATATAAGAATATTTGTATAAGGCAAAAAAGACTTCGTATGTGTGTACGTAGTATTAAAATATATTGTTTGATTATATGATTGTTGACTAGGAATTTTCATGATATAAATGGTACATGGAAATATACATATTTGTTTTATTTAGAGCATGATATTATTAATTGAGTTATTATTTTATCTTGTGATTTTCATAATGTATGTACATAGCAATCATGGATTATCCTCTTGAGAAGTTGTATGATATTTACCATGTTCTATTTATTTAGAATTTGTAATGCAATCATGAATATAATTTGATTTTGAGATAAAATATGCATTGTTCATGAGATGATTGTCAGAAATTATAGACATTGAAATTATGTTTATTTGTGAACTCATTTAAAGAATGAAAATATTCATAACTATGGGGGTTCACTATATTGGCAATGTTTGTATCGTTTAAAGTTTGACTAATGTATATGTGAAGCATTATGTGATACAGGAAACGATAATGCCAATATGTTGATGAGATGCAGAATATGGTGTGTGAATTGTGGCTAATCAACCAACACTTGTGCAGAAATGCATTTATTTTATCCATCGAAGGGGATAAGGCTTAAGCCCATAAGGAGTCACCAACGGAAGTAACCCAACTTTTGTGATTGGAGATCCAATGAAGGAGGTTCAATGGGTAGGAACAATCTGCAGCGCGTGACTCATAAAAAGCACTTTTTCCTGGAGAGAGTCTTCTCCCCATCCCTATGATAAGAGTGCTATTGATGTGACAGTAAGGAAAAGTTTTACTCTGAATAAGCTCGAGGTAGGAACACTCCTGTCGGGTACAATCACAGTACCCTTAGAGGACTTACTTATGTAAGAGCCGCCATGAGGTCACGTCTATGGGTTTGGGCTGACCTTAGAAACTCTAATGAAAATCAAGATATATATAGCACATGGCCATAAATCGCGCTAACTCGCCTAAAACCACGTTTCATATCGATACTATGTGTGTGACTTGTTGAAGTTTGGTTCAAGGGGTCAAGTTCAAACTTTGCCACTATGACTTCTCAAATGGAAACGGTTAACACTAAGTGAGGTTCAAGTCTAGGAGACACCTACACCCATTGTATAGTATATAGTTGCCATATGTGTATATATATATATATATATATATTATTTATTTATTGAATTTTTGAATCTTGTGGGGGATTGTTAGAAAATATGTGATTTTCTTTAAAGTTTCAAAACTTTGAACCACACACGTATGCGCATGTATGTAGCCCGCCTCAACCCAGACCGGCTAGTTGTGTCGTAACGTAGCACATGAGTGATATAACATGGTGTACACGTGACTTTATGGACTGATTTTATGAGTTTTATTTCATTGACTGTTAGGTCTAAATTTTTATAATTTATGAGTGTCCGATACTAGCCGTTGGACTTTTTATTTCATGTTATGAGTTAGGCTATTAAAAGAATTATTATGACATTTATTTTGGGCCTTTATTAGCCTAAACTAATTTCAACCATATTCTATTATAAATAGTGGGCTTTTCTACATAGATGAGATATAGATTCACATTATTTTCTCCATATTTTATAAGAGCTTTATTTAGATATTTTATATATTGTTTTTATGGGCAATTGATCATGGACGGGTTCATCATACTCTTCATGTGGACGTATCCATAGAAGAGAGAGCTGCAAGCTTTGAGGTTGTATCTTGGAGGTCCTATCGTCTGTCAACACTTGTACGTAGGGAGGCAATGGTTCCTTTAGGACAGCATAATCTCACGTGCCTTCCCAGAAGCTAGCTCTTCTTACTCTTTCTATTTTATTTTAATTCAATATTTCTTGTGTTGATTTTGCTAATTTAAATTGTGATTATTATGAGATTTATCCGTGTACAATTTCGTTGTATTTTATGTTTTAAATTTTTGTTGTAAATTATATTCATGTTTAATTTTAATAAAGATTTTGTGTCTATCATATTATACAAAATCCTCGAATATCCCCAACAATAACAAGTCACCGAAACTCTGTCTAGGATGAGTTGGTCTTCTTCCACCAATGCATTCAAGGTGACTACGCACCCACTAAGTGACGCTTCATACAATCTCCTCTCCATTATACTCTCTCTCTTTCTCTCTCTCTCTCTAAGATTAAGGTTTCAAACTTTCAACTTAGTGGTATATACGTTCATCAATTCATTCAACTTATAGGCGTATATATCCATATGCATCTGGACCTTCCATAAATGGATGTTCACTATTTTCTTTTTGGACTTTGTAGAAGAATTAATAATCATTTGTTTCCCCAGTAGTACTACTCTTCACAGTCTATTTGCCATTTCTTACCCCTTTTTACTCAGATCATTTCACTAGCCGACAGTATGGTGAGGCTACACTTTACAGTCTTTCCGCCATTTCTTACCCCACTTCATCGATCCAAATACAAGGAGCAAAATGGAAGTTAAACTGACTCTTAGATCTCTGATTGTGTTAAGCAATGGCCAACACTTTTTGAGTTTTGTAATTAGGGTGACTCATTTCACAGAAGCCCCTTGTAGTATAGAAGAACTAACATGGCATGGATGCATGTAGTGCATGTGCAAGTTAGGAATTTCATATCTTATCTTGTCAACTTGTCATTGAAAAAAAAAATAAGAAAAAGGCAAAAACATTTTTATTGTTATTATGATCGCAAAAGTCTAAATTTCATTCATAATTAAATAAATATATTATTTAGAAAACCAGAACCCCATAATAAGTATGGAAATATAACAAGGAAAAAAGCATTTAATAAATAAAAAGTTATCTGATACTAACTTTATAAATTATAAATTACAGGCATTCCATATAAACATTATAAATTACTAACTTTTTGACTTGCCATATAAATTAATCGTTTACCAACACTGCCCGAAATCTTTTTTTTTTTTTTTTTTATAGCTAAGTCTCGCTCGAAATCTTAAAGCCAAAGCAACTATAAACTAAACTAAAGTAAATCTAATACTACATCTTTGTCATCATAAACAGTTGGGCAATGTTTAAAATGCACTAAAAGCCAATGTAAGACTGTAACTCAAACCAAAAACCCAAGAATGATTAACTTTTTTTTCTATGAGTGAAATCAAAACATATCAATGCAAATCTATTAACCTTGAAAAGGTACATATTCGTTGCATGTGACCCTTGAATGTGTTAAAAATCACTACAGTACGTTAAGAATATCAATAATCATCCATAGATGCATGTACATTTTTTTTTTTTTTTTTTTTTTTTTATAAAAGAGTAGAAACATCATAGAGGATGTCTAAAAAAACCCGCTACAATTTTTTAGCAAAACATGGCTTGGTTTAAAAGCTCGGATTTCACAAAACCCTCGGCGACGTCCTAGTTTCTCGATCTAGTGGATGGAATGCCCTTCTTTCTTATTGTTCCACCAGAACCTAGCCACAAAAGCAAATAATAATATTGTCATAGATTCCAAAGGGAGCTTGATTAATGTAGCTATCATATATACTAGAAGGAAGAGAAGAACCAAATGAGTAATATTTAGAGTAGTGAGAACATGATTTGATAGAGTGGTTCCATCACAGGGAGTTAGTCTGTCTAATTTCTCTATGGTGACCAACCTGATTGATTAAAACTCCAAAAGCAATAGAAAGAGGACATTGTTTCTTCTTTCTTTGAGCCCATAGTATCTCAAGCCATTAGGAAGATTCCAATCCCATAACGTGCACATGTATAGGGCTATTTGCCAGTTTTCTCATACAGACACCCGTAATGTTAAGTCTATGTATATTGTGGCTCACTAAGCTCTCTCTACTGACAATCTTATCTGACTATCTTGAGCATTCTTTGGAAACATTCATGGAAGCTGAAAGTCCCCTATAAATGCATTTTATTTGGTTGGAAGTTTTCAAAAACGTATTTCTTGTTGCTATTGAATTGAGACATAGGGTTATTAATATTAATAATGTGATGTGCTGCATTTGTCACGCTAAAGAGGAGATGCTCGATCACCTCTTTGGTTATTGCCTATCGATGGTTTATATATAGGCAGCGTCACAATTAGGATTAATAACTAACAATTTGGGGGAGGTTACTTTTAAATCATGGCTTCAGGATTTTTGTGTGGATAAAATTCTAGACAAGCTATAGGCCACCATTCAGGGAAGTCGCTGTAAGAGAATTAACGGTGCTTGAAGTTAGAGGTCTGAGACAGGGCTGAGATCTTGACACACAAGGGCGGAGCTAGTGGTTGAAATGGATCTGAGGGGGTGGAGCTCTAGGTTGGACTGTTGCTAGAGAGAATCTCCATAGTTGCTAGTTGCAAGATCTTAATTCAAGAACTGAGAACAACGTTAGAGCTTATGGTGGTTGCCGGAAGTGAGAATGGAAGTGGAAGTAGGGGTGAGCGGATTTGAGATTAGACAAAGAATATTGATCAAGGGTAGTCGGACTTGGTCCGACCAGAGACTCTCTGAAAATTAAGTCAGTAACCAACAAAAGATGGAAGAAAGAGAAGAAAGCTAGGGAGAGATAGATAGAGCTTATGGGGGGTTAAGCTTACCTCGTGCTATTGTTCACCTATGCTTTTATAGATGTGTGAGAACTCTGGTTAGTTCTTTACCATGGTTAAAGGAATAACTATCTGACCATGGTTGGGTTAGAGCTAAATATGATCAAATCTAACTGTTTGACCATATTTAAGGGTAACCGCCTGACTATGGTTGTAACCATCCAACTCTAGTTAACTAGTTATGATTATAGTCACATTTTGCATGTGATCGTGAAAAGGTACCTCGACCTAGGTAAGGTCATATCATTTGGAGATTTAGACTAGATCCGAACTTGAGAACTGAACTTGAATTGTTACCTAACCTTCGAAGTGAGGCAATCTTGAAGAGGACTCGAACTTATCAGTAAGGGGAACTTAAATGTGGCCTAGACTTGTAAGTCAACAGAACTTAGAGGAGCTGAATCCAAAGAGCTAAGGTTCAAGAACTAAGGTCCAAAACTTGAGGTCCTAGACTTAAGGTCCCAGTCTTGAGGTCCAAAATCTGATGTCTAAGTCTTGAGGTCTAAGACCTAAGGTCCAAGTCTTGAGGTTTAAGATTTAAGGTCTAGGTGTTGAGCTTAATGCCATGTGTATAGTTCTAACGTTCTACTACTGTTTAGGTTGATATTTTCCCACACAACTACCCTTAATCTATTATTTAGCTCAAATTCTGAGGTGATGATAGCTATAAATATGACAATTTAGCTAGTATGTATAGTTGTACTTACAAGGTCCTCTCTAGGGCTGTATTATGTATCTCAAAATTTAAACCTATGAGGCCTAGAGAAGGTCATGTCATTTAAGTAGTTGGGCTAGATCTAAACTTAAGGAGCTCTACTAGAATTGTCATCTAGACATGTCATCCAAACTTAAAATTGAAGCGAGCTTAAGAGTGGCCCGAACCTAAAAGTGAGTTGAACTTGAAAGTTAACTAGACTTGGAAATGGTTTAGACTTGGCCAAATTTTCACCACGAATTTTCAGCCTATGTGCGGCACTAAGTTTGCCTACTTAGTTAGCCTAGTCAATGAAAAGCATAGATAAAGTAAGCAATAGCCAAACATAACATAGTTTTTCGGGCAAAAGCCCAACCTTTATTCTTAACTCAAGAATACAAGGATCCCGGCCTTAGCATACACCATCACAGCAATCCAAACGTGCTCTGGTGTATGCCATGGCAACTATATTTATACAGGAGCATTAACAGTTACAGCCCAACTGCCCAAGAGCCTTGCTGCTGAAAACCCCAACAGCATAGGGAAACATAGCCAATGAACAAATGCCAACTCGTGCATAGCAGTTTTGCCCAACTACCTATGCTGATCTGGAATGTCCCAAGCCTAGCCTAGCTAACTGCCCACCTTGATGTCTGTAACATCAGACAATCAAGGAAGAATGTTTGAGCATCCACCATAACTACCTGTAATTATCTTTGTCTGGCCTAGCCTTTAGCCACCTTGTCCAAGAATGCATGCACCAATTCAGTAATAAGCCAACTACCAATAACTGCTTGCATGTGCTTTGCCACAGCCCATGAATTTGCTGCTGTGCATGCATTGGTTGCTTAGCTAATCCATAGATGCTTTGCTTGGTTCGTATTCATATTATGCCATGCCTATGCATGTGCTACAGCCTTTGTGCCAATGAGTGTGTGAGACAAGCCCCGTGGCCGTGTCCTTTTAATCTGTTATAGCAAGATGTCGCCCAACCCCTTGCAAAGCCAACCATAGCTAACTGATGATCGAGCAACTTGCCATGCCTTAGCCACACATGGCCTAGACGCTGCCCCATGGCAAGCACCTAGCTTCAATCATCTACAAGGAAATGATGTAGAGAAAAACTACAAAGTGGAACATAAAGAATAACAAAAATCATAATACAATTCCTTAAAGCCCATGAATTTGATTGTGTTTCATACAAAACATAAAACCTTAACTAGAATAAAGGTTAGAGCACTTACAGTTGATTCAAGTCTTCAAACTCCAAGCTTTAAATTTCTGGACAATAATGAATGATTCTTGAATGAGCAGCTACGAGCAGCATAAGTGCACTACCTCTACGGTATCCACACCAAGCAAAAGTCTCCAAGTTGCCTTCTAGTTCTCCTTAGGGTTTGCTAGAATAGGACAAGAAGAAGAAAGAAAGAGAGAGAGAGAGAGAGAGAGAGACTTCCTCTAGGGTTCGGCCAAGAGAGAGGAGAGAGTGAATGTGTTTCATGTATGTCTAAGGCACATGCTAATTGTTTTATATAGACACCAAGGAGGGCCGGCCATAGGGGGAATCCCACTTTGTGTGGGAGTTGCAATTTCCCTAAATTGCACAATAACCCCTCCTATTTACATCCAATGATGAACTATTCTTATGCACTCTTGCCCTTTCTCTCACAACTTTAAAATCCCTCCTTACTTATTAGTGTATGATCCATTAGGTTCAAAACATCTAGTAGTAAGAGATGGCACTCAATGTCACATGGAGTGCTCAATAGAACACTTTCCATTAAAAGTCTAATTGGAACACTTTCCAATTCCCTAATTGATTATAACTCACCTATATCAATTAAGGCTTCTACTAACCATAAGTAACATCTAGCAATGGCTCATGGTGTGGTCCTAAATGAGGTGAATAATTATCAAACAAAGAACCCTTTAGTTATAGCTTAAGGTTACAATTACATCCTTCTATCATACATAATGTCTCTAATTAAACTAATAGGACATGGAAGCTTGTCAAGTCCCTAGTTCAATACATTTATGAACCTACCCAAAATATCAACTCAAAAGATGCACCATGAAAACCCTTTTTCATGATCATCATCAGCCACAGATTCACATGAATTATATTTATGAGTATTCTTATGAGAACATTCTCTCCCTTTTGCTAGAAGTGATGGATCCCTTATTGATCACACACATGCCTTTACACATGTAACAGTAGAGCCAATGAATACCCTTGCAAACCCCATAAGGATAAACACTTAGTGTTATCAAACTTTTAAAGCTCCATGCATAAGATAACTATGGTGCCTCAGGTCTAAGGATTACTTGTACCACTGCAACTATGAGAAACTGATAGACAGGCAAGTAAAACTTCATTCAGTTGATCTCATGACTTTTGTCACATTTAGTGTACTTGTTTATTTATACAACAAGCACCCACATGTTGGTTATAGTGTCTCTACACAAATAGCTCAGAGACTAGCTATCCTCCCAAAGATCTAACCTAACATGTGCTAGTCTGTAGACACTCCATTTTCATCCCCTAACATTTAACCTTTCTACTTTAGGAGCATTATCACATGTAGAGAATTACATCATTTTCACACCAAATCTTTTTAGTTAGACTTAGACACCCTTAAGAATCCATGGTATCTTTTGAGGTTCAATTTGGTTAAGTCTTGATAGCTAATAAGAACTTTTGCGACTTAGAGGGCATTTATGTCATTTCACTTGCATAATTTTTATTTGATATCAATTCTCACCAAATTCATCCCAGGATGATCCTAATGACCTTAGGATGTCATTTTTAGGCTTGATTTAAAGTTTGGTTAAGATTGGAGATGATTTGTTTAAGAATGGTCCAAAGTAGGCTCGGTTTGACTCCGTTCATCGGTCCTTCTTACAATTGCTTCCTAATTTCATCCAATTGGGTCAAATTAATGCTTCATTAATATCAATTGAGTCTTAATTAATGTGTATTAATGCTTGGAATCATTCTTGGAAGAGTTTGATTGCAACTAGGACTCCATTAGGGTTCAAACCATAATATTGCCCCGATAAGCTTTAATCGATCTTTATGAGCCATATGAGCTTAACCCTTGATTAATTGACCAAGTGTGGCTCAACTAGGAGTGTTTTAATCAGATTTTAAGCAGCAAATTGAGACATGGTCATTTTAAATTCAAAATCAATGAATTTAGACTTGAAATGGACCAAATACATAGCCTTAATGGGTAAAAGAACACAAAAGGAAGCAAAAAAGGACAAAACCAGCCCCTGGTAGCTATTTGGCCACCATGGGAAGCCCAAACGGCCACCTAAGGTGCCCAAATGGCCACCAAGGGTACCCATTTGGCCTTCAGTGGTGTTTTACCCTATTTTAACCTTTCTAGACTCCATCTCTTGCTATAACTCGAATTTCCTCCGAATTTTTGAAGAGTTTGAGATAGGAATAAACTCTTATGAGTGATTCAGAACCCTTGGATCATCCCTACCTAGATCTAATCCTAGCCATTCATTCCATCCACCCTCAACTATAAATAGGGGTCCTCTTTTCCTTCATTCTTCATTAAGTCTTAGTAGAGTTTTCCTAAGCAAATGAAGAACTTGAGTTCTCAAGTGTGGGGTGAACATTCCTATTAGTATCCCTTCGCTTGAGACTCATTCTAAGAGGGGCTTGGGCTCAATAGTTAGTATGGGAACATTCATATTAGTACCCTCTAGCTTGCGACCTATTCTAGAGCTTAAAGGCACGGAAGCTCTGCCCGACTTCTAACTCTCTCCCCTGAGGCCATCTTAAAGCTTGGAGATGCAGAAGCTCTTTTGAATTTTCGAATCCAAAACCCCAAGGTTGCAAACAAAACTCTGCCTCAATTCTGTCAGGTATAATCCCTAAACTCCATTGCCATGATGTAGTTATTAATGTGATGATGCGTGCTCCCATGAGTTTTATTATTCATAGGATTGTATTAGGGTTTTGATCCTAAATCAAACAAGTTTTCCAAACTAAAGTTGTTTTTATCAAATCAAGTTGTTTTCAAAGTATAGAGTTTGATTATGGATTGGATTCTAATAAAGTCCTACGAGGAGTGAAACTCTTCCCCTTAAATGATTTATTCAAACTATGTAGACTTTGATCTTCGTCAGAAGTACGTAGGCCACTCACTTAAGCCCAAGTCCAACTTAGCTTAGTCTTTATCTTTCAATTTTCATAATTTTTAGTTATATTGTATAGTTGAAATTAATTAAGCTCAATCAATAAATGAGACCGATTTATCGGGCGAAATGGGTGCCTATGGGCCGTGGCTCGGAACCTTCCCATTTTGTAATTTAGCCCCCCAAATCCTTATTTTTGGTTCAAGACTTGCCTATTTTCCATTAAATGGAGTCAAATTTGTTTTTATAAAACAAATATTTTTATGGTTTCCTCGTACCCTAAAAATGAGGTGGCAACTCCTTTGCTTTTTGAAACCCTTTTAAGAGTGGAACAGAACTCGATTCCTCCTGAGTCGATTTTCGGCATCTATATAGTCCTATAATTCATTATTATCGATCATAGTGAACCTTCAACAAGGAATGATTCAAGAGCTTAGTACAGAGATATATATACAGTCTCATAATCATAACACCTTGTGATTTCATATTCTCAATTCTAACTCTATGGACATATCATGTAAATATAAAGAATAGAATAAACATGATAGAAAAACCCTTTTATTAATTAATAATAAATGTGACATACAATAAATGAAATCATATGATTATTCTTTATCCCTAAAACATCATCTCTCTGATTGGCTATAGGGCATAAAACTAACATCACCACTCCCCTCTAAAGACTCCTTAAGATGATCTCCAGATCGATAAGAGTTTACATCAATTATGACGAAAAGGCATAATGGGTCTCAAAATTAATTCCCGCATCAAGAAATCATGAAACTCCACCAACATACTCATAAGATCATAAAATAACTTAACTAATTTTATGAACTCGAAATAATATAATTTCACAATATTTACTAAACTGCCACTACCACTATTTGAATGCTGCTAAGGTCCATAGCTTAGCTAGCCTTAGCCAACTATGGCCATATCAAGCTACATACTAATTTTACTATAACACTTGGTTTTCTAAGGCATGCCTCCCTTATGCCTTAGCCTTGGGTTGGCATGGCTACCATATATCACACATGCCAAGCTCTTGGCCTAGCCAAAAGCTAAAGTGCTAACAAACCACCCCCACTAGAAGAGCCCGACGTCCTCATCAGAATGGTTGCTAAGTAATCCCGAATCTGTCTCTCAAACTGCTATAATGTTATAATATTGTATCCTTTTCCCAACTGGCTTCAGCAATTGGGACATCCTTCTAATGTATCAAATAATCTGTCCTCTTGTTCTTCTTATTTTGCCCAAACGTTCAATGGTTAAGAATTTTCTCTACCTCTCATTCGAACTGTTTTCTAATAGTATGCGGGACTTAAGTACCTTGTACCCTTGCCAGATCTTGGTCTACAAAGAAAGGTTTTAGGAAACTTACGTGGAAAGTAGGTGCAGACACCCCATTTTCACCCCCATAAGATCATGATAGCATTTGGTTAGGTTTAGAAGCATCTAGGAGTCCTAAGCATTAAAGGACACTTTTGCCCTTTTAAGCCTTAGGAGAATAGGTCATCATTGCATGCATATTTTTGTCTCTTTGTTGAGTCCCATCACTTGCATTTAGTTTCTAGGATCATCTTAGATATGTGTGTCAAATTTGGTTTAATTCCAGATAGGTTTAGATAGTTAATTAGAACTTTTGCGACTTGAAGGGTAATTTCGTCTTTTACTTCGTATATTTTCCAATTGACCTCCAAATTTGTTCCGGAGTGTTCCATTGATCTTAGAATGATGAAATGAGTCTAATTTAAAAGCCAATTTAATTTATTGATAGGTTTTGGATTGGTTCACCACATTACCCTATGGTTAATTGACATTTTTTTCGGGTAATCGCCTCATGAAAACCCATCCACCTGACAGTGGTCAGGGATTTTTGGTTTGATAATATTCTAGGCTTATTCTACATTAAATCCTTGAAATTTTGGCTTTTGAATCACTCAAATCGGAGTTAAAATGAAGAATTTGTGTCCGTTTGAAGTTCGGAGTCCAAAATGGGCTAGAATTTCAAAAACCGAGGAAACCTGAGATTGGTCTCGGGTGACCGGTTCACCCCAACCGGTCCAACTGGTTGGCCAACCGGTCACACGAGCGTTCCGTCCTGATTTGTCTCTCTTTGAGTTTTTGACGGAACAGGACTCTACCACTCCGAATTTCATCCTTCCAAAGGACTTCTAAGCCTATTGGGAGGTGGTTTTGAGTTGTTTAACATTCATGAGATTTAATTACAGCCCTAGATTGGTTTTATGGTGAATTAATCTCAACCATTGGTTCACATAGTTGGTTGGTTATAAATAGAGGCTCATTCATCAGCATAAGGAACTTTTGACACATCATATTCATAAGAGAGCTAAGGAGAACAAGTTTGCACATACCCATATCACTTGGAGGAGGCTTTCTATTGCAATTTCAAAGGAGAACTAGAAGGGAACTAAGCCAAAGAGAAGGAAGAACGCAGCGAATACCTTTGCTTTGTTGTAAGTCTCCTTTGCATCCTTTTACGATTCCTTATTTTCTACTCCATTTTCTGCATAGTTATGGCTTAGAATTGATTTAGGAATCATATATACTCTATATTTTAGAGTGTATATGATTCAAATATGATGGGAAAGAATGCTAGTGGAATAGGATTGCGAATTGCTTGCTGTTAGGATAGTTTCTCTCTTAAGGATAGAAGTGCATTTTGCACAGAAAATTAGTTGATGTGTTTAGGCCGTTTTCTCTTCATGGTTCAATTATATGCATGATTTTAAGCATCTTTTGTATAGGACACTTGCTGTGTAAGCCTCATCTTCATACGTGTATGGATGATTATTCTTTTCGAGGATAATTATCGTCCTTAGAGAGTGAGGTTGTGCATAGGTGCTTTCTAGAGTGTGTTTAAGTGCGCTGTGAATTTCTTTGCATTCTTAGGTATATATTTTACATACGATATGTGAAGAAATCATTCATGCGGAGTGATTTCTATGTAAAATTATTTTCGGATAGTTTTACTTAAGAAAGCTCACCGTAAAGATGATTATTTCACATTCTTACATAAAGTACTTACCTAAGGCATCATGTTAGATTTTTTTTTCATGTTTGGATTGTCATATGATATTTTCATCATGGTAATTCATATTTATCATGTTTTTTGATAGTTTTATGCATGTTAGGGTGTTTAGAGCATATTAGGATTTTGTTTCTCTTTTGATTTTTGTTCTTTGCATGAGTATTAGGTCGATCATTATATGCATGTTTAATATTCTGTCCAGATTTGAATTAGGTCTCCTAATGATTATTTGAGCATAAATATGGTTGATTTGAGCTTAATAATTGCCCTATAGAATACATGGGGTAATTAGTTGGTGTTTTCTCGATGTTTCGGGATAATTTGCATATGGTAAGTGGTTTATGGTAAGTTATGTGTGAATTGTTTTCTTCTCCCCCCCTCGGGTTATTGTTTTTACTTTGGATTAGAAGTCCTAAGTTTCCAACTCTCTCAAAATTTTGTTTTACTTAGAGTTCTATCTCTTTTAGAATTCTCCTTTTCCTAAAACTCCTTTTTTGAATTAGAGTTCTATCTTTTTTAGAATTCTACTTTTCTCAAACTTCTTTTTGGATAAGAGTTCTATCTTTTTTTGAATTCTATCTTTTCTCAAATTCCTTTTTTGGAAGTTCTTCTCTTTTTTTTTAAACTCTTCTTTTCTTTTAATGGAAATTTAGGGTTTATAGTTCATTGTAAAAGGAGTAACCCCTTCTCAATCGAACTACGTGGACTTTGATCCTTACATCTTTATATGTAAGGTATGTAGGCGCTCATTTGATGTTCAAGTCCGCCTTAGGATACTAAGTGTCCTAGGTTTTCTTTTTTCTTTCTTTTTATCCATTTGTCCATCACATATTTGCTAGAGGAGTAGGATGGGCCCATGCTTCATCATTTATCCATCACATATATTGCTAGAAGAGTAGGATAGACCCATGCTTATTCATTTATCCATCACATATGATTGCTAGAGGAGTAGGATGGATTTGTTTCTTATTCTCTATTTCCCTTACATGCTTTCCATACATCTCCTATTTGTTCATGAATGTTTATATGCTTTGTTGATGTTTATTGCTTTATGAATGTTCATGGATGGATATGGATGATTATGGATGATTCTGTATATATGCATGGTGACTAATTAGGAAGTGATTGAAATAGCCCATATAAATTGAAAGACCCATTTTGGGGCGATGTGAGTACCTATAGGATGTTTCCTAGAACCTTCCCACATCGTAACTTAGTCTCTGAATCCTCTTTTGTTTTAATTAGACTTGCTTTTCCTTGATCGGAGTCATGTGTTTGGTTTTTTAAAGGTTTCTTTTTAAAACTATTTTCATGGTTTTCCTTTTTTCCTTAAAAAATGAGGTGGCGACTCCTTGTTTGTTATGTTTTTGTGAACCTTTTAAAAACCAAATTTTTATTAATTTAAATTTCTACAAGTCTTTTTAAAAGAAGGGTTTTCCTTTCCCTGGATCGAAACCTATGGTTCACAGTAGGATGTACTTTTAGCCATTCTGGTAACTTCAATCGATAAGCAACATTGCCGACTTTCTTGATCACCTCAAAGGAACTATCATATTTCGGCACCAGCCCTCGATGAATTGTTTTGCTAATAATTTTCTTCTAAATCTAAGGCGTTAGCTTCAACAAAACCTTATCCCCAACTTGGAATTTAAGAGCTCTCCTCCCTTTATCAATATACTTTTTCATGCACTTAACAGCTTTCTCTAAACTATCTTTTGCTTCCTCCATCAATTCTTTCTTAGAGCGAGCAAACCTATAAGCCGCTAGATAACTGCCCCCTGTGCGCTGCTTGGCCACTTCATGTGAAGTAAGCAGCTACTGGCCAGTTGCCAACTCAAAAGGACTCATCCTTGTTGATGAACTCCTGTGCAGTTTGTAATAGAATTATGCAAAGTCCATAAGATCCACCCAATTCTCCTCACATGCAGAAACATAGTGTCTCAAATACTCTTCCAACAAAACATTAATCCTCTCGGTTTGAACGTCTGTTTACGGATGGTTGGCTGTAAAGAACTTCAATTCTGACCCCATTAAACCAAAGAGTGCTATACAAAACTATCTAGTGAACAGAGCATCCCGATCACTAATGATATCTTCTAGCAGCCCTAGTACTTGACCACATTCCGATAAAAAAGATTCTCTCCTTCGTCTATATGACACGCATGTGGTGTAGGGATGAAGATAGCATACTTGGAGAACCTATCCACCATGACCAGAATTAAGCAAAACCCATGAACTTTGGATAGTCCCCTAATGAAATCAATACAAACGCTTTGCCACGATTTGTCTAGAATTGGTAACGGCTGCAATAAACTTCTTTTTTCTTTCAGTCTTGTCTAGTTGGCATACAAAACAAGTCCGTACATAGCCTTCAACGTCTTCTTGCATTTTAGGCTTATAATAAATTCTAGACAATAAAGCATAAGTATGTTCAATACCTGGGTGACCAACCGCCCAATGTGCATCATGAGTCTCTTGCAAGAGTTCTCTATGTAAACCACTACTACTAGGAATATATAATTTCCCACCATAAGCATAGAGAAGGCCATCATCCATCTAGTATTGTCTAGTAATTCCATTTTTTATTTGCTGTACAAGTTTGTTGAATGTAGGATCATCTATGGACTCTTATTTAATCTTTTTTGGAAAATTTGTCTCTATGCGAGTTAAGGCCGCAACAATCTCCGGAGCATGCTTATGACTAAGGGCATCCACAACTTGGTTTTGCTTCCCAGGTCTGTGCACCCATACATAAACAAATTCAGTGAGGAACTCCTACCACCTAGCCTGCTTTTGATTCAACTTCTTCTAAGTTTTGAAGTAGATGTTAGCAACATTATCTGTCACGATCACAAAGTGAGTACCCAACAAGTAATGCTTCCAAGTATGTAAACAATGAATGACTACAGTCATCTCTTTCTTATGAGTCGTGTAACGCTATTCTGACTCCTTCAATTTTCGACTTTCAAAAGCCACGGGGTACCCTTCCTAGACCAACACCCTTCCCAGCACTTTATCTGATGCATCTGTTTGTACTTTAAATGGCAAATCAAAATCTGGCAACCACAAGACTGGTTCACTTGCTATTGCTTGTTTGAGTTTATCAAATGCATTCTGGTTTGCTGCAATCCAAACCCACTTCTGGTCCTTTTTTAACAAATCTATCAAGGCAGCCACCTTCTTGGAATAGCTTTGAATGAATCTACGATATCTAGGAAGCACAGACACAGCTAAAATGGTGCCGTGGCTATGTCTGACACATGTCAGACACAGACACGCCTCCAACACTGTCTGACACGTGTCAGACACAGACACGCCTCCAACACATGTCGGACACAGTTTTAAAGTGTCCAGAAAAAAAAAAGAAAAAAAAATTGGACACAGCTCGGACACGGCTCCGACACTTGCGAGATACGTTCAGACACTTTACGAACACGGTATGAGAAGTTAACAACAAGGCCTTCATCATCAACGGAAGTGGACATCCGCAGTACGCCAGAAAAATCAACCAAAAAAAAAAAAAAAAGAAGAAAAGGAAAGAAACTGTTGTTGTGTTGCGTCATAGTTGCCAAAGGTGGACGAAATATCTCTATAAATCCTTGGCGCGTAGTGCAAGCCTCCATGCTCTCTCCAATTCTCTCTCCATCGCTCTCTTCTCTCTTTGCTTTTCTCGGTGCTTGGACGCATGGAGAAGAATGTGACTCCTTATTTTTCTCGATGCTTGGACGCATGGAGAAGAGTGTAAGGCCTGAGGTGTGATGCCTTTTTGACATTTTGTTATGCCTCAGTTCCTCCCCACTGTCCCACCACAACTATAAAGTGGAACCAACTTTTGGTTTCCCTAAGTTCTAATGTCCATAGTCACTACTTACTAGTTAGTCTATTAAAAAAATAAAAGTGTTCTGCCCTCTTTTTTTTTTTTTTTTTTTTTGGGTAAGTGGTTCTGCCTTTATGCAAATAATTTTTTACATGGGGCATACGTCTCTTATGATGGAATGCAAAAAAAAAATTATCCCTTACACACACACACACACACACACACACACACATATATATATATAATTCTATACATATATAATTATAAATATATATTTATTATTTATATATATATATATATATATATATATATATATATATATATATTATATTTTTATTATTTTTATATTGTCGTATCCCTACTGTGTCATGTCCTGAGTTTTTCAGAAGTTGCCATGTCGAGGTGTCCGTGTCGTGTCGTAACCGTGTCCCGCGTTCGTGTCCGTGCTTCTTAGGTAATTAGCCAAACCCAGAAACTTCATAAATCCGACACATTTTTTGGTGGGAGCCAGTCCAGAATGGCCTTCACCTTCTTGGTATCCGTTCTAACTTCACCCTTCCTTACCCAATGCCCCAAGAACATAATTTCATTTTTGTGCAAACTCATATTTTTCCATTTTAACATACAACTGATACTGCCTTAATCAATCTAATACTTTTCTCAAATGAATGATATGTTCATCTATACCCCTGCTATATATAACAATATCATCTAAGTAAAAAACCATAAAATGATCAATAGTCATAAAAGACATCATTTATTAGACTGCAGAAAGTAGTCGGGGCATTGGTTAACCCAAACAGCATTACAAGAAACTCATATGATCCATAACGAGTTACACAAGTTATTTTCTCCTCATCTCCTTCTGCTATTCTAACTTGCCAATAACCTAACCTGAGGTCCAACTTAGTAAAAACAGAGGCATTTGACAATCTGTCGAATAAATCTGCTACAAGAAAAATTGGATATTTGTTCTTTATAGTCACTTTGTTCAAAGCCTGATAATCTACGCACATCTTCATGGATCCATCTTGTTTTTTCTGGAAGAGTATAGGGGCGCCATAAGGTGCCTTTGATAGCTTAATGAAACCAAACTCCAAGAGTTCCTCTAATTGTTTGCGCAATTCAGCCAACTTCGAATGGGCCATCCTGTATGGAGCCTGTGCTAGGGGTCTAGACCCTAGAATTAGTTTGATCTTGTGGTCAACAGCACATCTAGGAGGGGGTTTTTGGAAGTTGTGGAGGAAGTACATCAGCATATTCCTTCAACAGTTCAGCCATTGCATCTAGGACTTCCACCACTTTGTCAGCCTTGATCTCCACCAATGCTGCTAAATAAATCTGTTCACCCTTCCGTAAACCTGTTTTCAATTGCATAGTAGCTAACAACTCTGTTTTGCGTTTCCCCTTATCCTTCACTTTGTCCATAGTCCCAACCGTAGATACAAAGCAAGGCTGCTTCTCGTCGCCAATCAACAATCCACTAAGATGGGGCATTAATGCGACTTTAGCCTGTACAAAGAACTCATGGCCAAGAATTATATCAAAGTCATCTAATGGAACTGACATAAAGCTACACTTACCCTGACAACTACCAATTTCCATGTTAACACCATGAGCCATTCCCTCGATTGGTTTTGCCTCACTGTTGATGGTTTTGATTTTTCTAGAATTCTTGACAATGTTCAAGCCAAGATTTATTGCCTCACGAATAGCAACAAAATTATGCGTGGCACCAGTATCAACCATCGCCATCTCATCCTTCCCATTTACCTTTGCTTGAACATACATTAATCCTTTTTTAGAGGGCTTCTCAGATCAGATAGCATTGATCGGTTGAAGAGGGTTCACCCTAGATGGACCATCAGAGTCTGAATCGTCTCCTGCCTATTCATTCCTAGCCATAAAGGCATTGAGTTTGTCCTTTTTTGGGCAGTCCTTGGCACGATGAGGTCCATTGCAAAGGAAACAACCAGAGTTATTGGTGTTACCATTCTTACCCTACTGTCCCTCTGTAGCAGACTTGAAATTCTCACCACCTTTCTTCTTCTTTTTCTTGTCAGCCTTTTTGTTGTCTTTGGCTTTGCCTTTTCCCTTGTTCTTAGGATCGAACTTCTCATTTTTAGATGAAGAAGAGTTGATTTTATAGCCAATAATGCAATTTGCCGCAGCCGTCGGAGAAAGAAGATCACGAACTCCTTGTCTCCTAAGTTCTGTTTGTGCCCAAAATTGCAACCCAGACATGAAATTAAATAATTTGTCCTCCTCCGACATATTTTTAATATCTAACATCAAGGAACTGAATCGCTTGACATAACTTTGAATAGTGCCATCATGCTTAAACTTTTTTAACACATCCAGAGCCATCTAAGATGTATTGGTCAAGAGGAATTGATCTTTCAATTCCTTTTCGAAGGGTTTCCTACGCAGTAATCTCAGCCCACGTTTCATCCCCCATTCTGGTTCCCCACCAAAGTTTAGCATCTTCTGTCAGATACATACTAGTAACAGTCACCATCTCTTCTTCTAGAATATGGGTAGCCTTAAAGTACTGCTCCATATCCTAAAGAAAGTTCTCTAGATCTTTCACACTTCAATCACTAGTAAAACACTTCAGTTCAAGAACTTTTACTTTCAAGGGGCCATCCCCACCACCAATTCGAGGCCATGCTGCAGTACAATTGATAAAAACTAAATCATCGTCGATACCTTATAACCATGCCTTCATAGCATCCGTCACAGAATATATATCGGTAGCAAGTTCAATAAACTTTGCTTCTACTGCACTAATGTGTTCCACAAAGGACTATCGAAGGTTTGTTACATCACTAGTAATTCGTTCCATCTGAACAGAGCAAGTGACTTCAGATTCTCTAATAGGAACCCTAAGATAGTTCTCGATTCTATCGATACGATCCTTCGTCAACCCAGCCATGATAGTCTAGAACTATGCTCTGATACTAATTATCATAGGGCCAAATTTTCACCGTGAATTTTCAGCCTATATGCGGCACTAAGTCTGCCTACTTAGTCAACCTAGTCAATAAAAAGCATAGACAATTGTCACACCCCATTTTTGTCACCTTAGCTAGGACATATCATTTCATATAGGATTTTGAGTCCTTTTTGAGTCTAGTCTTTTGCATTGAGTTTCTATGGCATTGAATATCATGTGTATGAACTTTGAAGTGATTTGGAGTTCGTTTCGATAGTCAATAAAAACTTTTGCAACTTTAAGGGCATAATCGTCTTTTAAGTCGTATATTTTTCATTTGACCTTGGAATGAATCCTGAGTCATTCCCTTGAGTTCATATGGTTACTTAGAGTCTATATATAGGTTCAATTTAATGAATTAATGGTTCAAGATCAATTTGGCTCATAATGGTTCGGGTTGGCTAAAAGACCCTTTCTTGGTTTGCTCAAATTGACTCATAAGACCTAACCAATTTTCTCTCATTAAACTTCAATTGGGATTTATTTACATCCTAGATATGTTTAGAAAGATCGAATTTCGATTGGGAAAGCATTCGGTTCAACCTTGTACAAACCCAGCTTAGCGACGGTGAAGCACTATGGTTAACCACCTTTGTAAAACCTAACCATGCACCCATAGTTAAATATTTTTGTCCTAAAATGCCTAAAAATGTGTTCCCCTTCGAAACACGGTCGTTTGAACTTTTATTTCGTCAAAATCGGACTTAATTTGAAGATTTTAGGACTTCTACAGCAAGTGGGAGTCAAAACCGGAGCAAAAATAGGAAACCCTCGGGTAACCGTCCGGGGCTGGACGGTCAGCCGTCCAAGCCCAGACGGCTAACCGTCTAGGCCTAGTTGGTCACCTAAGGAGTCCGTCTTCAACTCAACTTCTGACTCCTCTCTCCCTCTTTTGACGGTTTCCTCCACCAAAACAACTTGTTTGCTCTTAGGAGTGTGTAAGTTTGAGTTGTTTGAGCACCAAGAGAGTCTCTAATAGCCCTAGGATCATTGTTTAATGAATTAATCTTAGCCATTGGTTTAGGGGGTCAGTTCTCTATATAAAGGACATGATATTCAGCACATAGGAGGAGGTTAATTGCACTTTACACTTAGAAAGAGAGGGAGCTACGAGTTTGGAGAGCTAGAAGGACATCAAGAAGAGGCTCTTCAACCCCAATCAAGCAAGAGAACAAGGACTTTGAAGACAAGGAAGAGTCTACAAGAGGTAAGCAAGTCCCTTTAATGCTGAACATAAGTTTTCTGCTTCTCTTTCTTCTCCTTCTTCTTCTTCTTCTAGGATAGTTATAGTGCATGAAATAGCTTTTCTTATCGATTGAATTCAATGCTTGTATGATGTTATATGAATGATTTTGAGATGATTTATGGCTTTATATGCTTGATAATCCCCGGTTTACTAAGGATTGGATAGCCTTACTCTTTCTATCTTCTTAAATCATGCATAGTTCACATGTCTAGGTTGCTGTGATTGTTGTTATGAGTTGATGCTCCTGTTAGTTAATATATATGATATGAATGATATTCATGATAATTTGAGCATGTCTTAGAGTCGTTTCATAGGTTTTAATGCATGGTTGTGAAATTAGGGTTTCGACAACCCTAAATTCGCACAAGTTTCATACAGCATGCTTAGCTTAGTTTTTTAAGTTGTTTCTCATCATAGTCATTCTATATATGCTGCATATAGTTGAATCATGCTAGGTTTGCATTCATGTAGTAGATTTTATAGGGTTTTTGGAGACATTATCCTTTTCTAAGGATAATTATCCTTTTCGTTGAGTGAGGTTTCGCATGAGAGCCTTCTGTGATGTGTTTAAGCATGAAATCACTTCTATTGTGTTCTAGTATATATATTTTACGTAGGATATGTTGATTGCACCTCCCAATAACGACTTTTTTACGTGAAATTATCTTAGGATAGTTTTGCTTAAGAAAGCTCGCCGTAGGAAGGTTTATTTTCATATTTTACATAAAATATCATCTTTTTTGTTAGAATAGGCTTAGTTATCATGTTTATTGATGTTATTGAAGTCTCTTATGCTTGTTAGTGTGTCTTTGGTAGGTTTTTATGCATGTTAGTCGAGTCATTGCATGTAAGATTGAGTTAGGGTCTTTAGTTATTCATTATTCTTGTTGTTTGCATGATAAATGGATAATTTTAGGCCTTGTCATAGTTCTGTCCAGATTAGTATATTGCTCTCTTTGCATGATTTTGTGCACTTGTAAGGGTGCAAACAGGTACAATGCTTATCCTATTGAAAATAGGGCCGGTATGGCTTGAAATGGCTAATGCTTGGAGCTTTTGCGCTCAGGTAAGTAGGGTATGAAGTGCCCTAATTCACTTTTCTTCTTTCTTTTCTCTTCTCCCTCCTAGGGTTGCTTCTTAATACGAACATATGGTGATTATCAAAGGTTTCCTTCATTAATAAAATTCTGGTTTTCTATCAAGGTTTTCCTCTTGTGGAAGTTTTCGATTTTGGACTAAATCAATATATTTTCAAATAAGGAAACCTAGGGTTTTTACCATAGGTTTGTATTAGGTTGTAACCTTATTCTTTTCGAACTACGTGGACTTTGATCCATGTATTTCACTTCATGGTACGTAGGCGCTCTTCGTAAGGCTCAAGTCCGTCCTAGGATCCAAATATCCTAGGTTTTTCTTTTCTTTTCTTCTTTTTTTTTTTTTTTTGTTTTGTTTTATTTGGTTGATTGTGCATAGATGATTGGATGGAATATATGATATGCATGCTGCATTGTGATGATATATGCTGATATTTGAGTTAAAAAGATCTTAAGTTAGCCCAATCAAATTAAGAGACCAACTCGGGCGATGTGGGTGCCTATGGGCTTTGCTTAGAACCTTCCCACGTCGTAACTTAGCCCCCGAATCCAATTTTTTGGTTTCAAAGACTTTGCTTTTCCTTTAATGGAGTCATATGGTTTTGAAAATAAAACATTTTTGTGGTTTTCCTCTTTTCCCTAAAAAATGAGGTGGCGACTCCTTTTTGTTTGTTGTCTTTCACCACACCTATATCCCATCTTTCGCCAAATCCTTGTAGGCCGTTTTTCTGGGGTTCACAACAATATAAGCAACAGCCAAGCACAACACAGTTTTTCGAGCAAATGCCCAACCTTTATTCTTAACTCAAGAATACAAGGATCCCAACCTTAGCATACACTATCATTGCAATCCAAACATGTTCTAGTGTATGCTATGGCAACTATATTTATACTGGAGCATTGGCGATTATAGCCCAACCGCCAAGGGCCTTACTGTTGACAACCCAACAGCTTAGGGAAACATAACCAATGAACAAATGCCAACTCGTGCATAGCAGTTTTGCCCAACTACCTATACTGATCTGGAATGTCCCAAGCCTAGCCAACTGCCCACCTTGATGTCTACAATATTAGCCAATCAAGGAGGAATGTCTGAGTATCCACCATAACTACTTGCAATTGTCTTTGTCTGGCCTGGCCTTTGGCCACCTTGTCCAAAGATGCATGCACCACATCAGCAATAAGCCAACTACAAACAACTGCTTGCATGTGCCTTGCCACAGCCCATGAATTTGCCGCTGTGTGTGCATTGTCTACTTAGCCAATCCGCAGATGCTTTGCTTGGTTCGTGTTCATGCTATGCCATGCCTACGCATGTGCCACAACCCTTGTGCCAACGAGTGTGTGAGACAAACCCTGTGACTGTGTCCCTTTGATCCATTATAGCAAGATGTCGCCCAACTCCTTGCAAAACCAACCATAGCTAACCGATGTTCGAGCAACTTACCAAGCCTTAGCCGCACATGGCCTAGGTGCTACCCCATGGCAGGCACCTAGCTTTAATCACCACCCCCCTAAAGACTCCTTAAAACGATAGCCAGACCGATAAGGGTTTACATCAATTATGACGAAAAGGCATAATAGGTCTCATAATTAATTCCTGTATCCAAAAATCATAAAACTCCACCAACATACTCATGAGATCATAAAATAACTTAACTAATTTTATGAACCCGAAATAATACAATTTCATAATATTTACCAAACTACCACTACCACTACCACTGTTTAAATGCTGCTAAGGCCTATGGCTTAGCCAGCCATAGCCAACCATGTACATATCAAGCTACATACAAATTTTACTTTAACACTTGGTTTTCTAAAGCATGCCTCCCTCATGCCTTGGCCTTGGGTTGGTATAACTGCTATATGCCGCATATGCTAAGCCTTTGGCCTAGCCAAAAGCTAAGGTGCTAACAAACTACCCCCACCAAAAGAGACCGACGTCTTCGTTGGAATGGCTGCTAAGTAATCCCGAATCTGTTTCTCAAACTGCCACAATATTGTATCCTTTTCCCAACTTGCTTCAGTAATTGGGACACATTCTAATGTACCAAATAATCTGTCTACCTATTCTTCTTATTTTTCCTAAACGTTCGATGGTCAAGAATTTTCTCCACCTCCCGTTCAAACTATTTTTTTATAGTAGGCAGGGCTCGAGTACCTTGTACCCTATCCGGATCTTAGTCTGCAAAGAAAGGTTTTAGGAAACTTACATAGAAAGTAGGATGTATTTTTAGCCATTCTAGTAACTTCAATCGATAAGTAACATTGTCGACTTTCTTGATCACCTCAAAGGGACCATCATATTTTGGCACCTGCCCTTGATGAACTATTTTCTACTGATTTTCTTCCAAATATGAGGCGTTAACTTCAACAAAACTTGATCCCCAACTTGGAATTCAAGAGTTCTTCTCTTTTTATCAACATACTTTTCATGTGCCTAACAGCTTTCTCTAAACTGTCTCTTACTTCCTCTATTAATTCTTACTTGGAGCGAGCAAACCTATAAGCTGCTAGACAACTGCCCCCTGTGCGCTGCTTGGTCACTTCATGTGGAATAAGAAGCTACTGGCCAATTGCCAACTCAAAAAGACTCATCCTTGTTGATGAACTCCTGTGCAGGTTGTAATAGAATTGTGCGAAGTCCATAAAATCCACCCAATTCTTCTGACTTGCATAAACATAGTGTCTCAAATACTCTTCCAATAAAGCATCGATCTGTTCCGTTTGACCATCTGTTTGCGGTTAGTTGGCTCTGGTGAACTTCAATTCTGACCCCATCAAACCAAAGAGTGCTATCCAAAACCGTCCAATGAACTGAGTATCCCAATCAGTAACGATATCTTCTGATAGCCCCCAGTACTTAACTACATTCTGATAGAAAAGATTGGCTGCTTCCTCTACAAAACACGCATATGGTACAGGGATGAAGATAGTATACTTAGAGAACCTATCCACCATTACCAGAATTGATCAAAACCCATGAACTTTGGGTAATCCCCCAATGAAATTCATAGAAATGCTTTGCCATGGTTCGTCTAGAATTGGTAATGGCTGTAATAAACATGCTTCCTTTTTTCTTTCAGTCTTGTCTAGTTAGCATAGAAGACAAGTTCGTACATAGCCTTCAACCCAATGAACAAATGCAAACTCATGGATTACAATTTTGCCCAACTACCTATGCTGACTTGGAATGTCCCAAGGCTAGCCAACTGCCCACCTTGATCTTTGCAACATCATCCAATCAAGGAGGAATGCTTGAGCATCCACCATAACTACCTATAATTGTCTTTATTTGGCCTGGCCTTTGGCTACCTTGTGTTAGGAATCGAACTAGAAGGAAAAATCAAAGTGTGGAATATAAAAAATTTTCCTACAATTCCACAGCCCATGAATCTAACTATACATTAATACAAAAACAAAACCCTAACTAGAAGAGGGTTGAATTACTTACAGTTTGATTTGTCTTCCTCCTTTACTCCAAGCTTTGATTCTAGAGAGCAGTGAATCAGCAATCCAATTGTATTGCCTCCAATGGTATCCACACCTAGCTAGAGCTTCAAGTCTTTCCTTCATTCTTCCTTGTTGTTACTAGAGGTGGAGAAGAGAAAAGAGAGAGAGAGAGAAAGAGAAAGCCTCATTGGGAATTTCGGCCAGCCCTTAGGAGTGTGTAAAGTGTGATAATGTCACACATTATAAGAGGCTATATATAGCCTCCATTAGGGCCAACCATAAGAGGAACTCTAAATTACACAATAACCCCTCTAATTTGTATCTTATACAACCTTGCCTCTTAAGAACTATTCTTTTATTCACTCATACTCTTTCTCTCATAGACTTTAAAACTCTCTTAGCATGATCAATGTGTGACCCATTGGGTTCACATCATCAAGTAGTAGGAATAGCACAAAGTGTGGACAATGGAACTCTTTCCATTAAGAGTCTAATTAGAACTCCTTCCAATTCCTTAATTGATTATAACTCATTTATATCAATTAGGGCTTCTACTAATCATGAGTAACACCTAGCATATGGCTCATGGTGTGGTCTTTAATGAGGTGAATAGATTTCTAACAAAGAACCTTTTATTATAGTTTATATGTTACAATTACATGCTTTCATCAACACAATGTCTCCAATTGAACTGATAGGACATGGAAGTCTGTCAAGTCCTTAGTTCAATTACTTAATACTCAATCATGAATATCAACTCAATAATGAACTTATGGAAACTCCTTTCCATATTTATTCTACCATGGGCCTATGGATTTAATGAGTTATATCAATAAATGCTATATGAGACATTCTCTTTTTTTTCCTGAGAGTGATAGATTCCTTGTTGATCACTCACATGCCTTCACACACATAGCAATAGGGCCAATTAACACCTTTGTAGACCCCTAGAAGGATCTGCACTTAGTGTTATCAAACTTCTAAAGCTACATGCATAACATAACTATAGTATCTCAGGTCTAAGGATTACTTGTACCACTATAGCAATGAGAAACTGATTGACAGGTAGGTTAAAACTCCATTCAATTTATCTCATATCTTTGGTCACATTCAATGTACCTATTCTTGATTGTAGTGTCTCCACACAAATAGCTTGAGACTAGCTATCTTCCTAAAAAGTCAACCTAACAAGTGCTAGTCCTATGGTTCACTACTGTCCATCATAGTGAACCTTCAACTAAGAATGTTTTAGGAGTTTAGTACAAAGATATATTAAGAGTCTCAAAATTACAACTCTTTATAATTTCATATTCTCAACTCTAACTCCATGGACATATTATGTAAATATAAATGATGCATATAAACATAATAGAATAAACCCTTTCATTAAATCAATAATAAATGTGACATACATAAATGAAATCAAATGATTGGTCCTAATCCCTAAACAATCATCTCTATGATTGGCTCTAGGGCATAATCTTAACACCTTGTCCAAGGATGCATACACCACATTAGCAATAAGCCAACTGCTAACAACTGCTTGCATATGCCTTGCTACAACCCATGAATTTTCTGTTGTGTGTGCATTGGCTACTTAGCCAATCCGCAAATGCTTTGCTTAATCCGTGTTCATATATGCCATAACTGCACATGTGCCATAGCCCTTGTGCCAACGAGTGTGTGATACAAGCCCCGTGGCCATGTCCTTTTGATCCGTTATAGCAAGGTGTCACCCAACCCCTTACAAAGCTAACCATAGCCAACTGATGTTCGAGCAACTTGCTATGCCTTGGCTGCACATAGCCTAGGTGTTGTCCCATGGCAAGCACCGAGCTTTAATCACCACCCTTCCTACAGACTCCTTAAGATGATCACCAGACCAATAGGGGTTTATATTAATTATAATAAAAAGGTATAATAGGTCTCACAATTAATTCATGCATCTAAAAATCATGAAACTCCACCAACACACTCATGATATCATAAAATAACTTTACTAATTTTATGAACCCGAAAAAATACAATTTCATAATATTTACCAAACTGCCACTACCACTATTTGAACACTACTAAGGCCCATAGCATAGCTTAGCCAGCCTTAGCCAACCACGACCATATCAAGCTACATACAAACTTTGCTGTAACATTTGGTTTTCTAAGTGTCACGAATCGGGTCTTCAACCAAAAAGGCTGGCCCATTAGGTAGGGTTCCCCTCTCTACTTATATGCCCAAGACTCTCCCAGTGCCTATCCGATGTGAGATAGAGATCCGTGACATTCTCTCCCACCCAACCCACACAATGCCCTCGTCGTGGTTGGGCCCACCCTGTCTACTTATCCTGCATCCCATACCCTTCACAACCCCACACTTGATTACCTTCGATACCTCATGGGCCAAGGTGGTTAGTGTAACATCAGATAAGAGACCAGGTTTGCTCTGATATTACTTGACACGAGTCGGGTCTCCAACCCGAAAGGCTAGCCCATTAGGTGGAGTTGCCTTCTCCACTTATATGCCCAAGACTCCCCTAGTGCCTATTCGATGTAGGACAGAGATCCGTGACATTAGGCATGCCTCCCTCATGCCCTGGCCTTGGGTTAGCATGGCTGCTATATGCCACACATGCCAAGCCCTTGGCCTCGCCAAGAGCTAAGGTGCTAACAAACAAATGCCCTAGACTTGAAAAAGCCCTGAACTTAAAAGTCATATAAACTTGGAAGTACCCCTGAACTTAGAAATGGACCTAGAAATGCCCCAGACTTTAGAGAGCCTTGGAAAGTGCCCTGAACTGGGAAATAATCTAGATTTGGAAATGTCTCAAACTTTAAAGAGCCTCGAACTTGAAAATGATCTAGACTTGGAAATGGTCTAGACTTAGAAATACCCAGGATTTGAAAGAACCCTAAACTTGAAAGTGATCTGACCTTGGAAGTACCCTCAGATTTGGAAATGGTCCAAACTTTGAAATGCCTCGAACTTGAAAGATACCTCAACTTGGAAGTACCCCTAGACTTGGAAATGGTTTGGACTTAGAAATGCCTTGGACTTGAAAGTGACTTGGACTTGAAAGTGATCCAGACTTAGAACTACCCCCGGACTTAGAAATGGTCCAAACCTAGAAATACCTGAAACTTGAGAGAGCCTTAGAAAGTGCCCCGAACTTGGAATGCCCCAAAATTGAAAGAACCCCGAAGTTGAAAGTGATCCAGACTTTGAAGTTGTCACGACCTAAATTAATTAAGCTATGATCAATTACAAATAAACGGGTTTTTCTTTAATAAATCATTTGATAAAAAGTGGATGACACGTGTCAAAATCCCACTCATTTTTAAAAATTTGGGCATGACCTATCTATAGATAGGACATACCATCATAAAACCTGTTAGAAAATTCATTCCATATAGTTTCCTGTCATCCATACTAGTGGTATCATCCCATGCATGATGCGTCACATTCCACATATACACAACCTAGTGCTCTAACCCTTCTTATAGTTAGGATTTTATGTTTTGTATGAACTACAATCAGACTAATGGGCTTTAAGGAATTGTATTATGATTTTTGTTATTCATTATGTTCTATGTCGTAGTTTTTCTCTACACCAACTCCTTACAGTGGTATCAGACGACTAATGGAGTGGAAAACACAGCAAGACATCCCATAACCGTAATAGTTCGACTCCAATGACCTCTTATTTATTACTTTTACCAAGTATTCATTAATTCCATTTCATGCATATATGATTATGCCCAACATGAAATGCAATAAATCATAAAATGATTTTTACCCAAAATCATCTCCAAAAATATACCACATAAACCATAGTCAAAATAATTTCATAATTATACCCAATTATGACAAATTAGACAACATAAATACCCATTTATGATTACAACCTTAAAATCATAAACTAAAAGTATCAATTACACATGTGAATATTAACCATCAAATCCATACATCTACACTCCATAAAATGTGTAAAATAAACCAAAGTTCACAATAAACATAATTTCCTAAATTACGATATCAAATACCCACAATCCCATTTCAAGATTTATTCCACAAATCATCTCTACACATAATCAGATTCCATAAATGACAATTATCATGATCATATATACCCTATTATTATGTCAACAGTTTTAACCTGTAAAAATTGCACCTACCTTAACATTGATGTGAGAAAATGCAAGATTTATGTTGTAAGAGTGTAGATCGAAGCCTAAGATGAACATATAAGCTCCCTAAAGCATACCCTAGCTTCCAATTACCATGATTGATGAAGAGAATGGAGATTCTAACTCTAAAATGCAACCAAACCTCACAAATACCATGAATAAACGCAAAATATAAAAATATACTGACTAAATCCCAAAAAGAATGCAAACCTTAGCTTTAGACATGATAAAATACCTTCAAACATAAAATGAAGGTTGGTCGTAAGTGAATCCAAGCTGAAAATGAGGAGATCCAAGGACAAAATGCATAAAATCCATAGAAAAATGGAGGCAGAACCATTCTCTCTCCAAGCCGTCTCTTTCCTTCTCTCTCTATATCTCTCTAGCTCTTTTTCCCTTTCTTTCACTCTAAAGTGCTGAGAATGAGTGACATAGGTCGGGGTTTGGGAGTTTCAAAACACCCTAGGAGCACATGCGTCTTTTTTTAAACTTATATAAAAACTGTCCATCGAAAATTTCAAATGGCTGAAACCAAATCAGAAATTTTCCCTTCTCTCTGGAATTTTCAGTCGGCTTAAAATGCAACTTTCAACCGGCTAAAAGTTGCCTTTCAGACAGCTAAAATATGTTTCAGACATCTGAAACACACAGATAACTGAAAATTGACAATCAGTTAGGCTTCACCCTAATAGCACAAACCACAACCTTCTTTTCATTAAAAACATTTAATTAAATTCTATTTACTTTAAGTTATTTAATGAAAATAAGCAAATAACCACCCATTTGAATCCAAACAAAATATCAAAAAAATCAAATTCCAAGTATATCAAAATGTTTTAGTACAAAATCTGTCTCCAGACAAAATTTTCAAAAACAAACATGTGAGGAAACCAATCCAAACATAATAAAATAAAATCCCATAAAATCACAAATGTCTTATAATAATATAAACTTCTATTACCACAAAAAATTATCATTAAAAATGAAGATTTATGAAAATTTTTAGGGGGAATGGAACCCAAGACCTTTTGCTTGACAAGAGGCCCTAAGTCTCTAGTCACTTACCATGCCTAAAAGTATGATTAATGTACAAGTGTCATTTCAACATAAAATCATGAACCTTCTCAAGCAAACTAACAACAAGACATGAACGACTTTGTAACCATACACACATATGGCTAACTTTTGATACTAGAACTTGGCAACATAGAACTAAGTCCTTATAGCCTTTAAAAATTATTTCAATTGGATTTTTTTTTGTTAATCTGCGAAAGGAATTCATTTTAGTGGGTGTTTGGTACACCGTTTGAGAGGCCTCAAAAGACCATGTGAAGGATAAAAGTCATTTTCATTATTTTACAAGTATTTGGTGAGTCACTCAAATTGTCTTTTAGAAAAAGTCATTTACTCTAAAAAGTAGTCTAGCAAAATTTATTAAGAGTAACTTTCAAAATGACATTTTCGAAAAGGCAAAAGAGTGTAAGCAATAAAACTAAAAAATCTTGATGTTTATCCATTTTTCACAGAAGGACTTTTAAAATGTATGTTCACCAAATATCCATTTTTTAACCAAAAAGACTATTAAAATGTATGCTCACCAAACATCCATTTTTTTCTTAAATGCCTTTTTAAAAATGACTTTTTGAAATTGTTATAAACACCCGATTTTGTCCCGCCTAATGTTTTCAAACCCCTTTAATCCATCTGGTGAGGTTTGGCATTATTAGGGACTTTGTTGGAAGAATTTTAACAAGTGGATATGATCATAGAAATTCTTCGGGTTGCAAACATAAGAATTGATATATATATTGGTCAGGTTGCGTATGCAACACCCTATGGTACGTACACATCCTAAGTGAAAGCATATTGACGTAGCGGAAAGCGTATGAAAGAAAAAGGTCACCGCCTTCTTCTTAGAAAATACTCGAATCCACGAGCAAAGAGAAAACAACTCGAATCCACGAGTAAAGAGAGTAAATCTCAGAAAGAAATTCTTATTAAATCATAACATCACCTTACAATGAAAGGAGGTAGCCTTTATATAGGCTACAAAACCTAATTCAACTAGAACTATAACTTTAGGAAAGAAATAACTAGAATAAGGAAAAATACTAAAAATTCTAAAAATAAAGAAATTCTAATTAAAAGCAAAAATCAAAGCCCTAAACTTAAGCAGCAAGATGGCCAAATAAGGACTCCAAACGGACTTATAGGAATCCAAATTGAATAAGGAAAAAGAGTGGCCGGCAAGGAAATTCGTAATAGGAAATCTGCTGACGACCGTAGGTACGGTTGGCCTGACCGTAGGTACGGTTGAAGGCAGAATGCGATTATGCAAAAACTGCTCCTAACCGTAGGTACGGTTTGCTTGACCGTAGGTACGGTTATATGCAGAAAGTTATTTTGGCTTCTGATCAGTCTTAATTTCTGTCCTACATCACATATGCAACCTTGTTCAGAAAACGAAAATACTTAAAATGAAATTTCTTTGTCTCCAAGGCCACTCTCGTATATGGAAACGTGGGATTTCAGCAATGACTGACCAAAGGGATTCGAGGAACCCTCCTCTAACCCTGTTTCACCTCTATATAAACATCTTTTGATCTGAAGGAGGATCTTCAACCATCATACCTACTACAACTGTAAGGAGGCTAGGGTTTTAGAGGAAGAAGGTGAAAGACCTTAAAAGGAAGGGATTGCTGTGATCATACTGCTGGGAGAAGGTAATTCAATCAAGAGTTCATCAAAATGCAAACCTGAGGGTAGTACTAAAACTCTTTTTCCTTTCTTTTTGCTTAATTTTCTTAGATTCATTTAATCTTATTATTGTGATTTGCCTGCATTTTGGATTTATTCTAGCGTGATTGCATGGATAGCTTTTAGATAATCATGTGCGAATGGAGATAGATTTTTGTTTTCCTATGTAAATAATTTATTTGATATCATCCATATTTAGAATTAGTATTCTTTATTTAATTCTTTTTTTTTTTTTTTTTAGTCATTTGTTGTTTATTTATTTTTTGATTGATTCTTATGCTTACCCATTGCACTCATATCAACTGATGATGTGAATGAATATTTGGATTTAGCAAATATACTCTTCGTCTTCCTACGTCATTTTATTAATTTGTTTCTTTTCCCTTCACTGAATATCATGTACATAATGAATAGTATGAATTTAGGTTTATAACTGTTGAAATTTTGTGATAGAAGACAAGCCAGAAGCTTGCGTATTCAACCACCTTTATTGCATACACACCCTTAACGGTTGACAGGCAGATTGTTTTATTTATTTGTTTTTGTGGTTTAGTTGTTTATTTCTAGTAGCTTTGGGATTCATGTATATCTACATCTTTGCTCTCAAATGCTTTTTAACTCTTCTTTATTTATTTTTGATATGTTATTTATCATCCTTTGCGTGCCATTATATTGTATTCATGATATTGCATATTTGTATTACTAAGGTTAAATTCAATTAAATACTTAATTAATTAAAGCCAATAATCATGTGTGAGGACTCATTTTAACCGGGCATTGTTGGGTGCCTAAATACTTCCCAATAATGTATTCTAATTTCAAACCGAGATATGTCTCTGGTTATGATGAGTTAGACCTTGTTAGGGGTCATTTAGTTTCCAAAGTTAAATCGAGTAGCAACTCATCTACGCTAGTCCTCATGGCTAGTCAGTGTATTCTTGAGGCGCGTGGTTTAAGACGTAGTGCTCACAAATGCCTTTCTCCAAAAGACCTTTTTTTTTTGAAACAATAAGCCAAACACACCTATTTAATTTGGATTAACAAAGAAATAGACAATTAAAGCAACCATAGTATGAAGAGAAGGAAATTAAACTAATGGTACAAACTATTTTTTTTTTTTTAATAGGAAAAAATAGATTACATTAGAATTAAGAAGAGATTATTACATCATAAAGCACCTCGATCCACAACCAAATGGTACAAACTACTTTAAGAGTGAAAGATTGAGAAACCTTGAAATCAAGGGGAAAGTACAAGAAACCCTACTAAGTTTTAACCCTTTTACACATAACCCCCTTAAAGAAAAAATCGATATAATGTCCATCCTTAGTTAGGTTTCGGATGAAAAATTGAATAGAAATTTAGTGAAAAAACACTAAAGGAAAGGAGCATATGGGAAGGATATAGTGTTTTTTTCACTCAATTTCACCCTGAAACCTAACAAAGGGGGGAAGTTGCATCAATTTTTTCTTTAAAAGGGTGCTTATGTGAACAATGGCTAAACATCATGGGGGTACATTGCTTATAATTTACCGAATTCATTGACAATTTCAAAAATTTTGTACTTTCATTACAACTGCCTGTCACCCCACCACCCGTAGTGCACCACCTCCAGTGAAATGTGCATTGTCAAACCACACCACTTATTCCATGACTTGACTACCATCACTGTAATTGCACATCATTGTTTGTGCCATTCTTGCTAGCTAAGCAAGAAGTGACCAGTGACGCATATAGTTTGGATTGAGCGTTTCCAAGTCATACACTAACTGGACTGTCGTTCGGGGGACTCGATGGCCACCTTTTATTAACAAATTTTGGCAGGCTATTCCCCAACCAAGTTAAAAGGCGAGTTGTATGAAGCAGTATAACAAATACAAACACCCCAATGCAAGTAGCAAATGATTTTGCGCATATCTTGTCAACTCGATTCCAGTCGTCGTCTGGGGTTAGCATGTCTAAGGAAACAAGATAAGTGAGCGCCATAAATGAAACCGTAACACTCATAGCTATCATCAATAGCCATGTCGAAAGCTTATTCTTGAGAGGAAATCCACTTACCATTAGAAGGATAATGCTCAAGGATGCTACCAAAGACACCGTATTGTAAGCTAAGAAAATGGAGTGTGCCGCTGGGATTTCAGTGGCTAGTACGGATGTTCCAGCTTGATGGCTGCTTGTAGTTTCTGGCCATACACCTCCTGGTGGGTTGATTCCAGATTGGAAAGCTATGGTTGCTGTCACCGTCGCTGTCACCATTAAATTACCACGCGCCTCTTCCAAATAGTTACTATCGGCCTTGAGGTACACTTTCCAAGCTTTTGATAGCAAATTTCGGGCTTTACTTTGTGAAGCAACTGGTGATGCAATCAATTTAGTAGTGGGCTTTTCAATCTCTGGCACGTTCTTTGTTGGATGTGGGAAAGTTTTAAGATCCTTGGCTCTTTGGACGCCGGCCTGAAGAAGAAAGTCTCGGATTTCCATGCTTTTTAAATCTTTTGGACACTGCTCTAACGCATCCAGGGCTGTAAGACCGTACCCATTCAAGGCATTTGCTTTTATTTTGACAGCCTTGCTTGAAACCAAGTATTTAATGATCTGCGCAAGGAAACAATCACAGATCCTTATGATCTATCTTTCTTTTATAGCCATTAGAAGCGTGAGATGCAGCATGCATCGGTTAGACAATTTGTGACAATAATCCATCATGGCCATAAAAATGGATCGAGTATGTAATTAATTTCTTATCATTTCCTATATATTGGGCCAAAAGCAAGACCATCGTTGAAAAATTAATTAAGTCTGTTTTGCAATCACTGACAAATCATGACCATAAAAATGCAAAATAATTAATTGATAAAACTTTCTCCTTCCTAAATGATTTACAAAAATACATACCTCCATCTGTTTTAGGGTCGCAGCCAGATGCAAGATGGTATTGCCATAATCATCCTTTGAGTTAACTAGCTCCTCGTTTCTCTCCAAATCCGCCAACAATTTCAAAGCCTCCAATCGATTATATCTCACACATAAGTGCAAAACAGTCTCTCCGCCGTCGAGTTTCTCACTAGTCGACTCAGGTCGAGCCCGAATCAATTCTGGTATGACCTCAACTCGTCCTTTCATGGCTGCAAGATGGAGAGGGATCCTTCCATCGCGATCACGAACGAGGCACATAGTGGAGCTCACACGCAACAACTCTCGGACAATGGCGGTGTAACCCTTGACGGCAGCCAAGTGAAGCGGGGAGTGTCCGAATGAGTCTAATTCGGTAGCAAGATCGGGATTTTGGCTCAAAAGTGCACGTGTGAAGTCGAGGTGACCGCGTAAGGCAGCGATGTGTAATGGATTTTCGTCAAAGCAATTGACTGTAACTCTATCGAGAATGAGTTTGTCTTCTTGGATCAATGTCTTCAAGGTATGTACATTCCCACTTAGTGATGCTTCATACAGCCTTCTCTCCATTACTACTCTCTCTCTCTCTCTCTCTCTCTCTCTCTCGATATATATATATATATATATAGGACGATGATCAGGTAAGCACGTGCCAATATATATATAGAACGATGATCAGGTAAGCAAGTGCCAATATAACTTATATCAACACTCGCATTAGAAGTTATACTTTGTGCATTAGTGGGTTACATAGTACATTGAGCCAATGTAAAGGGCATAACCCCTAATACATAATGCTGATATAACTTATATCAACACATGCTGACCTAATCAGGACTATATATGTGCGTGTGTGTGTGTGTGTGTATATCTCACTTTCTATATTTCCTCTAACAAATGCTAACCCTGTGATTTATTCTCTCTTCCACACTGGTCCCTCTTAAATTAATTAAGGGTTTGCTTGTGTGTACAATTCAAAATTAAAAAATTTAAGAAATTTTATATAGAATTGAAAGCACAAATCTATCACATTAAATTAGAATATTTAAAGATGTTGGAGTCGTCACTATAATTGATTATATATGATCGATCAATTCTTAGAAATTCACGAAATACCACGATTTTGGACTTCCACTATTATGTGTGATGATGACTAGTTATCATTTTTTTGAATTTGTCAATCCAATGTGATGGAATTAAGCCTTCAATACTGCATAAAACTTCTCAAAATGTTTAATTTTGAATTGGAGGCCCAAACAGGTCCTAACCTTCCCACTTAGTTGCTTAATTAGCAAAATTAAAATAAATAAATGCTAAAGCTCCCACTTAGTGGCTGATGCTAGCTCCCACTTATATGTATATATATCTTATCCTGGATATATAGTAATATTTTGCCTAAGAGTAGAATCTATTAAATGAAGTGGTAACATTAAAAGGTGGATTCCAGCTGATGCATATGTCCATTATTCCAACACCTTGCATTAAAGCTGTCTTGGGATAGGACAGAGAGGTTAATGCTTAATTCACATGTTAATCCAATTATTTATAATGCACATGGACGGTGTAGATTCTGTCAATCTGGAGAAATACACCGTCATCCGTCCTGGACTGGTGTCATCCATGTGAAACTTATTATATATTTATGGAGTGTAGATTTTGTTTTAGGGAATTAGTATTATTTTAGTAGTGGGGAGGATCTCGGACATAACTTTCTGTACACTAATTAAGCATGTTAATTACTCGAGGCTGCGCCAGGTTAGTGTCAACTTGATCTTCCTGACTCAATTGGGCAACAGCCACTTGCTCCACAGCTGGTTTCCTTGGGAAGAGATTGATGAGGAATTAGCAGCTCAAGACCCACCAATAGGCAATTCTAAAGAAGCCCATGACTTCACAAGCTTAGCACAAGTGGTGCCCATTGCTATGACGAGGGGAGCCGATTCCCCCCATATTTTTATCACCCCCTAATGTTTTAGGTTTCTAAGGTTTTATACACAATATAAAAGGTTTTTACGAAAATTTGACGCTTTGCCCACTAGGAAACATCATTTTAAACAAATTTGCAAAATAAAAGTTTTCTAAAATCTATTATTTAAATAGACTTTTTAGTCATTTATAGCTTTTATTTCATTTTTTGCTAAAAAGTCTACTTAAACGATAGATTTTGGAAATAAATTCTCTTAAAAATGATTCAAAATGATGTTTTCTAGTATACCACGCGACCGTTTTTCATTAAAAAACCTTTTATATCTTGCATAAAATCTTAAAAAACTAAATTAAAGGGGGGTTTGATAAAAGTGCAGGGCAATAGCCTTGTTCTCGATCTAGACCAGCTTCAGGCCCAATTCCGGTTAAATGTACCAATGGAAATTTCGACGGCAAAGAGTGAGTGGAGTTTCTTCCAAGTCAAGTGATATCACTTATATATATATATATATATATATAATGAAGTAGGTCGTAATGTTGAAAGAGAGAGAGAAAAAAAACTCTTCTTTTGTTAGAAAAGCTGGATTGCTTTTGCACAGGTGGGAAATTCCCAAAAAAGACCTATTTTATATTCAATAGATGTAATTTTTCTGAAAAGTGGTAACCTTATTTTATTTTTATTTTTCTCAACAGTTGTATCTTTTCAAACCAATAGGCACATTGTTTCAAAGGCTTTACATGATTTATAAATAGCCAACTTCCAATTACAGGAAATATATATAAAACTCTCCTTTCTTCTTTCTTCTTTCTTTCTTCTTTCTTTAATATGTATTAGTTTTATAGTTTCATAGAGAATTCTTGGAAAATCTTCGGAATTGCTATTTGTAGATTTTTGGGTTGTGTTGAATCTTGGAGGGGATTTGCTTAAGAACCCATTAGCAACTCTTTTGAGTGGGAGAAAATATCGTCTTAAAGAAAACAATTATTCGCGCCTCAAAAGCCTAATGAGAGTTCTATTTCATCAACAATTTCACCCATAATATCTCCTCACCTCTTATGAGGTGATAGTCTTGGGGTAGTGAGAGCGCTTTTTATGTAAAACCATGATTTATGTTGCCCTGTGAGTAAATTTTTACTTCTTTCAAAAAATTTAATGGTAATTTATGCAGATCTGGTAGAAAATTGTTGGATTGTGGGCTCTGCAAAAAATCACCAATTTTATGAAAACCTAGGTGAAACTGTTGCTTGATTGACATAAAAATCATTTAGCGTTATTTGGAAAAATATAGCAAGTTATCGGAGGCATGGCATGATGGCCCCTCGTTAGGATATGATGTTACCTGTTCTGTGAAAAACTCATGCTTGATATCGATTTCCATAGGCAAAAAATAAAATATACCATACAAAATGCTGAAAGTGTTTTTATGTTGAATGGGTTATTTGCACTTTGGTTATGAGTTACATTGGCTGGTTCTTTTTATAATGTCACAGAAAGCATATACTTAAGCCAGAGAGCAAGGATTCCAGAAAGTGAATTTCGATATTTGTAAGTATCCACCCACCGTTAAATTGAATGACTGAGGTTTACATCATATACAAAGAAACAGCTTTCATATACAACAAATATGGCCGAAAATTGCGGCTACCATCGTAAATTACAATCAAAGAGCTCAGAGGCTGACCAAAAAAATGTACTAAAAGGGGCTGAAAAAGCCCCACAAACACAAGAATAGGCCCGAGCTGAGAGCCTGGAACAACTTACTTGACCCTAATGCATATTTCTTTTGTTGCTTGGTATGACATCAAGAAGCACTACAAGCTAAACACACCCACACTCTGAAGAACAATACCAAAAATAAAAATAAAAAAAGGAAGGGGGGAGTTGAAAAAAGAATCCACCCAGACACAACAAATTCTAACCTGGAGAAAGGAATAATATATAAATACACATCGAGTAGATGGAGAATGCGAAACTATGCACAGATTTGGCAGCATGTAGATCTTGGAGGTGCAAAGAGCAGCGCCAAAGGAAGATGATACGGAGTTGGTGGAAAAATAAAAATCGCTCTAAATCATTCTGAGCGTTGCAATAAGAATGTAAAGCCTGAGTTCTCACGAATCAGAGGTGGAGGATCAATGTCAGCTATTTCTATCTGTTCCATAGACTTGGAAATGTCGTCCACCGAGAATGGAATGCTGCATTAATAAAACAAAGAAAAAGACAAAATTGCTGATTTAATGATGCAAATAACACAAGATTAAGGACAGATATAAATAATTAGAGCAATGCTAGAAAAAATGAACTCTTAGACAGAATGACAGCCATTCATCACTTTCCCTTTCTTTTCAAAATCAACTGACATAGCATTAGAGTCAAAAATGCACCCAACACAGAGTTCATACTGGAATTCCATAAGATCATTTTCATATGAAGCATGTCGCTGTGTTGGAGACCATTACCTTGAGTCGTCATCCAATAAGAAAGAACTGCTGACAGCATTGTTTGAGTCCTCCGTCATCAGAACTCTCATACTTGAAATAACCTGCAATTTGAGAAAAGTTTTTAAGTGAAAGTTTCACAGAAATATATCTGCAACAACCGGGAAAGAGGTCCACAGATCAAGACTTGGAGAAGAATGTGAAAGGAATGGACAGGAATAAAAATGCACAACTGCTGGACGATGGACGCAGTGAGGGACTCTCATTGCCAAGCAAACAGAGTTTAGTTAAGAATGGAACCATTAAAATGGATTCAGAAAATAAAACGGATTCAAAAATGCAAAGGGGCTCGATAATTTATCCAGAAGCTTACAGGTGTCAAAAAAGGAGGCAAAAAAGAAAGAAACAATTCTTCAATTCACAGATGAAACCAATTGTCCAATTATAGTTTAGAATTAGCTTCAGTATTATCAGACAGCCCTCAAAGAGAATGAGAATTGCCACATCTGATTAGGACTCACATCTGAAGATACACTGTGTGTACCATATTTGTCATCCCAGTACATCGTACTGATCCGGTATAACTGCTGCATGCTGAGCACCTGAAAAAAAAGGAAAATTAAAACTGAGACATACATGCACACACACACACACACACACACACACACACAGAGTCAAGGGGAATTGTTGCTCACTGGGCAAAGATCATTTGTTATTTCTTTCAAGGTCTTTTTGGGCTTTTGATGAATGACCTGATTTGGCGGAAATATTAAAGAAAAAGAAAAGGTAAATAAATAAAATGAGTGACCATAATGACAATGTTGAAAACGAAAGAGTAGAAAAAGAAATCAAACCAGGAATCCAACTGCTTGTCTGATATGCTTCAGTTCATCCCAAGCTGAGCCTGCATACTGAATTTAAAGCAGAGGGTATGATTAGTCTTACAGAAGAGACAGGAATGAAACAAGATTACTAGAGATTAATCAATATCACCTCCTCAGTTGCATCATGGCACCACTGCTCTAACTCTGCCAATCCTGCTTTCACATATTCCCCGTTGCTGAATGAGCAACATTCACGTCGCAAAAGAAGGCTGCAGTGTATATGTCATTTATAGAGGTTAAATTATTATATAATCAAGACAATGAGAGTTGTTAAGGAAGAAAAAAAGTTATGTTTGAATGAATCTAGAAATCACACTCCTCCGAAGGAGCCATGTCGATGTCCGACACATACCGGACACCAACACTTGCCCGACATGCCTCCGACATGAGTCGGACATGGCTGTAAGATATCCTGCAATTAAAAATAATAATTTGATTTCGGACACGGCTTTGACCCCAAGGGACACGGCTTTGACACTTCAGGGAAACAGCAGGGTAAATTTTATAGATTTTTATTATAGTTGGGTACTTTTGCAAAAATACAAAAGTATGTTAAATGAGGCTTTTATTGAGCTCTCAGCCTCTCAACTCTCATTCACGAACCACAGACAGAGAGAGAGAGAGAGAGAGGGATTTCACACCAATAGAAGGATTTCACCATATGTATATTTATTTAATTATTTAAAAAATATTTATTATACATACATACATACATATATATATATATATACACACACATATATACATATATATTATATACACATATATATGTGTATATGTGTGTATACATATATATATGTATATATGTGTATATATATGTATATGTATATACATATCTATGTGTGTGTGTGTGTGTATATATATATATATACACATATGTATATATGTGTATATGTGTATAGATATGTATATATGTGTATATGTGTATATATATATACACATATACACATACATATCTATACACATACACATATATGTGTATAGATATGTATATGTATATATACACATATACACATATGTATATATGTGTATATATACACATATATACATATGTGTATATGTGTGTGTGTATATATATATATATATATACATATGTGTATATGTGTGTGTGTGTATACTCCGTCCGTTCCTAATTGACTGTCCCCTTTGAAATAACACGCTTTTTTAGTAAAACCCACTAAATATTTTCACATCAATTTATATGTTTTGACATTCCAATTTTTCCCTCAAGTGTACAAAACATTGGAAAAAAGAGAATACCCTTTTAAGGGTATTTTAGGAAATTAAATAAAAGAATCTTTGACTTTTAGATAATAATTTTGAAACATCCCAAAAGGGAAAGAAGGCCAATAATTTAGGAATGGAGGGAATATATTGTTGTATCCCCGCCATGTCATGTCTTAGGTTTTTATGAATCACCATGTCAAGGTGTCTCTGTCGTGACCATGTTTCGTGTCGTAACCGTGTTTCGTGTCGTAACCGTGCCTCATAGGAATGCATTTACCTGTTGAATAGTTGAACATTGATGAATGAAAATATCTGGGTGAACACCTTGCGAACTAAAAATGGAGGAACCTGTACAATCACAATATTAAAAAGAGTGATGCCTTCATAAGAAGACAGGTAACAATTCTTGGGCACCATATTTAAAACGTCCATACTCACATAGTTGGCTCTCATTGTCTTCAAGTAATTGTTTAGGCTTTTCACGATGCTTTGCCAATGAGCAATCAAAGCTTGTTGAGCTACAGCATTAGCTTGTGAACGTCCCTTCACTAAACTAGCCCGGGATGTTCTAGGTGCCTGCATAGTAATGAAAAGATACCTGAATATAGATCATGAATATATCGGATATCCAAATAGAGGCTACAAAATGAACATACAATATGCACAAAGAAAACATGGACTAAATAATCAGCGAAGGTTTTTAAACTTTGATCAGAGATTAACATTGGCCTACAGGTGGAACCCTTGGATCCTCAAACCTCATATGATGGCGTCCATTATTTCCCATAAGTTCAGATAAATTCTAAAGGGAAAAAATCTTAAAATCTTGAATGCAAAACAGGAATACGCTTCTTTCATGTAAATCGACAGACATGATCAAAATGTATGTACGAAGGGGTGTCTGTTCAACAGACATTCTTTCTAGGAACATTGATACTGGTTAGGGATCAATGATCTCCAATAGGAACAAATTTTGGGCAGTCCACATATACACAAAAGGAAAACATCAAGCAAACGTATAGTGGTATTACATTTTGGTTTCCACATGGCTCAGGAAGTGGAATTAACTGGTGTGTGTTTCAAATTATGTAATACACAACAACTGAATGTAAGAAATTAAGTAAATATTTGATCATCCAAATGATTACAGATATAGTTTGTAAATTGACCCGGACTATATCTGTAATCCATTTAGATTATATTAGAGATTCTAGATAACGTAAATATTGGTCTTTCTGACAAGGTAAATTCAAATGATATTAAAGAGGAAAGAGAACAAAATGGGAAGCTCATAATTTCCAGGTTGTCAAAAGATGGCCTTTGGACTTGTTTCGAATTTCTATGTTTTGCAACCAAATAATTCTCCACAAAAGGAAAAGAAACAAACAAACAAAAAAGGAGGAAGAAGAAGAAGAAGAAGATGATGAAACAATTGGCAAAAGACTCTTCAGAAATTAGTGTTCAATGTTATTCTCTTGCCAGCTAATTATGGCAAATGAGTGCGTAAATACAAAAATAGCATTACAATTTACAATTACCTGGATACATAGACCGAGCAGTGGGGAGATCTCCTTTTTCAAATTATCTCTAATCATTCCATATATCTTCTCAAGGAAGGCCGTGAGTTGCTGTTTAAAAAGCAAAGCTGGATATTTGGCCTCAACTTGTCGTAAGTCATCTAGTCCACCAAGTATCCGACTGTTCAGAAATGAGAACCCAGCACTTTGTGGAGATGCTCTAAGTCCCTATAAATATTAGACAGAAAAACAGCAGGGAAACATAACTACATAAACTACATCAAACTTCCAGGACGAGATACATTTAACAAGATAAAACAAATAATTGTTTCGTACTTGAGACATCCTCCCAAACAGTGAAGCTGAGGTTGATCTTCGCCGTTGTGGAGTTAAGCTAGCTGCTCCACTTGCTTTCAGTGTGCGTTGAAGAAGCAATAGCAGTGTTGATGAATTAGATAACCAATAAGACAACACGTCATTGTTATCATGGACCTTCAGTCAGGTGAAATTGAAATATAAGAAAACATTGAATAGTATTTAAATACAAACATAAATAAATTCATAGTTAGTTTACTCCATCAATCCAGCAGAAATATTTAGTGCCATTAAACAAATCACATTCCATTTACCTGAGATAACTTATTTCGTTGATTGTTTCAAAACAGACCATGTACAGATTATTAAACACATGTCATGACACCAACTAAAACAGAGGTTCACATATACCTCTATTGCTGTGGCTATTGTTTGAATGATACGATCAAAAACACTAGTTCTTTCAACCTCAAATGACCTCCACTTGTATATTAGACAAGCAGAAATAGGCCTGCCTCCAGAGAATCCTAGATCTTGTGTAATACACTTTATTAGCAGGTCTTGGTTCTCCTGCATCAGAAAAGAAGATAGCCTCAAATAAAATATAAGGGGAAAAAATGTCTGGGAAGTATAAATCTAAAACTAAATATCAAATGCATATCAAGCCTGCCTCCAATTGTATTTTTTGCTTTATAATTAACTCACCTGCTGCTTCTCATTAAGAGATTTTTGGGGCTTTTCCTCTGTTTCAGGTTCTCGTGGATTGGGTAGTGCAAGTGTTGAATCCTGGGATATTATAGTATGGGAGGTCACAAATACATCACTTCAATCCTCAATTCAGAACATAGCATCCACTAGAAGTGAAAATTTACTCTTACCGATGCTTTTTTTGCTTCTCCATTTTGAACATTCCCATTCTCCGGAGTCCTCTGCAATTCAGATAGAAAACAACTCAAAGTAAAAAACTTTCTTTCATTGAATATGCCAGTGATGGTACAAATGATTGTCATGCTGTTATCACCTGAATGATTGTTGTCTTTGGTCGTGCAGATAAAGCTTTACCAGTTGGTGATATGGCCAGTGCTTGTTGACGGAGTACTTGATTCTCAGATTCTAAATTAGAAAGCTTCTCTTCAAGCCTGAATCGTAGGGAGAGATAAGTATTAAAGTAATTCAACTGTTTGCATTCAGAACATTTCCTCATGTATATCTCCGTACTTATTATGGGCTCCCACATTCATTTCAAGGTTCCATGAGAAGCCCAATGTTGCAAGATTTAGACTTAATTAGCACCTAGTTAATCAAGGGATGTACTGCAAAAAGGCCCATTAAGAAAGAAAAACTTGCATCTGAAAAAAAGCTACTACTGAACCACATTCACAAAATTTGGTGGCCGAAAGGTCAACATGCTGTGGCAATTTAGGACTAAGTAGTTGCATTTTCATCCAAGCAGCTGTATATCGGAAAGAAGACAATAAAGGTGATGGTGGAATAAACACAAAGGAGAACAACAGTTGTCTCAGGATTTCCAGACAAATTATGTGATTTGAGCAACAAGTATTAGATAAATTCCATATGTTTTCATTCTGAAAATTCTGTTACAAACCTCTGCACTGAATCTTGAAGCTGATCCACTTTCTTTTCTGCATCTTCAAGATTCCTTGTCAGTTCCTCATTTTTGGCCTGAGCAATGGCATTAGCTTGCTTGGTTTCTTCTTTTTCTTGTGTCTCTGATAGCAGCAATGCCTGTGCATATTACAAAACTCTTGTCACACATAGTGCCCGTAACTTCAAACTGTGGTACTTATAATAAGATATTATTCACAATGAAACAGTGAATCCTGAGGCACAAAAAGCTTTGATTTCCTCTTGTTGTAACTAGAGATGGCAAAGTTGACCCGCCCCACAAGGGGCCCACCCTGCCCCACTTCTATAAGGTCAGGTTTTTGTATTTTTAACCCCAAAAAAAAAAAAAAAAAGGGCCTTGGGTAGGGTTCAGGGCAAGGTTTTATTTTGCGTTTGGGTACAGTCAGTTATGGTTTACATATGCCCCAATCTGTAGACCGCCCTGACTATAATTTTACACTTTTTTCCCTCTCTCTCTCTCTCTCTCTCTCTCTCTCTCTCTCTCTCTCTCTCTCTTCTTTTTATTTTTTAATCATCAACAAGAAAAAATTTTATTATTAAAAAAAAAGGAGTACAACTGAAGGAGGACCAGATGTCATCCTACAGAACAAAAGAAAGCAAATAAAATAAACAGACTGACTTCCAATCAAGCTTAATAGCAAACAAAGGTATCTCTCTCTCTCTCTCTCTATATATATATATATAATCTTAAGCAAACCCTAGCCTACATCTCTCATTTGGGCAATTTGAAAAAAAAATGTGTATATATATGTGTGTATATATGCATATAACAATAGTTGAAAAATAGCAAAAAATTGAATGAAAATGAGAAGGCAAAAAATAAATAAAAATAAACGGTTGCTAAGGTGGGGCCGGGTATGGGTACCTCAAGGAATTAATAATTTAATAAGGTCAGGGATGGTTAAACATTTTCTTGCCCCATCAGGTTTCGAGGAAGGTCGGGTATCGGTTTTTCAAGGCCAGGTTCGGGGAGAGTATAGTGCCGAGCCACCCCATTGCCATTCCTAGTTGTAACTTCATATGCTTCCAATAAAGTCTACACAGTTACGGGCACATACTTAATGTATATATTGGCCCCTGGGTGTAGTGGGAAATGAGGAAGAGTTAACTAAAGCGCTCCTTGTAAGCAACGTGAGGGGAAAGGAAAATTGGATTTATTTGGATTACTCTTTATATGGTATTTCATATATGGTTATTTTAACAATTTATTACGTCTAGCAGTTTAGGAATAGACTAGCTTCATGGGCTTTATATTATTATAATGGGTTGGGCCATAGTTACTTATGGGTGAAGTAATTAGAAACCTAGTAGAATTAGAAACTTAGTTAACTTGGGGAGCAAATTTATTAGGACTATAAATAAGAATGTAATAGCCCTAGTAGGGGTGGAGTAATATGGAGTAAAATACTTATTTTAAGTTGAGTACGGAACTCTTCATTTGTCTTAGTGTGGATCTCAAACAAACGGTAGTAGTTTAGGGTTTTCAAAATAAACTTTCCAAATATTCAAATTTACCAGTCATGCATGTATTGTTTTGGAAGACTTCACACACTTCCATTTTGGTGCCTAGGGGATGGGGTAAGAACACAATCTAGCATTTGAGAAATCCTTATATAGCTTCTGCAAGTACAGAATGTTGCTTATATATAGAGAGCAATACTTGCAATCAATTAATTGCACACTATAATCTCAATATTTGAATGCATCTGCCAACTAAAATGCAATTTCAATTCAACATCAACTTGACGGCAAAAAATGCCTCCATTGAGTGGAGCAACCACTACACATTGATGTGGCATTATCTTTTGTTCTCATTGGTACACTTCAACACTAATACTCTAGAGCAAGACTTAAAGAATTGGCAGAGAAAATATGAGCATTTAGTGATCATTATCCATACCAATTGGTAGGTTTACCTTCAAACTTTCAACTTCAGCTGTTAATAAATCAACCCTTTCTGTATCTTGGATTATAACAGGGGTCTCCTTAATTACCGGAGGTGCCTCCTCAATGGCTTTTCGAGCTGCCTCTCGTTCTTTGATAACCACTGAATTAGCTTCCTCTACTTGTAATTGCATTGCATGCAACGTTTCTTGTAACTTAGCAATTTCTTGGGCTTTTGACTCCTCGAGATCAGCCTGCATCTCAAAACAAAAAAATAAATAATTAAATTAAATTAAAAATAAAACTCATAAGGAACCTCTTTCTATGGCATCCATGAAACCACAATAATCTCACCATATGGAAGTACATATATATTGAAAGGTGAAAAGTTATAGACGCTACCCTTAATCGCTTCTCAAGCTGCAAACGCCATGTAAGCTCCTCCACACGCTTTTCTAGCTTGTCTTTTGCTTCTTTAAGGGCCCCTGTTTCTCTTGAAGCCTAAATAAATACAAAAGAAAAAGGTTCACTTGCTCTTGTCACTCTTACACAACACACGTTGCTTTACAAATGTGCATCAACCAACAAAGCAATAAAAAGGAATGAGATTGGACCATTTTGAGCTTCCTAAGCTCTCTTCTAGCAACTCTGCATCTCCAACCACACTGAGAAACAATTGCCGCCTTCTGAAGACTCTTATAATAAGAATACGCTTGGTAGCAACGCCAATGAGCCTGTAACCATAAGTAGATAAGAGATCAACAATTAAGATGTTATTATCTAATAAAAGTTTTAAATATTGGAGAGTTAATGTTTGCTTCAGCTTCAGGGCAATAAATCCTACATTTTTGGCTTCAAAGGTAAGTTGCAAAAACCCATTCTACAAGTAGAAAGAAATTACAGGTCATTTCACTGAAAGCAAATTGGCACCTGGATGATGATAGCTGCTTTAGTTTGCTTCCTTAATCTGAATTCGTTGCGTGCAGTCATTGCCCTTAAGCCTGTCTGCAATGTGATTGCAGATGACCGTATTGTTAAATATGATTTTCTGGCAACATATCGACGGAAAGTCTTTTGGATCTTCAGAGCCGCAGCTTCCCGCCTCAACTGCTCATACAGTTTGCAGGCTATTTTACCTGCATAAGGTGATAGGATAGACTGCATTAGAATTTCAACAGACCATGTGAAGTAGTTAATAGCTGATATAGCAATGTAAACAAGACAAGGGAAACATCTCGATCCTCAAAAAAACCACCTGTTTAAATATTTGTCTCTCTCTCTCTTCCGTAAAAATGATCTTATTTCCTAGTTGATGGCCAAATTATGTAAATTTGATGTATAAAAGATTAATTCTTGTGGTGAGTGATATAAACACTATATTTTTCCCTCTTATAGGCTTACATTAATGGCATAGGTAGCAAGTTTCTTGCAGTTTTACAATAACTAACTGGTTCAATAATGAAATAACCTTATTCCAAATCAAGAATGAAAATCAAGAAAAACCTGAATAAACTAAAGCAGGAAAATTTTAAATTGAGCAAAAGAAGATACCTCGCCAGTGGGATTGCAACTGAATAGCAGCTTTGCGTAATGAGATAAACTCTTTGCGAGCAATATAGGTACGGATTTGTCGCTGAATGATCCTAGCTGCATTTCCAAGAACCTCTGCTCTTCTAGCATCCAACTCAGCCATCTGACCTGCTCTCAGGAAAATCTTCGTTTTGCCTATCTGCCAAGGACAGATTGCAAACAATATTTGTTATAAATTGATAAAATAGACATACAAACAATATTTGTTAGAAATTGATAAAAAGAAAAACACAAACAATATTTGTTATAATTGATATAAGAAACACACAAACAATAAGTGTTATAAATTGATAAAGAGAAACATACAAAGATTTCTACTGAAGATTACACAAATTAAAGAACATTTAGAATACCGATAGAGTTCTTAACAATCATGATGCAAGAAACTAGTTGACTGCAGTAGTCATCGTTGCAAATCTCATTAACATTGTGCCATTAATTAGTAAAAGCGGAGAGATTCACATAGAGTTAAAATAATGGCCCAAAATAAGAAAAGCAATGTTTTTTTTTTGTTTTTTTGTTTTTGTTTTGGGTTTATAAAATAAATAAACAATCTTAGCCAGTTTTTCAACCATTCACATTTATAATGAAGTACAATGATTTTTGCTCAACAACACTCACTTGATTAATCTTTTCAAATTAAACCCATTCTATTATCTCAAATCTATTACATATTATCAGGTTATTCTGAATATTACAATTTTCGCCACCCTGCGCACAAGAAAATCGTATACCACAGAGTAATTGTTTCCAAAACAAAAACTAAATACTGAATGAAAAGAAGGAAGAAAAAGAGGTGATCTTTTCTTGGGCTAAAACCCAACAAAATGTGAATATAAGTGAATAACTGAGTATAAACCTTGACCTAACTATCAGAAATCACCCAAAGTATCAAATGAAAAACAAGAATGATTAGAGATGATGATCAAAGGAAATGTCCAATCACCTGGTATCCTTTTAGTCCTTTTTTATCAAGAATCATTTGGCACGCAACCTTATCGTCATAGCTGTTAAAAGAATAAATAAAAATGAGAAAAAAGAAACCTAAATGAATTGCCATTTGAAATCCATACCAATCCGTATGGGAGGTACCACACATATTTTCTAAAAACTCTCTATGTTGATAGTAAAATTTATATAACTACAAAACATAATAGGACTTACTTTCCTTCCAAAATTTCAGGAGCGAGAACACCAAAACGGTTAAGAAACTCATAGAATGTACGTCTGGTAGGATATCCAGCACAACTTATCCTAATTGCCTCAAGGACACCCTAAAAGTAATAAGAGTTTAAAAGGTCAGTTCACTTCAAGGAAAAAATAAGAAACCAATTCTCAATTGGAAATTTGATTGGTAACAAGTGAACAAATAGAGCATATATTGACCATAATATACTCACACCACAGCGTAATTGTTGGATGACATTGAAGTTTTCAAAAATAGCAGGTTTCAGGACATTATTTGGCTTCACACATCTGATGTAGTGAGGTTCTGTGGCACTCAAGGTCTCCATCAAAGATTGAAGTTGTAGCTGTGATTCAGTAAAACTTCATTTTGTCAGATAATTCCTTACAGGAGTGCTCAGAATCATGTTGACTTTATATAAAACACTTTGCACTCATACAAGTTGTAAATATGTGTGTCAGTACCATTTCTCTGAAAAAGAACTCAAGATCAAACCAGCCAATTTCCCATTCAGTTCAAAAACAAAGAATAGAAGTAAGCATCAAAGTTGAAGAAACTACACTATCAAGTATTCTAAAGGATGCTGTCAACAGGGAGAAGTAAAATGACCAGGATTTATATATATCAACCAACTTGAGGCACTGAACACCAGCAGTGACCAGACAGGCTAAGAAATCAGTCAATCACTACATCTGATTTTACTACTAACACTTTAGAGTTCGTAATGTCATTGTCAAGTCAGTTGTACTCATTTCTCCATTGCAATAAACTTTAAATGTCATGGTTGATAAGAAGCAACCAATCAAAACCAAATTGGAATTGTTGCCTTGTACCTTTATTTTGGATCTTCAACTTCTTAAAAGCAAACAAAATAATAAAAGAAGAACTTCTATCTGGGGAAATGAAAGATTTGTATGATTATGCAGTAAGTTTCACAAAGTTGAAAGGGAAATGAAACTTCTCCCTGGGGAATGTGTGATGAGGAAAAAATAAAAGATCTGTGCAATGTGCAATATTCCAATGAGTCTAAGACTATTTTCATTACAAGTGGATGATAAGTCATTTGCTCTAGAAATAGAAGCACAGTGCTGAACCATAGAAACAAATTGGAAAACGTACAAATGCACCACCATATCTAACAGTTGGAAGGGAGGATGTTTGTCGAATTTTGCCAAACTAACTACGAAGCTTCTGCACAAAAATACGAATTCCTCCCATTCAAATCAGCAAAGAAAAAGAAATTGCACACAGATTACCTTAAAGCGTGATCCAATGGAAGAAAATTTTGATGACTTTGAAGATTCCTCTGGAAGAGGAGGAAATAGACCCACCACAAAGGGGCACTTTGAAGCAGTCAACAAAGCTTGATGTTCGGCCACCACATAATCTTTATTTTTGTCCAAAAACTGATCAGCTTGATAAGTTACCTTAAAAATGGCAAAGAATTCAGCAATTAATGATTCCCCCCTGATTCCCCAACCCAAGGAAAAATACTGAAAGTTTAAATAAATAAACAGAGGCAAAATAAGTTTACCTCCCCTGCATAGTGTGATATGGTAAAATCAGTACGAGAAAGCTTTGGTTTAATAAAACGCTTATTATTTTTAAACGTCTGGTACAACTTCTGTGCAAATGTTTCATGTGTAGACTTGGGAAACATGCTGCATGAAACAATCAGGAAAACATGGATAGTTATGTTAAATAAAATGCTATTACCCATAACAGAGTACAACTGTACAAGAGATCATAAATATAGATGAATCTAAAATTATTAAATACATGTAAATATCTTAGTCAAGACAGTAGTCATAGAAAAGTTGAACAAAAGCTAAATACCAGGCTTCATCTAGAAGTGAAATTATCCCTCCAGGTTTCTGTAAATGATTGAGTTCTTCAGTAAGTATGTGAAATGACATGATATAATGAGAATGCTAATAACATGTAATTGTCACAACATAATTTTTTAAGTCCAATTGCTTATAGATGAACTTCATTATGGGCACAAAAATTAAAAATCCTTCAGAGAAACACTAAATGCTACGGTTGAAAGATTGCGTAAGGGAACAGCTAAACACCTTCTCAATTAAATCCAACACATCTTGGTTATCAACAAACTCAATGTAGCTCCAGTTTATCTCTTCTTTGGTATACTCTTCCTGCTCCATCTTAAAGACATGCTGCAGATACATAATCACGAGAAAACAAAATTTAGGATTAATCAAATCTCTAAAATGGTAGCACAAAACCATTGGCCAAGAAAACTAACCTGATTGAAATGTTGTTGTAGTTTCTCATTGGTAAAATTGATGCAGAACTGCTCAAAACTGTTTTATATGAAAAATGTGTAAGCATAAATCCATAAGACATTAATGAACTAGTGTGTGGTGTGCATTGGATGGGGTGAGGTGGGGTGGCAATTTGTGATGAAAGGCTATATTATCACGATCCATAGATGCCTTTGTCTCTAATAATGTCGTTTGGTTATGTGGCAAGTATTGGTGCGTGCTGATAAAAATGATCAAATCCCATCCCTTGATAACTCTATACTGAAAAACAATTTCAAAAGGTGACAGTTGGATATATTTTTCAACACCAACACAAACGAGGTGTAACAATACAATATCGACAGAAAGATTGAAAACCATTGATTAGGATTTAGAATATACATTTGAGATTCACCAAGGATGCGTATAATAAAAAATCCCAACATGTTCCATGGGTCACCACCCACCAAAGGCATTACAAATAGACAACAATAACTATGCATGTACATAAAATCATGCCTTATATATACACAAAGAAAAAGGGATAATCTTGCTCCAATAACATAATAAATGGCTTAGACATTTATGGATTACCTATTGCACTTAAAACTTTCAAAACCATAGATATCAAGAACTCCAATTAATGACTTTGAGTTTGGATCCTGCCCAATCGAACTGTTAATTTTATCTACAAGCCTGCAAACAATATAGTAAAATACATTATAATCTAACATTTATGATGATAAATGTATATTTAAACCCTAACAACCAGGAGAAAATGACAAATAATTGATTTTATTAATTCATTACCAATCAAATAGGCGAGAGTATATTGTTTTAGCAAAAGCGTCCCTGCTGCCAACTGCATTAACAGGATCGAGAGTTCTTGTAATTACTTCTTCTGGTGTCACCATTACACGTTTAATCAGGGCATCTTCCAAGCTCTGGGCATCGCACCTATCCAATGATTTTGATTTGTAGAGAAACAAGTTTAAAAGAAAAACACAATTCTAATAGATGAGCATTGAAACAAGATCTGTTATCCAGACGTGGAGAAGCCAAAAGAACATACCTAAGAAGTTCAGCTGTCATATTAAGATGGAATCTAGACTTCTCATCCTTAATGACCGAGGAATCTATCTCCTTTCCTTTTGCAAAATTAATATTACCAAGATGAAGAATTGCAGCTACAACCCTGAAAATTGCTTCCTGAAGAAAACCACATATGATCAGAAATCTAAGTGAACCATCATAAAGAGTATACACCTTCTTAAAACTACAGAAAGACAGACCTGTTCTTGTTCACTGATACCAACTATATCCATAGCCCTTCTGGTTGCAAGATATTCATGAGCATCATTTACACCATCCAGCTCATAACATTTCGATTGATTTAAATAATGGAATGATTTAGGGTTCCCCAATTTATATCTATCGATATCCTGAAAATATTAAGGAGAATTTCTTAAAGTAGCACTTAGATTCAACTGCCAGAAAGTAGACACGCTTGACTAAAAGAAGTTAAAGAGACAAACTGAAGAGCAAAATAGCGCAAAACTACCTCAGGTGGTGCTGCACAAAGAAGGTAGAAGCAATGGTAGTTCCTCTCAGGATCTGAAACTTGGCAAACACGAGACCTTTCAAGCAGATAAGTTCTTATAGCTGCCCCAGATATCCTCCCATTTTTGTCAAATTGGATTTCAACGAACTTGCCAAACCGACTGCAATATTTTATGCCATTATAAACATAACGAAGATGATGAAATACGCACCTTGAATAATATAAATATAAATATTTGTGTGACTGAACAATAAGTGCACTATAAATGAAATCAAAGAAGTTAAAAACAAAACTTTAAAAGGAATTGTCAATCCTACAAGTTTCAACAAGGAAAGCATTAAAAAAATAAAACAAAACCTAACACACACCTTGAGTTGTTGTTCCTAACCGTTTTTGCATTACCAAATGCCTCAAGAACAGGATTGGACTGTAATTTTCATCAACAAACAGCGAGATCAATATAAACATCCATCCTGATCAATTAAATTTGGTACAAAGAAATAAAATAAAATCGACAAGATAGTGTATACTTTTTATGAATGTTCGCAGAAAGATGTTTGGGATTAACAACTCCAATACAAGGAAAAATAAAATCTTACCTCCAAAACTTGTTGTTCAACTGTTCTTCCCTCTACTCCAGCTCGACCTCCCAAGTATGCAAGATATCTCATGAGCATCTTTGTCGTCTCAGTTTTACCAGCACCACTTTCTCCACTAACCAGAATTGAGTTGCTCTTTCCTTCATTGATCATCGCCCTATTTTATGATGGAAGAGCACATATTGGTAAAAGAGAAATAATAAAAGTAAAAATAAAAATGTGGCATTTAAGAAATGAAACCTGAAATCACCTGAATGCAACATCTGCAACTGCAAAAACATGAGGACTTAGCTCCCCAAAAGCTGCTCCTTTATATTGCTCCATCATATGGGTGTCATAAAGATGCGGTAATCTTTGAAATGGATTTATTGCAATCAAGATATTGCCAGTGTATGTCTGGGAAGGTAAGTTAAATGGATTATCATAATAAGAAATTTACAATCCTTGCCCCTTTTCTTCTAATACTCGTTTCAGCATCTTGATAAGTATAGAAGGAGAGGAAAGATAAAAGCAAAATAACTCACATAGATTTCATTGAGTTCATATCTAGTGGACAAGTTTTGCAAAACGCCAGGTTCATGCAAATACGAAAGCTTTGTCATGTCATCTACACCTCCAGGTGGAGCTTCAGTATCCTTTGGAAACACTTTCGATATATTAGTAACAACCTGCACAAATTCATCCAGCCAATCAGAACCAAAGATGCATATTTTTATGAAACTAACACCTCAACTTGTTAAACTAATAGAAAAATAGTAATACCAAAAGGACTTAAGAGGTTATTTTGATATATTAACAGCTGAACACATTATTATCTATGAAATATTAAAAACCAACTAAGATGCAATCATATAATTTTGCTGTTTTTATGGGGTAAACATTAGATAAGAATTTAACAGCTTACCAACAATATTTATGTTAGTTATTTTTAGGGGAATATTTGTTATTTTATCCTTTGTTATTACATAAGGGGTCGTTTAACAGCTGAACACATTAGTATCTATGAAATATAAAACCAACTAAAATGCAATCATATAATTTTTGCCGTTTTTATGGGGTAAACATTAGATAAGAATTTAAAATCTTACCAACAATAGTTATGTCAGTTATTTATAGGGGAATATTTGTTATTTTATCCTTTGTCATTGCATAAGGGATTGTTAAACCATTTTAGGGTTAGTCGCCTAATTTCTTCTCTCCTTTCTTTCTCTTCTCTCTTTTACCTATCTCTCTATCATCTTTTACAAACCTAACATAGTATCAGAGCCATGATCCAAACAAAATTGACCGTTCTTTTCGTGTGTTTTCTCCGTATTCCTTCACAAAAAAAGCAAACCAAATCTCATTTGACTGAACCACAGTTGAAAGAGTCGAAGTAGAAGACAAGAGGAACCTAAATAAATTTTCTTTTTAAAAATCCATATTAAGTTATTAACTGTATGGTCATACAGACGGCACTTTTCAAGTGTCTCATGATGTCCTTGTCACTTCTTCCTTCTGTGTCCTCACTTTCGTAAGTTTGCTAGTCTTTTGTCTACTATCATTGTTCCTTGTTCTCATACTCATGCATCAGTGTCTCCTAGATGGAAAATTACTAAGGATGAGGAGATGTCGACATTATATAAGAATGACACATGGAAGTTAACTAACTTCCCCTTAGGAAAGTATGATTGGGGGTTGTCAATGGGTATATGTAGTTAACAACATGATGGTACAGTTGATAGGTTGAGGGGGTCACACCTTGTAGACACCCCATTTTCTTACCTCTTTTCTCACCTCTTCACCCTTTGGGGCATTATCACATGTGCATTTTCACATCATTTTGGCATCTCGTCTTTTGGGTTAGATTCTACACATCCCAAAGAATTCATGGTATTTTTCGGGATTTAACTTGGTTGAGTTCCAAAGGAAAACGAAAGTTTGCGTGACTTAAAGGGCATTTTGGCCATTTCACTCGCCCAACTTTTGTTCGACCTTTAATTCCCGCCAAATTTATACTAAGATGATCCTAAGGTTCTTATGATGTTATTTATAAGCTTGGTATAAAGTTTGGTAAGCTTTGGATATGATTAGGTTAAAGATGATCCATAATGGGTCCAATTGAGCTCCATCGATTTTCTTCAAAATTGGCTTCTAATTTAATCCCAATTTTCAAATTAATGGCCACATTGGTGTTAATTGAGTTCTATTTATATTTATTTTTTTTAATGTTTAAATCATTTCGTGCTCAATTATATGGCTAATGGACCCATTGTGACTTATTTTCAAATGCTTGATATGTAGGAAATTGAACTAAGAACGCTTTCGAAAAAGAATCACCGTATTGGACTTAAAGGGAGCAAGATACATCCATTTTTCAGGATAAGGATTAGTGGTTGAGCATAAAATGCAACAAAACAAGAGAAAAAGGGTACTGGTGGCCAGCCAACCACCTAGGAAAGCCAAACGACCACCATTCAGTGACCAGTTGGTAAGTAAAGATGGCCAACTTGCCACCCAATCCCTATTCACTTCAGTTTAATCTTATCTTCAATTTTGAGCCAATCCTCTGAAAACAAACTCGGATTTCCTTCAAAAAAAAAATTATTTCAAGATAATTATCACCTCTTGAGAGTGATTCTAACCCGTGGATCATCCCTATCAACTTCCAATCTCAACCATCCATTCTCCCCACCTTTGCCTATAAATAGGGACTTTCCCTCCCTCATTCTACATAATATCTCAATTGAGTTTTCCTGAGAACTAGAAAGGTTTGAGCTGGCTAGTGAAAGTGATACCTCCTCGGTCCCTCCGCAGTCCGCACACTAAAATTTAATCCTAAAAAAGAGTTCAAATTACTAAGCTCAAAGAGGGAAACACTCAATGGTGCCTTCTTTAGTGAACCACCCGTCCTAGAAAGCTCAAAGAGCAACCTTCCAAAAGAGCGATCAAGGAGACGCCAGAGTTCTGTCGAAGTTTCAACTTAAGGATATTAATAGAACCCAACCTCTAGGTATGATTCTAACCCTCCTTGCATGATAAATTGTAATGCCATGATATAAATGCTTATGTGATATTGCATGTTCCCCTTCCCCCAAGTTTTATCACTCGTTGGGAAATATTAGTTTCTGACCCTATGTTGAACATGTTTTAATCAAAATATTTTCCAAATTAAATGATTTTTTTTTTTTTTTTTTTTTAAAATAATCGTTTTCCAAAGAGAACACTGTCCAATTCAAACCCCTCCCCCTCCTTGTTTGAATGAACGACATGGACTTTGATCATCGCAAGAGGTAAGTAGGCTGCTCCCTTGAGCCCAAGTTTAACTTATCTTAAATTATATTTTCTATTTTCCTAATTTTTAATTATCAAATGTATTATGATATTAAATAAGCCCAATGAATAAAAGAGACTGATTTGGGGCGAAATGGGTGATTACAGGCTATAGTTCAGGCCCTTCCTATTTTGTAACCTAGCCGGTGAATGAGGTGAATCCATAATTTATGGTTCAAGACCAGCCCGTTTTATAACTATGGAGTCAAAATGTTTTCTTAAAATCAAATCTTTTTAAAGGTTTCCTTATTCCTCAAAAATATGGTGGCGACTCCTAGAAAAACCCCAACGTGAACCAATCGGAAAGTCCCCTCTGAATTTTTTATGTTCACACAACTAAAGCTTTGGTGCTAATTAATTTGAGACTCTCTCTACTATGGCTCACCTTACCTCTGTTTGTGTGTTGTTGCCTATCGCTATTGTGAAGGTATAGCCTATTTATCAACTTGATATTAAAAATTACTATCGCCATAGTGATCTTTAAAAGGAAGTTTATACGGAGCAATCTCTTAGGGATGATGCTCAGGGCGCTTGGGGGGGACCATAAGTTATATAAATTTAAATATATATATATATATATATATATATATATATGGGGTCAAGCAGTCTCAAAGGCATAGTTTAATTAATTCAGTCAAACAGTCAGATAGCTAGAGCATATAAGTTTAGACAAACAACATTTGGTCATTCAATGTTAGGAAGACACAGTATCAAGGGTACTAATACCCTTGTTGTCTATGTAGATAAAATAGTGATTACGGGAAGTGATGCTAAGGGTATACAGTTTTTGAGATTTTGCTTGAGCAAACATTGAAACCTTCAAACAATTTTGAGATGGTTGTTATTTCATATGCGAGTTGGGTAAGCAATCATCTAGATAGAAGGTTCGACTCAAGATTTTCTACCTTTGTGGGTGGTAATCTAGTTACATGGAAGAGTAAGAAGCAAAATGCAGTAGCTAAATCTAGTGCAGAGGTTGAATACTGGGCCATGGCTCACACAGCTTGTGAGACGTTGTGGGTGAAATCTCTTTTACAAAAGATGGGGTTTTCTAGAGACAAGCCTATGAAGAGATTTTGTGATAATCAAGGTGCTATCTATATTGCTAGTAACGCTATGTTTCATGAGAGAACTGTTGGAAAATACCACATCCTACATCGATTAAATATCGAGTTAAACATGTCTTCATATACCTATTTGGGGCCTTCCACTTATCAGCTTAGGCTTTTAAGTTGGAAACTTAACATGGTATCAGAGCATATCATTCTTGGGCCTATTGAACCTATGTTTGCTGCCCGCGTGCAAGGCTTGTGTTTGATGCCCACGTGCAAGGCCTGTGTTAAGCCTGCACGTGAGGGGGAGTGTTGGAAAATACCACATCCCGCATCGATTAAATATCAAGTTAAACATGTCTTCATATACCTGTTTGGGGCCCTCCACTTATCAGCTTAGGCTTTTAAGTTGGAAACTTAACAAGAACCAAACACATTGAAGTCGATTTTCATTTCGTCTCAAAGTTGGTAATGAAGAAAATTGTTTCATCTTTTGTTAGGTCGAGTGCTCAATTAGGAGATCTGTTTACTAAAGTTGTGGGTAAGATACCGTTTTATAGTCTTTGTAGCAAGCTGGGAATGATAGATACTATGCTCTATCTTGAGGGGGAGTGTAGAGTTATTAGTAGGGGTATATTTGTAATTTTAGGCTTTATCTAATATTTATATAGATAGATAGATAGATAGATAATAAAGTAACATTTAGGATAGCCACGTGGCAACTTTCTGTATAGAAACATGGCACCTTCTTTGAATTTCAAATTAATTTTATAATTCTAAATTGGTTTTTAATAACCAGTATAAAAATATAAGGAGTTTCTTAAAATTTGAATTTGATTACTTTTAGATTTTTATGTTTAGAATTTATCTTGAATTTGATTTTTATGTTATTTGTTATAAATACTCTTACATTATTTTTTTTCTTAAAATTTGTCCCATGCATCGCACAAGGTCTATTACATACTATAAAAGTGAGTTGTGATGACATCAGCCTCCAATGACATGACTTCTTAACAACCCTTCCCTCCAAAATCCATCCTTCTCCTCATCTTTGGGCCCACACCATGATGTCAGCACACCCTTTCCTCTTTCTTCTTTTTTTTTTTCTTTTTTTTTTTTTTTTTCCTTCACTTCCCCATACAGCCTTCCATCTCCCTCTTCCTTTCCCTATCCCTTCCTTTTTTTTTTCTCCTCTCTTCTTCCCCACCACACCATGATGTCAGCAACTCCCTTTCCTTTTTCTCTTCCCTTAAAGAATGATTCTACTTATATCATTATTTTAGATTAACAAATATATTTTTTGTGTTCTTTAAGTTTGTGCCAAGTTTGTGTTGCGTCAGTAGCCACATTATTATTAATTATTATTACTTTAGATTAACAATTAGGAGGTATCCTAGGTCTTACTCCCACTGAGGTTTGAGCTCATATTAATCCCTTAACAACACATGTGATGATGTGAGACATCCCATACCCATACAAGCAATAATAGCTGCAAGGAGTTGAAACAATGGCCTATAGGGAGCACACCTCTAAAGTCTAACCGCTCGACTAACCCTGCATCAGTAGCCACATCGTTAAAGAATGAAATTAGGAAAATATATTATGGATCACTAGCATTTTATATTTTTTAGCACATGAGTTGCCCTCTTTTTTTTTTTTTGGCCAACAGGGTATAACTTCCACTCTATTTCAACTAACGCCCAAAATATACCAAACTAGTGATGGTCCAAAGAGGAGTGAGAATTTCAACATGTGACATTTGCCCCAAAGTTTGCTATTTCCGCGCATCGTGCTGGTCCATTCTAGGATCAATTGGCAAACCTGAAAACCTGACCACCTAAGTTTAGCCATTTTTTATTTCACATTGTTTGCTAAATCTGTTTTCCTGATAATCCTGTTTAATTGGACCCAAAGTGAATAATAGCATTTTTATGCTTATATAAGTGCCTTAAATGAAGTTACTGATTAGTTCCCACGCATCGCGCGGGTCTATTCTTGTTAATCTATATAAGGGACTACCAAACCATTATATTGTTAGCCATCTACTTTCTTCTCTCTATTCTTCCTCTTCTCTCTTTTCCCTATTCTCTATTTTATCTTTTATAAACCTAACAATTCCTGTGCTATAATATAGGTATTAATATTCATGTCAAAATGTATTTTATTATATAACACGATAAAATAAGCAAGTAAAGAAGAGACAACTAATGGGAGCAGCTAATTGTGGGTTACGGCTAGCATTGCACAAATGGAATCCACTAGTCAGCCGTTCTTAAGTGAAACTCTAGGACCATGATTCTGGATGCATTTCTTTAGGCTTTTATCTTTCAATTATTTCCTCTTTTTACCTCTTCTTCAATCTGTAAGGCATTCTACTTCCACTGTTAAACATGGATACCCTGTCTAGAGCCTTCTAACCTATAATCTGACAACTATACAAAATCTATCAAACCCTACCAGGAATAAACTTCAAAAACTTTTGTCAGCTCTTTCACAATTATTTTATTTTTCATAGAAGCTTGAAAAGAAGGAAAGAAATTCAAATGTTCAAAATTTCTCACTTCTGCCACACATAATGCATTTTGCAACCACAGATTGTTGATTCAACGTACGAAGGTTCATTTACACATACTGTGAAAAACTTAAAATCAATAAACACTAAAAATGGGATTGCTCACCGTTTTTCCATTTGTCGTATGAACTTGAACCTCTTGACCATTGATTCGAATAACTTCTCCATCAATCCATGCCAGCACTGGATCTTCCACCCATACATGAGAACCTACAACTATATTAACCGGTGCTGCCTGCAAAAGCAAGTATGCATCAATAACATCAAAGTGTGCATGGTGAAATAAGAAGGCCCAAGAAACTATGAGTGTTCTGTGAGAGAGTAAGTAATCTAACTTACATTAATATCAATGGCAATAATTTTGATCAAATACAGAGTGTAAACTTAATAGTGACAATTAAATATAAATGTATGGCAAAGAGCATCACTATGCCATTAACTTCAAAAATTCCCCTGCCACGTCAATTTGGATGATGCGTAGAGAAAACTCAGTATTCACCCAGAAAGAACATCGTTTTTCATAATTTATCCCTAAATCCATGAGTTGTGATCAACATCCACGCATTTCACTGAGGAAGCTCAATTCTACATAGCAAACCAATCTACCCTCCCTTTTTCTTCCAATTATTCTAATAGCCACTTTGAACACAAATTAAAGCTTGTCACACTCAAAAGTTCAACCCATCAACTTAAGAATCCAATCAGATATAACTATACATTAACATTTGAATCAATATTCAAAGTTTTGATAAAAATTTCTTCATTCTTGCAACAAATTGTCACAACTCTCCAATATCAAAGTTTTATGTTGTTTGTTTTCAAAATAAATAAAAAGACAATCCCAGTTCCCTCAAATTCAGAATACGCAGAGTAACTCAAAAAATGAAAAAAGAAAAAGAAAAAATACTCCAGATTTCAAAAAAAAAAAAAAAAAAAATTCAAATTTAACTTCTTAGGGTCAAGAAGTTCATTGCCACGCAATTGAATTAAACCAAAATTCAATAATATACGCACACATACATTTACATACATACATACATACATACATATATAGATAAAAGCACACCCACTTCGTCAAAATTCAAACAACTACCCGTTGCTCAATCTATGTGATTCGAGAAGTTCATGGCCTGGCACTTGAATAAAACAGAATTTCAACAAGCATATCATTACATACAGAGAGAGAGAGAGAGAGAGAGTTGTAAAGAAGTAGATTGAAGAGGGGGGGTTTGAAATACCATTTGATGAAATTGAAGACGACCTTGATCTTCAATTCATCCGAGACAGCTGATGAAGAGATGACGAGTAGTGAAAACTTGGCAAACAAGCAGATCAGGTAACAAAAATAAACTTATACAAGAGCTTGAGATTCCTATGTAATCAATCGATTGAGGATATCGGACGATACCAAAGAGGCTTCAACAGCAATTTTCCCCTTTTCAGAGCACCATTTTCTCTCTCCTCCAAATGAGTTCTGTACTTTATATATATACAAAGCAATATATAAACTTTCTCTCTCTAGATTGGGGGTTTGTTTCTCTCTCCAATATTTCTCGATTGTGTGTGTGTGTGTCTCTCTATAGTATCTATGACGTTTTTTTCATCAGGTCAGCTGGCGAGGAGTGGGAACAGTCGTGGTCTCCCCACACAACGCTCCTGAGGCTGAGAGCTTCTCCGCTTCTGCAACTCGGGAACACACCCTTGGTAGCGTAATTATTGACTAATTAAGAGATTTAGGATTTAATTATGTTTGTTTAAAATTTTGGACAGTTTTTCAAGTTTAATTACAGGACCGCCCCTCTTTCATTTTGGGGGAAATGAAATGAAGTGGCATGAGGAATTGAGTTGGAAAAAATAAATAAATTGGCAGATATTTTCTATATTATACTTTTCAGACTCATGTAGAAGTAAGATACGGAATAATAGGAGAATGCCAACTATATATGGGTTATGAAGCAAGTATTGTTGTAATCTGTTCGCTTTGAATATGATTTGCAAAACTCAATTTGAAGGGTTCTGAGGCTTGGTGGAGGGAAAATATAATAAACCTAAGCTAAGAAGAAGAACCAAGCAGGAGAGGCCAACTTGTTTTACCACAACTTAGCTCATCACCTAAGTAGCAGTCAGAATCACATCAGGCAGGCTCTAGCTCAGCTTTTCAAATAGTTAACTCGACAACTGTTCATAAATCTAGATAGAGAAATAGCCTCTTTCATATGGATTTTGCCTGTCTACAATAAGAAACGCATGAAGACCTTGACTGATGACTCATTTTTTTTCATTAATGAAAATGAACACTAAAAATGATATGTTTGGTTGCTCCTACTTAGAACCATTACACATTAATAAAGGGTCCCAATTTATGGAGAATAGAAAAAGATTGGCAAATCTCTTGTGAAAATAGGACAAGGAAGAACACTAGCGATGTGGGCAAACGTGTTGCTAACATTGACACTTGATAAGGTACATTTGCATTTAAAATAAATTGTAGAATAGATGACACAGAGTTTTTGTATAAGGCTTACTCCTCTTGCATGCATGTTCTGATTTCCATTTTTTTTCTTATTCAATCTTATTAGATAGACCAAAGGCTAACTGTAGATAAGTAAATTTTTATTTTTATTTTTTTGTACTAACATTTATAAGATCTTGAATCCTTTTTCTGTACAACTGCTGAATCAATGACAAAGTTGAACTCAGATAAATTTAAGCTTCCTAAAACATTATCTTGTTTTAGTTTGTTCGATTATCAATTATGGTGAAATTCAAAATTTATGTTTGATGAGCATCTTTAGTGGTTGAATAAATAAATAAATGATTTGGGTTTTGAAGGCACTTGTTGAAACATATGCAGCATTAAGCAATAATAAATCACTCATAGATGGGCATGTATTTGAAGCTTCAACCCTTTGGGGCATCGACCTGCTCCCCCCTTTCACTTCAATGTAATTTTCCCCAATCCCCGTCCTTGTTTTGCCTCTCATTTCATCATTTGTGTTGCAAGCCTAATTCAAAAATTATTTTTCTATATGCTGAAAATTTTGGAAAATAGTATTAGGGTAGGGTTGTAATTGGACGTGATGTTGAGGGCATTTATAGAATGAAAGCTTCACAAACCTTCCACGACAAGACAAAGGGATATCCCCCATCTTTGCTGTCACTGTAATAATATTATTTTACGGAAATGCAAGGGAATATTGTGATTGGACAAAACGAAATCATCAATACCACACTCCACACATGCTGGGCAGTCCGCCGGCGTTCCCAAACCCAATCATCAGACATAAATATCCTCGAAATTACCACATCACCCTTCAACTCTACTGCCTCATCGTCCTTGCTTTTAACGACGGTTTTTTTTTTTTTTTTTTGGATAGGAATTTTTACGGAGTGTAGTGTTCTTTCTAGTTTTCTGAAGGTTTGTGGTGAAGGTCGTTTCTGTCTTTTGGCCATATACTGATGAATTTTGGGGGTCTTTTCCGAGGTCACAACAAAAAAATTTGGTTGCGTTTTCCTTCCGCCTCTTTCCCCCTTACCTTGTGATTTTAAAACGTTTGCCTCTTCTGGTGCTGAAACTTACAAAATATTGATAAATTTTATTTTTTTTTATTAGGGATAAAACAATCTAAATATCTACGCAATTTATTTTATTTTTTTTGTTTTAAATGATTAATTTCTTGAAATATGTGTAAATTCATTGGTGATCCATATTAGGTAGAGCATCTCCAGTAGAATAACAAAATTGAAGTAGCAAATGGTATATTGCTTGCCTTAGATGGCATTTTGCGACCTCCTTTAAAAATAGGAGTTGCAAGAGAGGTAATTGTCACACCCGAACACAAAATAAATAAATCTAAAGGTGCAAATTCAAATCCAAATTCCAAAAATAAATCATTCGAAAACTTTTGATTATATATAAAGTAACTCCAAAAATTTATTTAAATCACAATGCTAATAGTCTTCCAATAATTAAATAAAATCTCAATCGATAATCCACAAAATGAAGAACCATTGTTCAGATACTTATTCCGTCTTTCGAAAAATTCTACACGTCCAATACAAAAGCATAAAAATAAATAAATCCTTCAAATAAAGTTTAAGTCAATCACGTTGTCTGAAATCCCGAATACATCGAGTTAATTATCCGTCCACTAGTCACTGATCTGAAAAATAATTATAAATGTGAGCATAACATACACAAGAATAAGTCAAGCCAACCGCACAAATATTTGCAGAAAATTAGTTTATACAAATCGCATGCTTTTCCATGAAAATCTATTCTAAAGATTTATCAAAAGAATATTCAGAACCTATCAACAACCAGTATTCAAATACTTCAGAAATTCATATAAATAGATCGAAAACTAATTTTAAGAGACCAACTCGGGTGATGTGGCTACCTATGGGCTTGGCGCAGAACCTTCCCACATCATAACTTAGCACTCGAATCTAATTTTTAGTTCAAGACTTTTGCCTTTCCTTTTAAAATGGAGTCGTGTGGGTTTTAGAAATAAAACATTTAGGGTTTTCTTCTTTTCTTTAAAAAATAAGGTGGCGATTCCTTTGTTTTCACATATGATCACGTGGGCCATTTTCTCAGGTTCACATCGGAGAGTTAGCATATGAATAAGAGTCGCCACTTGAAAGGGTCTAGGGACCAATTTTATTAACCAAAGAAAGATTCGGAATTAGGGTACATATTGGAAGGTGTTAAGCACCCAACAATGCCCGGAAATAAACCAACCCTCATTTTGTATTCATTAACCATATTTAATATTATTTTAATTTAATTTGGATCACCCATATATCACGCAATAATTAAAACACACACAAATGACATATTAATCAAATGAGCAATAAATATAATTTATATAATTTTACTATCAAATATAAATTCATACCTCTTGCAAATGAAATTGGTTGGTGCTTAAACCGTCCCTCAGATCCACTGTCAATCTAGTAACGTCCCTTCCGTTGAGCCAAGCAATCTATTTCCCTTCCTCACAAGTCATTTCTTTTTTATTTTCTCTCAATGCAACTTTTCACTTTTTTAGTATTTTCCCTACAAGAACTCTCCTCCCTGAATCTCTCTTTCTCTCTATTTTCTCTCAAAATTTCAGCATTCGCTCCTAACCTTTTAATTTTTTTGGTGTTCTTGAACTCTCTCAAGCTCTTGTTATTCGTAAGAAAAAATCAAAGTGCAAGTTTATTCACTTACCTAATTTCCCCCACCATTCCCCACTTCTTTTATTTTTGCCATCCTACACATTTCTCATTTACCTAATTTCCCTATCATTCCTCACTTCTATCCTTTCTTAGAGTGGGCTTCTCACTTAAAAAGAAAAAAAATTGTTGAAACAGTGAAGTTACTAGTCAATCTGACATAAGTTGACAGTCATCAGAAGTGAAGTTGACAGTCATTTTGAAGCAATACAGCATCAGATTTTTATCACTTAAGATAAATGGTAGATGAATTACTTGTGATAAATGATGGATACACCACTTGGTAATGATGGATGAATCACTTGAAATAAATGGTTTCATCACTTGAGATAAATGGTGGGTTCACCACTTGGTAAATGGTAGATGAATCACTTGAGATAAATAGTGGATACACCACTTGGTAAATGGGAGATGAATTCATCACCACTTCAAATGTTAGGTAAATGTGAGCTTATATAAAGAAGGTTTCGGTTGGAGACAATGAACACAATTAAGAAAGAATAAATTGAAATGAATTAAAGATGAATGAGAATGGTGAGAAGGGTGTATAGGGAGGACTCTACCCAATTGGTCTTATATACATATACACACACATACATATGCACCTAACCCAATTGTTTGCTTTGCTCATAGAAAAGAGACCCAGGTTGACAATAAACATCACGGACCTCATCATCGAGAACTCACCATTAAATATAGAGACAAAATGGGATGTCTACAATTGCCCTTCTTTCGAATTCTTCCCACTTCATGGAAAGGATTCAAAAGAAAATCTAGAGACAAATGTGTTTTTGAGATCCCCGGAGCAAATCTCAAGAAATACTAGAACCCTAAAACAATTCTAATTGCAAATGTCCCGTTAAGACATGACTAGTCCCGAAGCATCCCAGTCGAAAATTTATATTTTTGTCCCATCAAGGCAAAGTGAGATTCCCGCAGCAAATCTTATAAAACTTATGTCAATACATGGATCTGAACCAACAAATGATATATTTATTTTCTTTTTCTTCGTGAAAACAAGATTGAATAATTTTATTCATGATCATGAGTTTTATGCAAAACTTACTTTTATATTTATTTCTAAAGATGCCTTGCGCGTATGCATATTTCATTTATGCGTACACATGATCCATGTTGCAACAGCTTTTTCCCTTATTTCTTGTCTCTTGGCATTTTTGAAGCTTGGCTTGTTATTACATACCTGTGCTATTACTCACCTGTGTTGCTTTTAACATGCGTGCTGTGTTGACTCTCCTCTTTCTCTTGAGTTGCGTGGACCCCATTGGGGCATCTTGCCGTAACCCGCATTCCTTATGTGGACAATGTCTTGGGTTATCCTATGGCTCTTGGCACTCACTAAGTACACGCCTATTCCTTGCATTTTCATTTTCTTCTCTTTACCTGCATTGTGAGTTGACTACGAAATGTATATGCATATACATGAATATTTAACATTTCCCACCTAACATAGTCTTTGCATTTCTTTTTAAGACTTGCTTTTCTAATTCTTAAAACATTTATTATTTTGGGATGTACTTAAATGATTCCTTTCTTTTAAGCCGCTTCCGAACATGCCCACTTGACTTGCACTCGGGAGCATTTTGCTTCTTTTTGAATGCTTTGTCAATTTTGCACATGGACACCCCTTTCTTATTCAAATGACTTGATAATCGTGCCCCTATTTGCACTCTTTTGATTGCTCTTTTTTACTTGAATTGCATTATCACGTAAGAAATAAGCTCATTTATCTTGGAATTAGGACAAGGCATGCCATAAAACATCAAATGGGCTAAACAAAAAGATAAAAAAAAACGTGCTATGCGTACGCATGAAGGGAATATGCATACACATAAACAATTTTTTACAGTAAGGCCATTTTCTCCTTATAAATAGGCATTTCAATCTCTTGATTTCCATATCTTCTTCAAAGAATCATGGCCAATTCTTTCTCCATTCTAGACATCAAAAGCTGGCTTCTGTCTCCTAACTATCAAGCAATTCAGCAATTAGAGTCATTCCACTTGTCTTCTGTCTATCAACTTTCAATACATTTTTACTCTTTTCATGCATCAGATTTGGCTGCACAAACAACTCCAATTGGTTAAAGCACCAACATTAAATCCTTATTGGTTAGAACATTATAACCATTACAAGCTGATCACACATTTCCCTTATGATGAGACATGCGAGAATTTTTAGATTCCTAGCTTGCCCTGCCATTACGTCCTTTAGTACTGTCCGTGGTGGCATATCGATCAAATAACCACTAAGTTAGTGCTCCCTGGGAGCGTAATGTTGATTAGTCTGCATGAGATCTCATACTATCCTACAATTCGTGCCATATGCCAGTTTAGGAGGAATCAATATGCCTTTAACAAGGATCATGTAGGGTATACTTGCTCCATTTCCGCATAAACCATTAAGCAAGTTCAATCATCATGGAAAAACAAGCTACAAATCAGCAACCTCTGAGCCCAAAACTAGTAAACTCACCTTTATCCTATTATGATTGGCTAGTCATAGATTTAGAAAGTGCCAAGAAAGTGGAAACAAGGATTCATCATAAGAGGAAAGAATCAATTGGAGAAGAATGGCCTTCAAAGAGGACAAGAGATTGAAAATAAGATGCACATCGGTGTATCTTTTTCAGACTTCACTGCACTTTTCATTATTTCCTGCTTCCACTGTGAGCGCACTTATTTTCACCACACACTCGCTTCTACCCAATTAGTCTTATATACATACAAACACACACATACATATGCACCTGACCCAATTGCTTGCTTTGCTCGCAGAAAAGAGACCCAAGTTGACAATAAACATCATAGACCTCATCATCGGGAATTCACCATCAAATATAGGGATAAAATGGAATGTCTACAAATGATTTAGTCGGGCACGCTAGAATGCCCTTTCTTGCATGTTATAATATAGTTGTATTTCCTATTGGATAGTGAATAAAGTAAAATAGATCAATAACTTCTTTCAGGGTGCCTTTCTTCTATTTAGCTATACGAACAGAACTTAAAAGAATAAAGGCTTAGAGTCGCCACCTACCATATATTTAAAGACATGTGTAGACACCCCATTTTCATTTATAAGAGTTCATAAACTCATTTCATGAGTTTCTGAAGCATTTAGAAGTCCCAATGCCTTTAAGGAAACTTTTGCCCTTTTAAGCTTTCATGAGTAATTCATTATTGCATGCATAGTTTTGTTCCATTTTTGCATTCCATCATTTGCATTTATTTTTTAAGTGCATTTAGGACACATTGGTGTAATTTAGTTCAATTCCAAATATGTTTGGATGGTTAATTAGGACTTTTGCTACTTAAAAGGCAATTTCATCTTTTAACTCATATTTTTTCCAATTGATCTCAAAAATCATCCAGAATTGTTCCATTGTGTTGATATTGATAAAGAGAGTCTATTTGGAGAATCAATTTAAGGATTGAATGTCTTTGGGATTGATTTACTACATTTTTCACCTTTAACTAATTGACCTTTTTTAGTTAACTGCCTTGTTAAACCCAACCGCCTAACCATGGTTGGAGATTTTTGGGTCAAGGATATTCTATATCTATTTCTCATTGAATTATGGAAATGTTGGCTTTTGAATTACTCAATTCGAAGTTAAAATGATCAAGTTATGGCCATTTTAAGCAAAAGGACCCGAAATAAGAAGCAATAAGGAGAACCAAAGTTGGGTTCTCAAGTGACCAACTGGCCCAGCTGGTCCAACCGGCTCACCTAGTTGGTCTAACCAACTAGCTCAGCTAGTAAGCCAAGGTCTCTATTTCCAGTTTTGTTAAGTTGTCATTTTTGCACCATTTAACCTTCCAAATTGATTTTTCTTGTTCCAAAAGAGTTTCCATTCTTATTTTTAGGTAACTTTGAGTTACTTAAGGCTCAAGTGAATTAATTATAGCCTTAGATTGATTTTATGGTAAATTAATCTCAGTTATTGGATCCTAGGGTTGGTTAGTTATAAATTAAGACCCTCTCATCAGCATAAAACACTTACACACCCCCAATATTCACCAATAAGAGAAGGAGTACAAATTGTTAGTTGTATGCCCTACAGCTAATCATAGAGATGATGCTTTAGGGATAAAGAACAATTATAGGATTTCATTTATTGTATGTCACATATATTATTAATTTAATAAAAGGGCTTTTCTATCATGTTTATTCTATTCTTTATATTTACATGTTATGTACATAGAGTTAGAGTTGAGAACATGAAATCACAAGGTGTTGTGATTATGAGACTGTATGTATATCTCTATACTAAACTCTTAAGTGTTTCCTAGTTAAAGGTTTACTATGATGGACAATAATAAATCATGGGACTGGAACATGTTAGGTTAGCTCTTTGGGAAAATAGCTAATCTCTGAGTTATTTGTGTGGAGACACTATAACCAACATATAGGTGCTTGTTGTATAAATAAACAAGTACACTGAATGTAACCAAAGTTATGAGATCAACTAAATGGAGTTTTACCTACCTATCAATCAGTTTCTCATAATTGCAGTGGTACAAGTAATCCTTAAACCTGAGGCACCACAATTGTCTTATGCATGGAGATTTAGAAGTTTGATAGCACTAAGTGTTTATCCTTAGGGGGGTTTGCAAGGGTATTCATTGGCTCTACTATTACATGTGTGAAGGTATGTGTATGATCAATAAGGGATTTATCACTTCTAGTAAAAAAGAAAGAATGTTCTTATAAAAACACTCATAAATATAACTCATGTGAATCTATGGCTACAATATGATAATGATCATGGAAAAAGGTTTTCATGGTGCATCAAATGAGTTGATATTTTGGGTAGGTTCATATATATATTAAACTAGGGACTTAACAGACTTCTATGTTCTATTAATTTAATCAGAGACATTGTGTATGATAGAAGGATGTAATTGTAATTTTATACTATAACTGAAGGGTTCTTTATTCGATATTTATATTTATATCATTTAGAGGACCACACCATGAGCCATTGCTAGATAGACTCATGGTTAGTAGAAACCCCAATTGATATAAGTGAGTTATAATCAATTAGGGAATTGGAATGTATTCCAATTAGACCCTTAATGGAAAGTGTTCCATTGTGCACACCTTGTGCTATTCCTACTATTCGATGATGTGAACCCAATGGGTCATACACCAAAGATGCAAAGAAGGACTTTAAAGTTTTGAGAGAAAAGGCAAGGTTGAATAAGAAAAGTTCTAGAGAGCCACACTTGCATTTGATGTAAAAAAAAAGGGTTTAATTGTAATAATAGGAAGTTGTAAGTTAGAATCCTAGAGGGATTCTCCCCTTATGGTCGGCCCCCTTAGTGTGTATATATATGCCACTAGCATATGCATAACACACTTGATTCATTCTCTTTACACCTTGGCCGAACCCTAGAATAGCTTCTCTCTCTTTCCCTTTTCTTCTCCCCTTCTAGCTTCAACAAAAATTGAGAAGAAAAGATTGAAAGCCTTTGCTAGGTGTGATACTGTTGGAGGCAGGACACTTGTGCTGCTCAACCATTGCTGCCCAGAAATTCAAAAGCTTGGAGTTTGAAGACTTAAATCAATTGTAAGTGCTCTAACCCTTCTTCTAGTTAGAGTTTTATGTTTTGTGTGAACTACAATTAGATTCATGGGCTTTAAAGAATTGTATTATGATTTTTTTTATTCATTATGTTTCGCTTTGTAGTTTTTTTCTACATCAATTTTTTACACAAATTTGCACACACTCATACACCTTGAGAGAGATATTCCACCATATTTTTTAAGGAGAACAAGAAGAACATCAAGCCAAAGAAGAAGGAATTGCTTGGCAAGGGTTTTCTTTATTAGTAAGTCTCTTTTTTTTTTTTTTTTTTTGATAAGTAAGTCTCTCATTTTTTCTCTTCGTTTAGGTTCTATTCTTTGCATGTTTAGGGTTAACTCTTAGCTTGGTTGTCATATCTAGTTGATATTGTTGAGTTTATGTGATGAATATTATCATAATTGCATAATAGTTTTCTAGGATTAATTTTTCCTCATTGCATGCTTAAATAGTGATCTTCTCCTTCTAGAATTAGGTTTTTCTCTTGCAGTGATATTGTTGTGATGCAAGCATGCTTAAGATGTTAGTATGAATTGTTTGTGATGATTTTGCATGATTCATGATGTTATCTTCATAATATAAATATGTGGGTATGATAAATTATCGCAAGCATAGAGATTATTGCATCCAAAGTATATCTTCTTCTCTCTTATATGCTCTAGAGTTTATTATTATGAAGCATGATTAGTATCTCTCTTTTTATACGATTTTGATAGGTTTTAAACATGTTTTTAGTTAGTTTTTACTATTGTTTTGGTGATTATCATGTTAGGTTGCATATATGGAGTGATTTTTGCATTTTCTAGAGTTAGTTATTACATGATAAGTGTCCTATTGCATTAGGGTTTTATTATTTGTTTAATTTCTTCTTTTTGCATGATTATTATGGACCCGAGAAAGCGGCCCACATAGGAAAATCAAAAAAGGGGGGAGTCGCCACCTCATTTTTTAAGGGAAACAAGGAAAATCCTAAAATGTTTTATTTTCCAAAACAAGTGACTCCATGTTTAAAAATGGAAAGGCAAAAAGTCTTTTGAAAATCAAAGATTGTGAATTCGGGGGCTAAGTTATGATATGGGAAGGTTCTAAGCAAAGTCTATAGGCACCCATATCATCCTAATTGGTCTCTTAATTTAATTGGGCTAAATCAATGTCTTAAATACACATAAATCATCAATTATCATCACAAGACAGCATGCATATCATTCATTCATCCATCCACATAAGCAAGATAATAAAAGAAAAAAGAGATAAAAAAGAAAAGAGATAAAAGAAGAAAGGAAAGAAAACCTATGATACTTAGTATCCTAGGGCGGACTTAAATCTCAAGGTGAGCGCCTACGTACCATGTATGGAAATACATGGATCAAAGTCTACGTAGTTCAAAAAGGAATAGGGTTATAACCTAATAAAAGCCTATGGTAAACCCTAAGTTTCCTTCCGTAAATAAAAGAGTTTCCAAAGATAAAAGATTCTCAAAAAGATACTTGAAAATATGGAATTTCAATAAAGATAGAAACTTTTTATTAAAAGGGATTTTTATGAAAGGAAACTATAGGGATTGCCATATCCCCCTATTAGCAAGGGCAAATGCACATAGATGCCCCTGTGTGTGTATGTGCAACCACTGGATTTTTCCTCTTTTTTTTTTTTTTTTTTTTTTTGTTACAGAACTTTTCAGTCTTACCGAACCCCACTCATTGCTCTCCCCCTAAAACATCAAATCTAAGTGTACTTTGAAACCTTCCTGAAGCTAAAAGGCTATACGCCTATACAGTAAACTAAAAAAAGAAAGAAAGAAGTTGTCCTCTCTCTCTCTCTTAGATTCTCACATATCATCATCACGCCTAATTTCCCTACCTAGTGCCCACCCATCAGGCCATCAGCTTGAATAGTTAATCCAAAAAAAAAAAAAAAGTTGTTCTCTCTCTCTCTTTCTCTTCAATCTCACATATTACGCCCCTACCCAGTACCCATCAGGCCATCATAGCATCACAAATTCACCATCATTGTGGGACTGTGGCCTATGGGATTATCAGACTATGGGAGGGAGTCATGGAGCCAGGAGGATTTGGTGTGACATTAAGTTTGTGACACCGTCAATCTGATCAAAGTTTCATCGACGGTCGGTCAGTCATCACGTTGCTCATCGGTGATATACTGTAAAACTCGTTTTCACTTATTCTTTTTTTTTTTTTTTTTTTTTTTGGGCTGAAGCAGAAGAGAAAATGACTAAGTGAGTATACTCTCTATTGCAATCTTGCAGAGGTTTCTTTTGGTGTTGATACGGATAGTAGTGGCGAATTCTTTCTCCTGATTTCTAAGGTAAGTCTAAACTCTAAAGCCTTGTTTAGTTGTTTTTGTTTTTGTGAATATGTTTTATTTTATTTGTATCTTACTTGATTTTGTTTTTAAATTTTAAGTGCTGTTTTATAGATTTATTCTGAATCTGTTGATTTGTTTTTTAATTATTTTTTGGATGCTTTTTAAGGCTTTTAAGCCTTTAACTCTTTAAGTGCATTTTAATTCTGTTTGGAAAATGATAATTTAACAGTTCAACTAATGAATTTAAATTGTAAAATCTCAAGAACTAGCTTTTCTAAGGATTCATAGTGTTCTTAAATCTTAATGCTGCTACTACTAATTTTGTATGTCAACATATATAAATTATTTTTTTGGGTTTAGATTTTAAGGGTTTTTCTCATGAAATATTTGATTTTTGAATTAGATATGGATAAATGGATTATAAGAACACTTAGGACATTGGAATAACCATCGAGTACTTAAGAAAAAAGGAATGTTCCTAAAACATCGGGACAGCCATCAAGTAGTATAAAAAAAAGCAGTGTTCCTAAGACATTGGAACAACCATTAAGTACTTAGGAGAATATTCAAGTTCCTAGTGATGACATATGACATCGTACAAAGCAAAGTCGTATTGAAATCAATGTGGAAGATCTTCCCTCCGATCCTGGATTGTGAAAGAAAATATCAGACTATCATCCTAATGATCGGGATGAAATTCAATTGGTATATTTGCAAAGAGGACCATGTCAACCAAGCTCACATGAGTTTCCATAAAAAAGTGTTGGGAGTTAAATTGCGTCGTCTCCCTACAAGATGGCTTGAAGAGTTTAGAGATTGGCTAGAGTATAGTGTTTCAAAAGATGCTGTATTTTGCTTATATTGCTATCTTATGGGAAATAGTATTGGGGGGCAAGGTGGTGGTGATGCTTTCACACGAACAGGATTTGCTTGTTGGGGAAAAAAGAAAAAGTTGGGAGTTCATGTTGGATCTGTAGAAAGTGCTCATAACAATGCTCGTAGGATGTGTGAAGATTTGATGAATCAAAATCAACACGTTGAAGTTGCTTTTTCTCGACCATTGCATGACTCCACTATGAAGTATTGAATTCGTTTAACTGCTACAATTGATTGTATTTGATTTTTGTTATGCCAAGGATTGGCATTTCGTGGTCATAATGAATTCGAGGATTCAATAAATCGTGGAAACTTTCTTTAACTCTTAACATTTCTTGCTAAATATAATAAAGAAGTTGATAAGGTTGTGTTGAAAAATGCTCCTAAGAATCTCAAAGTTATAGCTCATGGAATCCAAAAACACATTGTGCGTTGTGCCGCAAGTGCAACTACCGATGTGATGCTTAATGATCTTGGACATGATCTATTTTCTGTGTTAGTCGATGAATCTCAGGATGTATCTACCAAAGAGCAAATGGCCGTTATGATTTGCTTTGTGAATAAGAAAGGATGTATAGTTGAGCGCTTTCTTAGTCTTGTCCATGTTTCCAACACAACTGCTTTATCACTTCAAGAAGCAATTAATTCATTATTTGCAAGGCATAATCTAAGTGTATCAAGTTTAAAGGGCCAAGGCTATAATGGAGCTAGTAACATGAGTGGAGAATTTAATGGTCACAAAAGTCTCATAATGAAGGAAAATCCATGTTTCTATGTTCATTGCTTTGCCCACCAACTTTAATTGGCACTTGTAGTGGTTGCAAAAGATCGCAATCAAGTTGCTTCCCATTTCAATGATCTTGCTCGTTTAGTAAATGTTGTTGGAGCTTTATGTAAACGTCAAGATCATCTAAGAGAGAAGCAAGCTAATATAGTTAGAGAAGCTATAGACAATGGTAAGCTTGCAAGTGGGTGTGGTCTTAATCAAGAAAGTAGTCTCCAACACGCCAGTGATACACGTTGGGGCTCACACTATGCTTCTTTAACAAACTTGAAGGCTATGTTCTTTTCTGTCATTGATGTGCTTAAGGTTATTGAAGAGGATAGTGGAAATTCTGATAAAAAAAGGTGAAGCAACTTCCTTATTAAATGCAATTCAATCATTTGAGTTTGTGTTCATCATGCATCTAATGATAAAGGTGTTGGGCATTACAAATGAATTGTCACAAGCACTACAGAAAAAAGACCAAGAGGTTGTAAATGCTATGGGTTTGGCTAAAGGAGCCAAGGAACTACTACAAATTATGAGGGATGATGGATGGGAACCCTTACTCAATGAAGTTTCTTTCTTTTTTTTTTTTTTTTTTTTTTTTTTTTGTTTGGTAGTAAAAATGCTATTGCTATCCCAAACATGGATGATTCATATGCACTTCCAGAGCAGCCATGACGTAATACTCAACAAGCTACTAACCTACACCATTATCGTGTTCGATTATTCTATATGGTATTAGATTAGCAACTTGTAGAGCTTAACAACTGTTTCACAGAAGGGAACACTGAGCTACTTCTTTGCATGGCATGCTTGAATCCAAGTGACTTATTTTTAGCTTTTGATAAAGAGAATTTGATTCGTCTTTGTAGACATCCCATTTTCACCCCCATGAGTTCATGATAGCATTTGGTTAGGTTTAGAAGCATGTAGGAGTCCGTAAGCCTAAAAGGACACTTTTGCCCTTTTAAGCCTTAGGAGAATAGGTCATCATTGCATGCATATTTTTGCCTTTTTGTTGAGTCCCATCACTTGCATTTAGTTTCTAGGATCATTTTAGATATGTGTGTCAAATTTGGTTCAATTCCAGATAGGTTTGGATAGCTAATTAGAACTTTTGCGACTTGAAGGGCAATTTCATCTTTTACTTCGTATATTTTTCAATTGACTTCGAAATTTGTTCTGGAGTGTTCCATTAACCTTAGAATGATGAAATGAGCCTAATTGAAGTGCCAATTTAATTTATTGATAGGTTTGGGATTGGTTCACCACATTACCCTATGCTTAATTGACCTTTTTTTGGGTAATCGCCTCGTGAAAACCCAGCCACCTGACCGTGGTGTTAGGATTATGCCCTAGAGCCAATCATAGAGATGATTGTTTAGAGATTAGGAACAATCATTTGATTTCATTTGTGTATGTCACATTTATTATTGATTTAATAAAAGGGCTTATTCTATTATGTTTATATGCATCATTTATATTTACATAATATGTCCATGGAGTTAGAGTTGACAATATGGAATTACAAAGAGTTGTAATTTTGAGACTATAGATATATCTCTGTACTAAACTCCTAAAGCATTCCTAGTTGAAGGTTCACTATAATGGACAGTAATGAACCATAGGACTAGCACTTGTTAGGCTGACTCTATAGGAGGATAGCTAGTCTCAAGCTATTTGTGTGGAAACACTACAACCAACAAGTGGGTGCCTATTGCGAGAATAGGTACACTGAATGTGACCAAAGATATGGGATAAACTAAATGGAGTTTTATCCTGCCTGTCAATCAGTTTCTCATTGTTATAGTGGTACAAGTAATCCTTAGATCTGAGACACCATAGTTGCCTTATGCATGTAGCTTTAGAAGTTTGATAACACTCAGTGCAGATCCTATTCAGGGGTCTGCAAAGGTATTCATTGGCCCTACTGCTATGTGTATGAAGGCATGTTAGTGATCAACAAGGGATCCATCACTCTTAGGAAAAAGAGAGAGAATGTCTCATATAGCATTCATAATATAACTCATTAAATCCATGGCCATGGTAGGATGAATATGAAAAGAGTTTCATGAGTTCATCAATGAGTTGATATCTATGAATGAGTATAAAGTAATTGAACTAGGGAGTTGATAGACTTTCATGTCCTATTAGTTCAATTGGAGACATTGTGTTGAAGGAAGGATGCAATTGTAACCTATAAACTATAACAGAAGGGTTCTTTGTAAATGACTATTCACCTCATTAAGGACCACACCATGAGCCATATGCTAGGTGTTACTCATGGTTAGTAGAAGCCCTAATTGATATAAGTGAGTTATAATCAATTAGGGAATTGGAAGGAGTTCCAATTAGACCCTAAATGGAAAGAGTTCCATTGTGCACACCTCGTGCTATTCCTACTACTTGATGATGTGAACCCAATGGGTCACACACTGATCATGCAAGATGAGTTTTTAAGTCTATGAGAGAAAGGGTATGAGTGCATAAAGAATAGTTCTTTGAGGCCATGTTTGTATTTGTGCAATTTAGGGAAATTGCACAAAACCCTAAAAGGGTTTCCCTCCTAGGGCCGGCCCCCTTAGTGTGGACTATATACGTCACACTATGATGTGTGACATCATCATAAGTTGAACTCTCCAAGGGCTGGCCAGAATTTCCAGCCTCCCTCTCTCTCTCTCCTCTCTTCTCCTACACTAGCAACAACAAGGAAAAGGAGGAAAGGACTTGAAGCTCTAGCTAGGTGTGGATACCGTTGGAGGTAGCACACTTGGGCTGCTCATTCACCGCTGTCCGGAATCAAAGCTTGGAGCAAAAAGGAGAAGACCATTAAAACTGTAAGTGTTCTAACCCTCTTCATAGTTAGGGTTTGATTTTGTGTTATGCATAATTAGATTCATGGGCGGTGGAATCGTAGAAAAAATTTTTATATTCCGCACTTCTATTTTTCCCTCTTGATCGATTCCCAACATGTGGTTAGGGATTCTTGGTTCAAGGATATTCTAGGCTTATTCTACATTGAATCCTTGAAATTTTGGCTTTTGAATCACTCAAATCGAAGTTAAAATGAAGAATTTAAGTCCGTTTGAAGTTAGGAGTCCAAACCGAGTCGAAATTCCAAAATTTTGGGATTCCTCTCGGGTGACCGGTTCACCCAACCGGTCACCCGAGAGCCCCGTCTTGAATTGTCTTTCTTTGCATTTTTGAAGGAATAGGACTCTACTACTCCGATTTTCAGCCTTCTAAAGGACTTCTAAGCCTATTGGGAGGTGGTTTTGAGTTGTTTAACATTCATGGGACTTAATTACAGCCCTAGATTGTTTTTTATGGTGAATTAATCTCAACCATTGGTTCATATGGTTGGTTGGTTATAAATAGAGGCTCATTCATCAGCATAAAGGACTTTTGGTGACTTTTAACACTTCATACTTATAAGAGAGAGAGGGACCACGAGTTTGCACATACCCATATCACTTGGAGGAGGCTTTCTACTGCAATTTTGAAGAGGAACTAGAAGGGAACCAAGCCAAAGAGAAGGAAGAACATAGCAAAGACCCTTGCTTCATTGTAAGTCTCCTTTGCTTTCTTTTACGATTCCTTCTTCTTCTACTCCATTCTCTGCATAGTTATGGTTTAGAATTGATTTAGGAATCATATATGCTCTATATTTTAGAGTGTATATGATTCAAATATGATGACAATGCATGTTAATGGATTAGGCTTGCGAATTGCTTGCTGTTAGGATAGTTTCTCTCTTAAGGATAGAGGTACGTTTTGCATGAAAAATCAAGTGATGTGTTTAGGCCATTTTCTCTTCATGGTTCAATTATATGCATGATTTTAAGCATCTTTTGCATAGGACACTTGCTGTGTAAGCCTCGTCTTCATAGGTGTATGGATGGTTATCCTTTTCGAGGATAATTATCGTCCTTAGAGGGTGAGGTTGTGCATGGGTGCTTTCTAGAGTGTGTTTAAGTGCGCTGTGAGTTTCTTTGCACTCTTAGGTATATATTTTACGTAGGATATGTGAAGAAATCATTCATACGGAGTGATCTCTACATAAAATTATCTCCGGATAGTTTTACTTAAGAAAGCTCGCCGTAAGGATGATTATTTCACATTCTTACATAAAATACTTACCTAAAGCATCATGATAGATTTTCTTGTCGTGTTTAGGATTGTCATATGATATTTTCATCATGGTAATGCCTATTTAGCATATTTTTGATAGTTTTGTGCATGTTAGAGTGTTTAGAGCATATAGGAGCATATAGGAGCATACTAGGATTGTGTCCTTCTGTTGATTTTTGTTATTTGCATGAGTATTAGGTCATTATATGCATGTTTAGCATTCTGTCCAGATTTGAATTAGGTCTTCTAATGATGATTTGAGCATGAATATGGTTGGTTTGAGCTTAATAATTGCCCTATAGAATACATAGGGTGATTAATTGGTGTTTTCTCGATGTTTCGAGATAATTTGCATATCGTAAGTGGTTCATGGTAAGTTTGTTTTGGTTTGTTCTCTTCTCCCTCCTTGGGTTATTGTCTTTAATTTAGATTAGAAGTCCTAAGTTTCCAACTTTTTCTCAAATTCTGTTTTAATTAGAGTTCTATCTCTTTTAGAATTCTACTTTTTCTTAAACTTTTTTTTAATTAGAGTTCTATCTCTTTTAGAATTCTAATTTTTCTCAAACTCCTTTTTTAATTAGAGTTCTATCTCTTTTAGAATTCTACTTTTCTTAAAATCCTTTCTTGAATAAGAGTTCTATCTCTTTTAGAACTCTACTTTCATGAAAATTCTGCCTTGTCTAGAGTTCTATCTCCTTTAGAATTCTACTTTTCTAAAACTTCTTTTTGGATAAGAGTTCTATCTCTTTTCTAATTCTATCTTTTCTCAAATTCCTTTTTTGAAAACTCTTCTTCTTTTTAAAACTCTTCTTTTCTTTTAATGGAAACTTAGGGTTTATAGTTCATTGTAAAGGGAGTAACCCCTTCTCAATCGAACTACGTGGACTTTGATCCTTACTTCTTTGTATGTAAGGTATGTAGGCGCTCATTTGATGTTCAAGTCCGCCCTAGGATACTAAGTATCCTAGGTTTTCTTTTTCCTTCTTTCTCTTTCTCTCTACCCATTTGTCCATCACATATATGCTAGAGGAGTAGGATGGACCCATGCTTATACATTTATCCATCACATATTTGTTAGTGGATAGGATGGATTTGTTTGCTTGTTCATTTATCCATCACATATTTGCTAGTGGATAGGATGGATTTGTTTGTTCATTCTCCCTATCTCTTACTTGCTTTCCATATCTCTCATACTTGTTCATGGATGTTTATATGCTTTATGGATGTTCATGGATGAATGTGGATTACTTATGGATGATTCTTTGCATATGCATAGTGACTAATTAGGAAGTGATTGAAATAGCCCATATGAATTCAGAGACCCATTTTGGGGCGATGTGGGTGCCTATAGGATGTTTCCTAGAACCTTCCCACATCGTAACTTAGTCTCCGAATCCTCTCTTGTTTTGATAGACCTGCTTTTCCTTGATCGGAGTCATGTGGTTTGTTTTCAAAGGTTTTCTTTAAAAACTGTTTTTATGGTTTTCCTCTTTTCCTAAAAATGAGGTGGCGACTCCTTATTTGTTATGTTTTTGTGAACCTTTTAAAAACCAGATTTTTATTAATTTAAATCTCTACAAGCCTTTTTAAAAGAAGGGTTCTCCTTCCTCCCCTAGATCGAAACCCGTGGTTCACAGTCTGGCGACTCCGCTGGGGATTAGTGGACTAGACTCAAGGAATTTGTATGGGCTAATTTAATTGCTTAAATTAAAATCAATCACTTGCATACGCTTGAATGTGTGTTTACTTTATTGCATTGTGTGCGCAATTGCATTTGAATGATAGGTTGATGTATCCTTGCCTTTTCTGATTGGCCTAGCCTTGACCCCGGTTCCCTTCGTTCTCGGGTGTCATGTTTGCGAAGTTATCAATTCCTCTTGCCACTTATCCTTGGGTTTTACCCTTGGGTATATTAAATGGATCAACACGTACCACTTGACTCACGCGGCATCCCTCATGCCACACGTGATAGGTATATGGTTGATTCAAGCAAGTAGGGGACACTATCCTACCCTTTTTAGTGCATATAGTGGACTGTCTAGGACACATGGACTCGCCTAGTTTAAAGTCACCATGCTTGTGGAATGAATACAGGTACAGAGTGGATGTGTGTTTGAATGTATGTGTGTATGGAATGAATGTATATGAGGCATGAATGTGTTTTGTGGGAATGAATGTGAATGGGATGAATGACAATGCAATTCATGTCATGGTTCTTTGAGAAAATGATACAAAGCCCTCGATACAGTGATCCGGTTTCTTACTCTTGAATGCATTTGGAGATATGAATGAATGCTATGTGGGTGGTTAATTTTAAGGGGTAACATGACTTTAAAATCAATCGACCTACATCTCTTTAGTATGACCTTCTTACCTACAGCCCATTGGGCTCATATGGATAAGAGGCCCAACTAAAGGAATGTTATTGGACCATTACCCGCCCGTTTAAATCAATTGTGGAGACTAAAGGCGCTTTGTGTCACTTTGTAACTAAGTATGGGTCATTTGGTTATAATAGAGTGCTGGCTTGGACTCGTAACTCTTCAAGCCGTTTGATCAGAGGAAGTACCGAACAAGACCTCGCCATGGATGAGACTTTTGCATTGAATAATCCGGCTACACCTGAGGGGACATCTGTTTCTAGGACTCCTGCGAACCCACGAAGAATTAAGAGGCTATTGAATGACATACTTGGGAAGTTAGAAGAGGTGTCAGTGAAGTCTGAAACCGCAATAAGAATGGCACAAGAGATCAACAACCGAACCCCTGTCCTCATCCACAATGTTCCTACAGATCATGCCATACTCGACACTCAAGTTCCTATTGTCCATAATCAATCCAACCCATCTGCCCAAGCTGGAGGCCAAGCCCAAAATCCACCACTTCTACATACTCAATCATCACCTCAAAATCCACCACCTCCATATACTCAACCTCCACCACAAAACATCCTCATTTACACCCAATCATCCACTTTCATCCCCACCACTGAGAACCTCCTGTGAGTGATGACCAAAAGATGATAGCTGCAAGGATGTTGGCTTTGGAGAAAACTTTGAAGGGTATCCGCCGTGTCGATGATTTCGTGGATATCCACACTCTTTCTCTCTTCCCTCAAGCGAGATTGCCGACTTCATTCAAGATGCCAGAATTACAGAAGTTTGATGGAACGGGTTGCCCTAAGATTCACTTGAAAATGTATGTCCGAGCAATGCAACCTCGTGGTGCTTCTGAGGAGTTGGTGGCTCAATTATTCCATGAATCACTTAGCACTTCTTCGTTGCATTGGTTTCTAAGCTTGGATGAGTCAAAGACTAGAACATGGGAAGACGTGTGCAAAGAATTCACCGATCACTATAAGTACAACACGGAGGTTGATGTGACAAGGAGAGACTTGGAGACTACCAAACAGGCGGCAAATGAATCTTTCTCTTCCTACATCACTAGGTGGAGGAAAAAAGCTTCTAAGATGTTCGATAGGCCAATGAAGAAGAACAGATACGAATCGTAGTCAAGAACCTATTGCCTATATATCACAAGCACTTATTCGCTCATCACTTCCCCACTTTCAAAGCTCTGATTAGTTTTGGGACACAAGTGGAAGACGCCATAACTGATGGCACCCTTAAAGTTGAAGATCCTTCAAGGTTTCGTCGGATAGGGAACAATGGAAAGGCACCCGCTGAAGTGAATGCAATTGCTCCACAATAGCCATGGAACATTGGCGGCAATTCTACTCCTCGTCAGTTCTCTGATTTGTATGCACCACTGGACAAGGTTTATGAAAGATTGAAAGCTAGGGGCATCCTCAAACCTCTAGACCTAATACCTCCACCATATCCATTGCCTAGGTGGTACAACGAAAATGAGTACTGCCATTTCCATCAATCCAAAGACCATAGAACAAATCGTTGTATTCGTCTCAGACATGAAATACAAGACCTCATTGACAAGAAGATCATAGGCCCACCTACTCCTCCTAATCGTCCCAATATCGCTCAAAATCCTTTGCCATCCCATAACCCATCCCCTACTTCTAATGTCAATGCAATAGAAGGTTCACCTCGTTCACCTCGACCCATTCGCCATCACACCACTTTGCCTATGAGTCTCACCAATATATTTCACCATTGCAAGAAAAGAGGCCTTATCACTCCCCTTCCACCCAAGCCTTCACTCATCCCTGACCCATTATTTTGCCTATACCATAAAAATTCTAGCCATGATACCGAGGATTGCACCTTGCTAAAGAAAGTGGTCTAAGACTTGATTGATGAGAGAGTTCTGATAGTTCTACAGCCAAGTCCATACGAAGTGCCTACATTGTTACCCACCCTACATGAAGAAAACATGCAAGAGATTGATATGCTAGAATGGGAAAATCCCGAGAAGAAGCCTATGGGGGAGGAAAAGGTTGTTGAGAAGGAAGTGCCGAAGAAGCCGAGTAAGCCTCGAAAGTCATTTCAGCAACAGTTGAAAGAGAGATATGATGCCAGAGATCCTGAAGTGGGTTTATTGGGGGAACCATCTGGGAAGTTTGACTTCTATGTTCTCTACACTGCACCGCCTCCAATAACCATTCCTGTTCGTGCAACCGGATGGGGAAATCCATGGGAAGATGAGCAACCAACAGAGAAATCCCCAGTCCATGCAACCCGATGGGGAAAATCCTTGAAAGAAGAACGGCTGACAGAAAAGTCTCTAATGCAAGAGGTAGATATGCTTGAATGGGGAGACATCATGAGCGAAACCTGCAGCGATGAAGTAAATGATCTATGGGCAGACTATAAAGAAGTTGATCACTTGAATAGGGGCGGTCGTCACTTCAAACCATCCTACCTTGAGAATGAAAATCCAGTGGAAGCACTAGAGAAGGGGCAGAGGCCTGAAGTTTATAATGAAGTGGATGCAACCATGGTCGAGGATTCTGCAATAGATAGCGACAGAAAAGAAGAAGATTGGGCAGACAGCATGGATTCAGAGGTTATGGGCCGATTGTTTTCAGAATGTGTGCTAGCCATCGAAGATTGTGAAGAGGTTCCAGTTCCAGCATTCCAGACAGTCAGCGAGCCACTTCAGAATTGGTACACCGAAGGATCCCCCGTTTTTATTCCAAGGAAAGAAGAGTCTAAGCCAGTAGAGACTATGTAGGTTTTCTTTTGAGTCTTGAGTCAGCAAACAATTTGTCTTTGTTTAAATATGTCCTTTATTGAGTCCTATAGAGTTGTCATAAGTTTTATTGTTTTAGAGTCTTCAATTAGTGATTGGTACTTTCTTTATTTTCTCATAGAGATTATATCCATTGTCTTCGCTCCTTTTTGTCTCTTAATGTGTGTGGCATGGAAATAGGCCCTAGAGACGCTGATATCCCTCCCGAGCTCGTCGAGCAAAGGAATAAAGGGATAGCACAACCAATTACAGAAGAACTAGAATCAATTAATCTAGGGACGAATGAATTGCCAAAGATAATTAAAATTGGTACAACACTTTCCCCTTCTGAAAAAGAATAATTGGTTGAGTTGTTGAGAGAAAACCTTGAAGCGTTCGCATGGTCTTATGAAGATATGCCCGGAGTAGACACAGACATAGTGCAGCATCACATTCCAACCAATCCTGACATAAAGCCTGTTAAACAGAAGTTGAGGAGAATGAAACTTGAGTGGGCGTTGAAGATAAAGGAAGAGGTAATCAAGCAGATAGAAGCTAAGTTCCTTAAGGTCATGGAGTACCCTGAATGGCTTGCAAATATAGTACCAGTTCCAAAGAAGGATGGCAGAGTGCATATATGTGTAGACTTTCGTGATTTGAATAAGGCATGCCCTAAGGATGACTTTCCACTACCACACATTGACGTGTTAGTCGATAGTACCGTAGGACACGCTCTTCTTTCTTTCATGGATGGTTTCTCGGGTTACAATCAGATCAAGATGGCACCAGAAGATATGGAGAAAATGTCCTTCATCACGCAGTGGGGGACCTATTGTTACAAAGTAATGCCATTCGAGTTAAAGAATGCAGGGGCGACTTATCAGAGAGCTGCTACCACCTTGTTGCATGACATGATACACAAAGAGGTCGAGGTTTACGTTGACGACATGATTGTCAAGTCAAAAGATAGGGAAGGACATGTAGCTATGCTCTCTTTGACCGAATCATAAAGTACAAGCTTCGCCTCAACCCTCAGAAATGTGCTTTCGGAGTCACTGCGGGAAAGTTGCTAGGTTTCATGATAACACAGAGAGGAATCGAAGTGGATCCAAGCAAGATCAAAGCCATTCTGGAGATGCCGCCGCCTAAGAATGAGAAGGAAATCTGAGGTTTCTTAGGAAGATTGCAGTACATAAGCCGGTTCATAGCTCAACTCACTACCATTTGTGAGCCCGTTTTCAAGCTGTTAAAGAAAGGAGAACCAAAAGAATGGAACGAGGAATGCCAGAATGCTTTTGAAGCTATTAAACGCTACTTAAGCAATCCACCGATATTGGTTCCACCTAGAGAAGGAGAGCTGTTGTTGCTGTACTTAACCGTCACCAAAACTGCTATGGGGGCAATGCTTGCACAATACTTGAAAGAGTCGAGGAAAGAGAATGCCATCTACTATCTGAGTAAGAAAATGACAGACTATGAGGTGAACTACAACGCTGTGGAAAAGACTTGCGTAGCATTGGTGTGGGCCTCCCAAAAACTCCGCCATTACATGCTGTCTTTCTAGGTGTTCTTTGTTAGTCGCATGGATCCACTCAAATATCTATTTGAAAAGCCGATGCTGACCTATCGTACTATGCGATGGTTAATGTTATTATCAGAATTTGATATCAAGTATGTGGTACAAAGCTCGATAAAAGGGAGGGTCATTTCAGAACACTTGGCCGAGAATCTAGTTTCAGTAGCAGATAGCATTGAATAAGGGTTCCCCGACGAGGACATATTGGAGATAGAAAAGAAGCCATGGAAAGTCTACTTCGACGGCGCTGCAAACAAAAGGGGCTTCGGCATTGGAGTCTTGTTGATTTCTCCTGATGACGCCCACACCCCTCTGGCAATGAAGTTAGGGTTCGAGGCCACAAACAACATCACCGAATATGAAGCTTGCATTCTAGGGTTGGAAGCAGCCTTAGAGTTGGGAGTTGAAAAGTTAGAAGTGTACGGAGACTCAGCCTTGATCATCTGCTAAATCAGAGGAGAATGGAAGACTCGAGACGAGAAGTTGTTACCCTATCATGCTTATCTAGAAGCACTTACCAAAGAATTCGACAAAATAGAGTTCCACTACTTGTCAAGGGTAAAGAATCGCTTCGCGGATGCTCTTGCTACACTTGCGTCCATGGTGGAAATTCCAGAAGGCGGAAATGTTCGTCCACTCGTGATTGAAAGAAGAAAAGAGCCAGTGTACTGCTGCAGTATTCAGAATAGTCAAGTAACAGACGGGCGTCCGTGGTTCTATGACATCCAGAGATTTGTAGAGAAAAGGGAATATCCTGAAGGAGCTTCGAAGGTTGACAAGCATACGCTGAGAAGATTGGCTACCCACTACATCATGTGCGGAGGAAAGTTATACAGACGATCCTACGACGGCATCCACTTGCTTTGTGTGACGGAGGAAGAAACTCAAAGAATAATTGAGGAAGTACATGAAGGAGTAGGGGCACCTCACATGAATGGTTATATGCTAGCTAAGAAGATTGCTCACCTCGGTTACTATTGGACCACTATGGAAAGAGATTGTCATATGCATGTCAAGAAGTGCCATAATTGTCAAATCTTTGCCAATATTCAGTACCTTCCATCAATGCTTTTGAATACTATGTCATCCCCTTGGCCCTTTTCAACTTGGGGAATAGATATCATTGGAAAGATCCATCTTAAGTCAAAGGAAGGTCATGAGTTTATCTTAGTGGCAATAGATTACTTCACTAAGTGGGTAGAGGCGAAGTCCTACAAAACCTTGGGGTCAAAGCAAGTGGCCCATTTCATTAAGACCCACATTATTTGCTAATATGGGGTTCCACATGAGATCATATCAGATAACGGACAACACTTCCAAGGTGAGGTAGAAGAGATCTTGCAGAAGTACAGCATTCGAGTTCACAAGTCTTCCCCTTATAGGCCACAGACAAATGGAGCAGTTGAAGCAGCTAACAAGAATGTAAAGAGCATGCTACAGAAGTCGGCTAAGAAGTACAACGATTGGTTAGAAAGGTTGCCACTCGTTTTATGGGGTTACCGCACTTCAATCAGATCTTCCACAGGTGCTACACCGTACTCATTGGTTTATGGCATGGAAGCAGTTCTCCCCATCGAGTTAGAAATTCCTTCTCTCAGAGTAATAGTAGAAGATCAGTTGTCAGAAGTAGATTGGGTAAGAAACAGATATGATGAGCTAGTTCTGCTTGATGAAAGGCGTTTAAATGCCTTATACCATGTTCAAGGCTATCAGCGCAGAATAGCTAGAGCTTTCAACAAACGCGTCAAGGATCGTGACTTAAAAGATGGAGACATGGTGCTGAAGGAAATCCGCGCGCCTATTTTTGATCCAAGGGGCAAGTTCAGGCCTAATTGGGGTGGTCCCTACATCATAAAGGAGATATTACCAGGAGAAGCAATTCGATTGATGGATTTGGATGGAATAGAGTTCTCTCAACCAACCAATTTAGATCAACTCAAGAGATACCATGTGTAAAGCTTGATAGGTTGAAAACCCGTAAGGGCGGCCTAGGCAAAAGAAAAGCATGAACTACGAGGGCCTGATTCTCCATCATTCAAAAAATAAAAAAAGAAGAAAAAAGAAAGAAAAGAAAAGAAAAGAAGAAAATGTTTACAAACATGATGGAGATACGTAGGCAGCCCATAAAGTTACCTTGGGTGCGGTCCAATTGAGAAAAAAAGAAAAGAAACAAGGGGCATGACAATTTATAAAACAATCCATAAATCAAAGTTAATTGTTTGATGGCAATTCATTCAAAACTAGAGAAATTGATAATAGTTTTATTTGTAATAATTGCAAGTCTCGAAGGACTATTATTGTGCTTAACATGCTCAAAATTCAAAAAGGTTGCTAATTCCTTGCTCTCTGGGAAGTCTTCTTTGTTCCAGTAGTCTTTTTCGCTTTGGTGTCATCCTCCCTTGACCTCTTTGTACTTCCCAGTGAAGGAATCCCAATCAACTCAGCTACTTGAGCCCTCATGGTCGTTTCTTTGTGGCCAATGTCTTCAGATAGCCACTTCTTGTATTCCTTGCTAAGCTCATAAGGTCCATTAGTGTTTGGAACTAGGGTAGCAGAGTTCCAACCATTCCATCTATCCTTCATCCATTTAACTAGAGACTGAGAAACGGGTTGAACGAAGTGAACTTGCCTTGAATTTGTCTGGGTGGTACTTGCTTGATTGTTTGGAATTGATTGAACTGCACCAAATTGCCGAAGGATTCGAGATGGCCAGTAAAAAGAAGTGGCTTTCAAGCCTATCAACTTGACAAGTGTACAGCCTACAGTTCGCAGGAGCACCTTTTCGTCGCACTTCCAGTGAGGCACGTGCCAACGGATAGATTGCCATGAGGTGTGGTACAGCATGCCAATCCATTCGTCAGGAGAAGCATCTGGTGGGAATTTAGGAACACGCAAATAGAAGTGCTGAGGCCCATAATTTGCAACACTAGGAGGTGGCAAGAGGTTTAACCTCTCTAGCAACCATATATGGAGAAGGAGGGGGCTGCCCTCAAAATTCGCTTCAAATCGATCCTGTACCTTGTCTAGCCCGTTGAGAGTTTCCGCTAGAACCATTGGAATTATGTTTCAGGACTTGGAAAGAGGAGTTACAAGCTCACAAATTTCAATTGGGACAAACAACGTACCATTGGTGATGAGAAACCTCCCAATCAAGCAAAAGCTAAAGCATGCTGACGCGATCGAGACAAAGGCAGCCCACATGACCTCCCAAGGGGCAGGAAAGACGTTGCTAGCTTGTTCAATCTACCATGTTATCTTTTATGAAGGCCATAGCATCATGGGTAGTGATTTCCAAAAGAGAAGCAAAAGAAGATACATAACCTTGCCGAAGGTATAGAAGGATGAAGGGCCCTGACGGTTGCACTCCGAACAGTGCGCAAAATTCCTCATGGGTGGGGCAAATTTCATTGCGATGGAAACGGAAAACATGAAGCTCAGGATCCCCAAAAGTATGTAGAATCATAGAGCATAATCCAATTTACCTTGACTTTGGCGAGAGAATAGAGCGCGTCCAAGCCATAACTCTTGAAAACCTTTTTGTCTTCTTTACTCATGTTGCTGAAGCAAAGTGTCAAAAAGCTATCAAAAGTCTCCATGAATTGATGTTGAATGAATAATAATAGTTTATGAATATGTGGGGGGTGTTTTTATAGGCCTTTAGGCTCAAATTTGAGTCCTAGAAGGCTTAGAAGTCGAAAAAGCGTCAAAAAAGTCGCAAAACGCGTAAACAGCAAAAGCGCTCAGGAGACCGGTTGAGGCCAACCAATCCAACCGGTTCACCAACCGGTCCAACCGGTTGGGCCCAACCGGTCACCCGAGGCCGTTTTTCCTGATTCCCTGTTTTGACCACTTTTGATCCCCGTATGCTCCGGAAGGCCAATTTTGACCATTTTGAGCTCAAATTGACTCATGTTTGAGTCAAGAGTCATGAAATTCAACCAAAAAGATATAGATATCATAACTCAAAGGTGGGGAATGCATGAACTTGGTTTAAAAACAAAGAACTTGAAAGATAACATAAATGCCCACATAGGCTTAATACAAGGATTTCACAAGTTAAGAGTTTCTAGATGCTTAAATTGAGTTTCTTAAACTTAAAATAAGTGTCTTTAACGCTTCCTTGCTGGTTTCCTTCTCTTGCTTGGCCTTGCTTCTTCTATTGGTGGAGGAGGTGGTGGAGCCGCAGCTGGGTTGTACTGAGGGAAGGAATCAATCTGCAAGTTTCCAAGAAAATAAATGGTATGAGTACCACTTTTTTTAAAAGAGAAAACCAAATATTTTCAAAAGTTTTGATTTGAGCTATTCTTACTGGGTGCGAGTGTTCGCCCGCTCTATACGCCTCTTGCCTTGATAGGTTTAGGCTCATCCTCATCATGTCCTTCCTCAAGCTGGCATTGAGATTGATCCATTATTGTGTATACCCGACGGGTGTCTGTGAAGAGAAATTGGGTAAGAAGTGCCTAATGAATAAGTTGGGGATTAAAAGAATCAAGTCAACCTTGAAACTTACAGTCTCATATCTAGGATCTATCTGAGGAACCTCATCCATCACGAGAGGTGCTATGGTCGTGGGCACAATATCGCCTCCTTGGCACAGATCAATGGACCACCTAGGCCGTGGTAAAGGGGGCAGTGCGTCCCTATCCATGCTCTCATCATCACTCTCCATATGTACCCTTGACACACCCGAGGTTGAACCCACTGTGGAATGGTGACCACGAGCTCGCCGTCCCTGAGAAGAGTTGCACATAGTCAGCTAGGAAACACTTGTAAAGCATGCATAGGGTTGAGTATGTACTTACCCCTATGGGTGGAACTCCTACGACCCTAGGAGGCATCAGATACCTCCTACAAAAACTCTCGTAGTTCCCATTCGGAACTATGAAGTCAATCGCATCCTTGCCTCGTATAGTTTTGATCAATTCGTGACCCTGCAAGGAGTTGGCATGTCTCATGCTCTCAGGTGGTGCCATAGGAACTGCAGCTACATTTATGTTGCCTTTTACTTGGCGCCAAACTCGCTCCCTGAGGTACCAATAGCGACCCATAAGACCTTCTAGGAGGATCCGCTTCTCTGTCATGTCTACACACCTGTGGCATTGCTCCTCAAGGGCATATTTCCATTGTGCCCATGGATCCCAGTCCACCTAATTCATGAGTTGGTGTTAAGAGAAAGAATTGAAAGAAGATGGAATTCAAAGGATAAAAGTTTTAGGGATTACCTTGTCAGCAGTAATGCAAGCTAGAAATGCCCTAGCATGGGCATAGTCGTGTTTATTATCCACCGAGTCACACCTATTGTCAATGTGATAATTGGACATCATGGGCCAGGACGGATCATTGTCGATAAGAGCGGGACGCTCAAACCCCAAGTACTCGTAGTACCAAATCTGTTTTCAAAAAGAAAATGAATTTCAAAAGAAAATAATGATGTGCACTCATTACAAATATTGAAAAGGAAACTTGTAGGTTGATTTACCTCCCAGATAAAGGACATCCCGCAGTGGTTTGTGCTCATTCCACGCGATCTGTCGCCTATAGACCTATACAGTACAGCAAGAGCGGCGTTACCCCAGTTGTAATCGCCCATCCCCCAAACATCCTCCATGCAAACAAGATGCCCTAAAGGAGCGACATCGCCAGAGCTAGCAAAGAATATGCTAGACAACATGTATAGCATAAAGGCTCGGGCAAGACAAGATGGATCCGCATCATCCTCTTCTCTTTGATCACCAAAATGATTTTTGAGCCAAGTTCGGCGCACTCCACCCCTTTGAATAGGTACTATGGTCCCGAGCTGTTCCAAGAGATAATGAGGATCCCCGTGGGCATTCTCATAGTAAGATAGCCTCCGCCCACCTAGGCGAAGTCCGGTAATGACAGTGAAGTCTATTGGGGTAAGAGTCATTTCCCCAAAGCTGAAATGAAACGTGTTGGTGGTGTCCCACCACAACTCAGTGAGGGCCAGCAAAGCTTGTCTATCCCTCTGCTCCACCCATAAAGCATTCAGGAAGTCTCCAAAACCCACATTAATTATAATTTTCTGGGTTTCGGGTTGCCGTGTGGCCATTTTGCGCCACCATTCTATAACTCCTCCAAGAGCGTGCCTCGTTCTATCTTCGAAATTTGGCTACAAAGAATAAAGGAAATCATGGAAATTGTTATTTTGAGTATTTGCTATACTTAGTGAATAACTCAAGAATGTTTAAATTCATGGTTTTTCAAGATTTTCAAAAGTTTGCACATAAGAAAAGAAAGTTTTTTGCAAAGGTAAGTGTTTCAAAAATAAAAGGTTAGCATTCAAAGAGAATACCCATGAGTTTTCCTTGGGTTGGTTAAAGCATTTGAAAAGAAAAGGAATGATTTTATTCTCTTGAGAATTTTATCAAACACTTGGTAGGCATAGTTATGCCCACATGATTTTTGTGAAGAAAAATGTTTTTAAACTCATGGGTAAACCTCCTAGAGAATACCTTTGATGTTTTGTTTAAGAACTTGGAGCATTTAAAAAGAAAAGGAATGATTTTATTTTCTTGAGAATTTTATCAAACACTTAGTAGGCATAGTTATGCCCACATGATTTTTGTAAAGAAAAATGTTTTTAAACTCATGGGTAAACCTCCTAAAGAATACCTTTGATGTTTTGTTTAAGAACTTGGAGCATTTGAAAAGAAAAGGAATGATTTTATTCTCTTGGGAATTTTATCAAACACTTGGTAGGCATAGTTATGCCCAAATAATTTTTGTAAAGAAAAATGTTTTTAAACTCATGGGTAAACTTCCTAGAGAATACCTTTGATATTTTGTTTAAGAACTTGGAGCATTTGAAAAGAAAAAGAATGATTTTATTCTCTTGAGAATTTTATCAAACACTTGATGGGCATAGTTATGCCCACATGATTTTGAAAAGGAAAGTGTTTTAAAACTCACGGGTAAACCTCCTAGAGAATACCTTTGATGTTTTGTTTAAGAACTTGGAGCATTTGAAAAGAAAAAGAATGATTTTATTCTTTTGAGAATTTTATCAAGCACTTGGTAGGCATAGTTATGCCCACATGATTTTTGTAAAGAAAAGTATTTCTAAACTCATGGGTAAACCTCTTGGAAGATATCTTTGATAGTTTGTTCAAGAACTTTGAGTATTTGAAAAGAAAAAGAATGATTTTATTCTCTTGGGAATTTTATCAAACACTTGGTGGGCATAGTTATGCCTACAAAGTTTTTTGTAAAGAAAAGAACTTCAAAATTCATGGGTTAGCATTCTAGAGAATGCTCTTGAGTTCACTTTTGATTATCTTGACTATTTGAAAGCAAAAAGAAAGATTTTATTCTTTTGGGAATTTTATCAAACACTTGGTGGGCATAGTTATGCCCATGTTGGAAAATGAGGTCTTTGCATATGGAAAACTCCCGAAAGTTGTCAAAATAATAAGAACTCAATGCATTTCATTCATAAGAATAGCAAATATTTGAAAAGAAACAATGACATGAAAGAATAAGGATGAACTTGAAGGAGTTGGGAATTATCTTACCTCATTCATGGAATGGATGTAGGAGAGATGATTGTTGGGTTCCAAGAGCAAGCTATCCGGTTGATCTTCATAATGAGGTGCTTTGTATGTTTTCTTGAGGAAATGATGTGGATATTTGGCATCGGAGTATTTATTTGATGAAGAACTCATGTTGGGTGTTCTTGAGAAAATGGGTTTGATTTGAAAAAGTAAGTTGGGAAGGATAATTTGATGAATCAAAGGTTGTTTTGATTCCTTGAAAGTGATGTTGTTGGTGTTTAATCACCACAATGATTCAAGTTTAATGCCAAAGTTTTGGTATTTTGGAGTTGGGAATGTTGGGTTTTGGGTTTCTAGAGAGAGAAGCTCTCAAAAACAAGCAAAAGGATGAGGAACAACTGAGGAAGGTGCAAGGCTTTATAGCCAAAACACCCAAAAAAATGCAGCAGAAAAATTGCTCTCGGGTGATCGGTTGGCCCCAACCGGTCCAACCGGTTTGGTCCAACCGGTCCCCCAACCCGGTTTTGCATTTTGTGCATTTTTCGCACAATTTCGCTTAACCGGGCCCCTTTTCGCTTGGTTTTTTGATGAATTTTCTCTTGAAAGGCTTAGAACCTGATGTGAATGATTTGAAATGAATGGAATGATGAGTGATTAGTCACTAATTGAATTATTAGTGCACTCATGGTGATATTTGCAAGCCCACTTTGACAATTGCTTTGTTAAAGGGCTTTATCTTTGGATGATGGAAGGATGATGCTTATGATATTTGTTTGGAACCTTGGAATTTTTTTTTTATTCCTTGATTTCTTGTGATTGAATTGCTATTACTATTTATTTCTTGAGGAAATTATAGCACGTTGGGATTAATTGAGTGTTCATGCTTATTTTTAATCCTCGGATTAAAATAAAGCTTTGTTAATTGGATGATGAGTTATTGAATGTTTGGAATGCTTTGTAAGGATCATGAAATTGTTATTTCTTGATTCTTTATGATGAATTGACATTGCTATTAATTTCTTGAGGAAATTATAGCATAATTGGAATGTGTGCTTTGCTTAATTTTAACAAAGATTGTTAAAATAAAGCATATGAATGCTTGATTGGAATTGGTTTTGGAAGTATGTTTAAATGACTCTTTGAGTCACATACATGGATTGTCTTGCATTGCTATTAATTTCTTGAGGGAATTATAGTACAATTGGAATATTTGCTTCGCTTAATTTTAACAAAAATTGTTAAAATAAAGCTTGTCATTGCTTGGATAGGAGTGTTTGTGATGGTATGTTTAAATGACTCTTTGAGTCACATACATGAATTGCTTTGCATTGCTATTTATTTCTTGATGAAATTATAGCACAATGAATGGATTGCCCTCACTTAATTTTAACAAAGTTGTTAAAATTAAAGTTTCATGATTTTGTTTAGTAAGTATAGTGTGTTTAAATGACTCTTGTAGTCACACACAACCCCCCTATCTTGTGCGTGTCCTCATTAGAAAGAATGAGTGTACATTATGGAAGCATATGTGTTCCTATTAGAAAGAATAGGCATATGAGAATATAGTGTGTTTAAATGACTCTTATAGTCACACACAAACCCCCTATCTTGTGTGTGTCCTCATTAGAAAGAATGAGCGTACATTATGGAAGCATATGAGTTCCTATTAGAAAGAATAGGCATATGAGAGTATAGTGTGTTTAAATGACTCTCGTGGTCACACACGCCCCCTATCTTGTGCGTGTCCTCATTAGAAAGAATGAGCGTACATTATGGAAGCATATGAGTTCCTATTAGAAAGAATAGGCATATGAGAGTATAGTGTGTTTAAATGATCCTTGTGGTCACACACGTCCCCTATCTTGTGCGTGTCCTCATTAGAAAGAATGAGCGTACATTATGGAAGCATATGTGTTCCTATTAGAAAGAATAGGCATATGAGAGTATAGTGTGTTTAAATGACTCTTGTAGTCACACATAAACCCCCTATCTTGTGCGTGTCCTCATTAGAAAGAATGAGCGTACATTGTGGAAGCATATGTGTTCCTATTAGAAAGAATAGGCATATGAGAGTACCGTGTGTTTAAATGACCTTCATGATCACACACAACCCCCCCTATTTTGTACAAGTGTACATTATAGCAGTCATGAACATCTTCAGCAGTCACTGTTGAAGTTTAAGCTTTCGTTCCTTGCCCTTTTCTTGTGAAAATAGGCTGTCTTTTCTAACATTGGTGTCGCTTGCGAAGCAAACTCTATTGGACCTAAGGGTTCAATCCCATGTATTTTGATGATAACAAAGCAAGAATGTTTTGCTTAGTTGCTAATGAAGTTGTAAGTTTGAGATTAACAGGCTGTATCATCTATACCCTTCATAAGTAGCAACAATGAAGTTCATGGAGTTCAAAGAAGGCACATTACATCGAATGAATTATGGAATTCAAGCTGAAGGCAATTCAAGCTCTTTTAAGTGAGATTGTAAGAATTTAGGATCTTATGTAAGATTATTTCAAAATCCTTGCTCACTTAGGACATATGGGCTTTTTACATATTAAATGGTTACAAACTAAACAAACTAAGTTTTTGTACCAAAATGGTACCATAAGCCTTTTGAGTTGTATCCCAAAGTGGTAGACTTGTTCCAAACATTTCTGCTTTTTATCACTGGGAAACTCAGACGATCCCTCAGACGTCCGAAATGAAACTCAGACGTCCAAGTGGACACTCTGACGTCCGAAAGTTCCATTAGACGTCCAAGTCTATATTTCAGACGTCTAACTATACCAGAGAACTTGTCATTGCTTCGCTTTGAACACTGACTTTTTCAGATGATCCCTCAGACGTCCGAAATGAGACTCAGACGACCAAACTATTGATTTCACTGATAAGTCTTTTTTTACTGAAAATTGCTACTGTAATTTTCAGACGTCCAAGTCACAACTCAGACGTCCGAAACCTTCGGATTTGACTTGTAACGGCTAGTTTTCTAAGAGTTGTTTGAAGCATTTATTGCCCACCAAACCACTTTTCTCGGCATTAATTGCTACAGAACGGTCATTTTGGACCCTTGGACTATAAATACATCACCTATACTCATTTATGGGTATTGATTGAGAAAAATACAAATAAATCACATTCCATTACTCTCAAGCCCTAGAAAATCAAGTGAGCATTCATTGTGAAATTAATCAGTAGCTGAGTGAGCTGTGTACAACTGCATCATCTACTCTTTGAAGAGAGTTCTTGTATTCAAATATCTCTACAAATCATCTTGTATTAAAGGGTTGTGAAAATCCTTGGCTTTGAAGCCTTTGAAGAAGGCTGTGTATTAAGTGTTTGAGTAAAACACTTGCTGCTGTAAAGGTTTTATCTTCACCTTGGAAGAAGATTGTTAAGTGGATTTGAATCCTCAAGCGAGCTCTTGAGGCGAGGACGTAGGCGGGAAGCTGAACCTCGTTAAAATCGTTTGCACTCTCTTTCCTTACATCTCCTTATTATAGCATACTTGTGTTATTTCTTGCTCTAGCAATAATCAGATTTTTTATTGTGCATTTAGATTTTTATTTGGCTAAAAACCTTATTCACCCCCCCTCTAGGGTTATTTACTTGGGACAACAAACTCCACCAATGAGGGGCATCTGTAGACATCCCATTTTCACCCCCATGAGTTCATGATAGCATTTGGTTAGGTTTAGAAGCATGTAGGAGTCCCTAAGCCTAAAAGGACACTTTTGCCCTTTTAAGCCTTAGGAGAATAGGTCATCATTGCATGCATATTTTTGTCTTTTTGTTGAGTCCCATCACTTGCATTTAGTTTCTAAGATCATTTTAGATATGTGTGTCAAATTTGGTTCAATTCCAGATAGGTTTGGATAGCTAATTAGAACTTTTGCGACTTGCAGGGCAATTTCGTCTTTTACTTCGTATATTTTTCAATTGACTTCCAAATTTGTTCCGGAGTGTTCCATTGACCATAGAATGATGAAATGAGCCTAATTGAAGTGCCAATTTAATTTATTGATAGGTTTGGGATTGGTTCACCACATTACCCTATGCTTAATTGAACTTTTTTCGGGTAATCGCCTCGTGAAAACCCAGCCACCTGACCGTGGTCATGGATTCTTGGTTCAAGGATATTCTAGGCTTATTCTGCATTGAATCCTTGAAATTTTGGCTTTTGAATCACTCAAATCGGAGTTAAAATGAAGAATTTAAGTCCGTTTGAAGTTAGGAGTCCAAACCGAGTCGGAATTCCAAAATTTTGGGATTCCTCTCGGGTGACTGGTTCACCCAACCGGTCCAACCGGTTGGGCCAACCGGTCACCCGAGAGCCCCGTCCTAAATTGTCTCTCTTTGCATTTTTGACGGAATAGGACTCTACCATTCCGATTTTCAGCCTTCTAAAGGACTTCTAAGCCTATTGGGAGGTGGTTTTGAGTTGTTTAACATTCATGGGACTTAATTACAGCCCTAGATTATTTTTTATGGTGAATTAATTTCAACCATTGGTTCATATAGTTGGTTGGTTATAAATAGAGGCTCATTCATCAGCATAAAGGACTTTTGGTGACTTTTGACACTTCATAATTATAAGAGAGAGAGGGACCACGAGTTTGCACATACCCATATCACTTGGAGGAGGCTTTCTACTGCAATTTTGAAGAGGAACTAGAAGGGAACCAAGCCAAAGAGAAGGAAGAATGCAGCGAAGATCCTTGCTTCATTGTAAGTCTCCTTTGCTTTCTTTTACAATTCCTTCTTCTTCTACTCCATTCTCTGCATAGTTATGGTTTAGAATTGATTTAGGAATCATATATGCTCTATATTTTAGAGTTTATATGATTCAAATATGATGAGAATGCATGTTAGTGGATTAGGATTGCGAATTGCTTGCTGTTAGGATAGTTTCTCTCTTAAGGATAGAAGTACGTTTTGCATGAAAAATCAATTGATGTGTTTAGGCCATTTTCTCTTCATGGTTCAATTATATGCATGATTTTAAACATCTTTTGTATAGGACACTTGCTGTGTAAGCCTCGTCTTCATAAGTCTATGGATGGTTATCCTTTTCGAGGATAATTATCGTCCTTAGAGGGTGAGGTTGTGCATGGGTGCTTTCTAAAGTGTGTTTAAGTGCACTGTGAGTTTCTTTGCACTCTTAGGTATATATTTTACGTAGGATATGTGAAGAAATCATTCATACAGAGTGATCTCTACGTAAAATTATCTCCGGATAGTTTTACTTAAGAAAGCTCGCCGTAAGGATGATTATTTCACATTCTTACATAAAATACTTACCTAAGACATCATGATAGATTTTCTTATCGTGTTTAGGATTGTCATATGATATTTTCATCATGGTAATGCCTATTTAGCATATTTTTGATAGTTTTGTGTATGTTAGAGTGTTTAGAGCATATAGGAGCATACTAGGATTGTGTCCTTCTGTTGATTTTTGTTATTTGCATGAGTATTAGGTCATTATATGCATGTTTAGCATTCTATCCAGATTTGAATTAGGTCTTCTAATGATGATTTGAGTATGAATATGGTTGGTTTGAGCTTAATAATTGCCCTATAGAATACATAGGGTGATTAATTGGTGTTTTCTCGATGTTTCGAGATAATTTGCATATGGTAAGTGGTTCATGGTAAGTTTGTTTTGGTTTGTTCTCTTCTCCCTCCTTGGGTTATTGTCTTTACTTTGGATTAGAAGTCCTAAGTTTCCAACTTTTTCTCAAATTCTGTTTTAATTAGAGTTCTATCTCTTTTAGAATTCTACTTTTTCTCAAATTTTTTTTTAATTAGAGTTCTATCTCTTTTAGAATTCTACTTTTTCTCAAACTCCTTTTTTAATTAGAGTTCTATCTCTTTTAGAATTCTACTTTTCTTAAAATCCTTTTTTGAATAAGAGTTCTATCTCTTTTAGAACTCTACTTTCATGAAAACTCTGCCTTGTCTAGAGTTCTATCTCCTTTAGAATTCTACTTTTCTAAAACTTCTTTTTGGATAAGAGTTCTATCTCTTTTCAAATTCTATCTTTTCTCAAATTCCTTTTTTGAGAACTCTTCTTCTTTTTAAAACTCTTCTTTTCTTTTAATGGAAATTTAGGGTTTATAGTTTATTGTAAAGGGAGTAACCCCTTCTCAATCGAACTACGTGAACTTTGATCCTTACTTCTTTGTATGTAACGTACGTAGGTGCTCATTTGATGTTCAAGTCCGCCCTAGGATACTAAGTATCCTAGGTTTTCTTTTTCTTTCTTTCTCTTTCTCTCTATCCATTTGTCCATCACATATATGCTAGAGGAGTAGGATGGACCCATGCTTATACATTTATCCATCACATATTTGTTAGTGGATAGGATGGATTTGTTTGCTTGTTCATTTATCCATCACATATTTGCTAGTGGATAGGATGGATTTGTTTGTTCATTCTCCCTATCTCTTACTTGCTTTCCATATCTCTCATACTTGTTCATGGATGTTTACATGCTTTATGGATGTTTATATGCTTTATGGATGTTCATGGATGAATGTGGATTACTTATGGATGATTCTTTGCATATGCATAGTGACTAATTAGGAAGTGATTGAAATAACCCATATGAATTCAGAGACCCATTTTGGGGCGATGTGGGTGCCTATAGGATGTTTCCTAGAACCTTCCCACATCGTAACTTAGTCTCCGAATCCTCTCTTGTTTTGATAGACCTGCTTTTCCTTGATCGGAGTCATGTGGTTTGTTTTCAAAGGTTTTCTTTAAAAACTGTTTTTATGGTTTTCCTCTTTTCCTAAAAATGAGGTGGCGACTCCTTATTTGTTATGTTTTTGTGAACCTTTTAAAAACCATATTTTTATTAATTTAAATCTCTACAAGTCTTTTTAAAAGAAGGGTTCTCCTTCCTCCCCTGGATCGAAACCCGTGGTTCACAGTCTTGCTCAATTTTACCCCTCGGATTTTTCTCCATCGGATCTTATAGCACTTAGCAATCAACTTGATACTTATATATTTTATATGCGCTCCAACAATCATTTCTTACAACTTAAAGAAGTTGGTGGCCTTGTAGAAAAGATGGTTCAAAAGAGAAAGAATGTTATATTTCCATTATTATATAAGCTAGTGAAACTAGCTTTGATCTTACCGGTTGCGACTCCAACAGTTGAAAGAGTATTCTCAGGGATGAAGATTATAAAGAATCGATTGCGTAATCGAATGGGTGATCAATGGATGAGTGATTGCTTAGTTACATTTATTGAGAAAGAAGTGTTTAATACTATTGATAATGATACAATTATACAACGGTACCAAGGCATGAGGCCTTGTCAGGAACAATTGTGAAGATTTACTATGTCTTTTTGGTTTTTTGGTGTGGAAACAATATTCAATATTAAAATATGTGTAAATGCTAAACATACACACTTTTTGTAAACTTTATGTCTAATATTTTGAAACTATTTCTCCCTTGATTTATGGAAGTAAATGAGTAAAAGTTCGCTTTTATATATTATAGAGTAAAAGTTTAGTTTGTCGATAAGTTCTTATGTGCAACCACAATAGGTTCTTATGTGCAACCACTAACAAAAATTCCTGGATCCGCCCCTGCTTATTAGGAAATAACCCTAGGAGGGAGAAAGGGAAAGTTTTAAGGAAAGAAAAAGTGAATTAGGACACTTTCAAACCCTACTTACCTTGTGCAATAGCAACCTGTCAAAAATAATCACCCTATTTCATAAGGTAATTACCTTATTTGCAAGATTTCTTCTCGCAATAGCCAAAATAATCACCCCACATTGGTAGGGTAATTGCACCTGTCATATCCCACTTTCTATGGGTTTGTACCTGTCAAGCACCTGCAATTTGCATGCAATATCCGCCAAAAATACTAACAAACCAAACTAGTTTCCAACCAAACAATTATCATGCTCACTAATAAACTATCACATGCTCAAAATATGACATCAATGACAATAAACAAAATCTGGACAGAATAGTATTAAGGCCTATATTCATTCACAAAACATGCAAACAACAGAGTAGTGAATAAACATGAACCCTAATTCAATCCTAAAACCATGATGTGCATAAAAACCCTAAAATCCACTATATAGATGTAGAAAATCATCATAGTTATTCTATATGCAATATATATATAGCTACTATGAAGAAAAACCAACAAAAAACCCTAGATTACCATGCTATATGCAACTTTCGTAAAACAAAGACAACAAAAACCCTAGAATCACAACTATGCTTTAAACTACTTAAAATAATCCTATAGCATGCATAACTCATCATGAATATCATTTAAATCATGTATATTAACTAATAGAGGCATCAATACATGATAAAAATTCAAATTTGAACATGCAATAGAGCTATTTCAAGCAAAACCCTAATTTCATCATAATAGAAGTAGAGGTATCACAACTATGCATTACATCACATGAAATAGCCCTTTAGCATGCAAAACTATTCATTAACAACATTCTAATCATGTATATTAACTAATCGAAGCAACAACACATGGTAAAAATGTAAGCTTTAATATGCAATAGAGTTATTTCAAGCAAAACCTTAATTTCAGCATAATAAAAATAGAGGTATACCTATAGTTCAACCTTTTTATCACTGTAGAGACTCCTTTGTCCTCTTGTCAATGACTTGAAACACTTTCCTTCAAGCCTCCACACAAACCCTAGCTCTCCTTTAGAATTCTCTCTCTCTTCCTCTCACTCAGAAATTAGGTTAAATGCCTCAAAATGGCTCTAGTTGCCTCCCCTAATGCTGAAACATAGAGGGGTATTTATAGGGTTTTAAGGTAATCAACCAATGGTTGGGATTAAAATCCTAAATATTGATCCAAGGGTCATTAGAGACTCTCTTGGGGTTTAAGGCACTCAAATAGGGCTGAAAAAAAGATGGAATGGCGGTTGGAGGTGGAAAATCCGTCAAAAATCCGTCAAAAATATTAAAAAAAACCCTAAAAATTGACGAAATCCCTCAGCTAACCACCTAAGGCTGGGTGGCCAGCAACCTGGGCCCAGGCAGCCAGCAACCTAGGCCCAGGCGGCTAGTTGCCCAGGCTTGGGTGGTCACCCGAGGGCCTCATCAGCTCTTGCCTTACTTGAGCCCTTTCAGCTTCCAAATGTGTTTAAGGACCCAAATTAGCTCCAATTTTGACAAAACGAAAACCAAAACGATCGTGTTTTGAAAAGGAACATGATTTGAGACATTTTAGGGCAAAAATCCCTAGCCATGGCTACATGGTTAGGTTTTATAAAAGCAGCTAACCGCTATGCACCACCGTCGCTAAGCTTAGGTATGTACACAGGGTCACACCAAATGCTTTCTAATTCAAAATTCAACCTTATAAAACATCTTTAGGGATAAAATTAAAACTAATCAAAGTTAAATGAGTGAAAATTGAGTGAAAATCATGAGCCGATTTGAGTTAACCCGAAGTGGGTCTCTTAACTAACCTAAACCATATTGGGCCATTTTAGTCCCGAACTATCAATTCATCAAATTTAACCCATAAATACCTCAAATGTATCCATATGAACTCCAATTGAAAACTCAGAGATCATTTCAAGGTCAAATGTAAAGTTTGTGACCTAAAAGACGATTATGCCCCTCAAGTCGCAAAAGTTCTTATTGACCTTTGAGATCAACTCCAAATTGAACCAAACTTTATACACATTATCCTAAAGACCCTAGAAACTCAATACAAAAGACTATACTAAAAAAGGAAACAAAAAGACACATAAAATGACAAACCCTAGCTAAGGTGGCAAAAATAGGGTGTGACAATTACTAGGGTGTTTTACGGTTGTTTAGTACTCTATCCAGATTTGATTTATGTCTTGTAATGATAATTTAGGCATGTTTATTTTCCCTTCTCCCTTTTTTGGAAACTTTTATTTTTTTGGAAACTTCTTTTTCTTAAAAATGGAAACTTAAGATTTATGGTAATTCTTTGTGAAGGGAATAACCCCTCCTCATTCGAAGTACATGGATTTTGATCCTTGTTTGTTTGTAACATACATAGGCACTCACTTGAGTTCAAGTCTACCCTAGGATACTCAGTATCCTAGATTTTCTTTTCTTTTCATTTTGTGTTGTTTATCCTTTTTTGTGTTGTTTCCTTATTGCTTTAGCCTCATTATCTTATTATTCTTTTCTTTATTTTCTTATGATTAATGGCTTGTTTGCACGAATGTTTCATTATCATATGTGCTGTCTTTTCTATATGCATAGTGACAATTCATTGATAAAGGAATTAAATTAGCCCAATTAGACTAAGAGACTAACTCAGGAGGTGTGGGTGCCTATGGGATGTTTCCCAAAACCTTCTCACATCGTAACTTAACCTCTAAATCCTTTTCTTTAGTTCCATGACCTTACTTTTCCTAGAATTGGAGTTACTAGGGTTTTGAAAGTAAAATTGTTTATATGGTTTTCCTTTTTCCTTAAAAATGAAGTAGTGACTCCTAGTTTTTTTTTGTGTGAACCAAACCAAATATATTTTTATTCATTTTTAAAAAGAGGGTTCAAAACCCATGGTTCATAACGTGGAAGGTCGTCTCTAAGGCCTTTATTAGTCTTTATTATTTTAAATGTAAATGACTCCTAAACAATGGTTTGTGAACAAAAAATCTAGGTAAAGAGGCTCCATTATGGGTAGGGAATGTATTAAACACCCCACCACATCCGTTAACGAATCATTGCTTTGAATCGTGAACTTTCTTTTATTAAACCCTTTTTTGAAATGAAATCCCAACTCAAGGCAAGAAGTTCTAAAACAAATATATCGTCCTAAGTTATAACATTATTTGAGCCTTATTTACACTTATTTGAGCGATCCGATAGATTTAAGAAGCTTGAAAATTTGGTGTCGTATCTTATGGAAATGAATCATTTTTAATAAAAGATTATAAAATTCAAATCTTTATAAAAAGCAACATCATGGGTTTTCTCAAGATAACCCCGTTTAGTCATGTTAGGAACCCCAAGATCCACAAAGAACAAAACTTGAGAATGAATCTTTCCAAAAATCAATTACTTATAAAACTATAGGAAAAATGACATCATGGGTTTCTTCAAAATAACCCCGTTTAATCATATTAGGACACTTCGAGATACACAAAGAACAAAACTTAAGAGTGAATCCCTCACAAAGTAAAAGAAACTCAAGAAAATCATGGTTCTTTATAAAAGTTCAAATCTCTAATTCATTTTTACTTTGTTTTTTTTACTTAGCAAGCTTTTTCATGGTAGCTCTATCACTTTATATCTGGACACCACATTACCAAGTCCTCACTAATATCTGCTTTTAGTATTTCTAGCCTCGGGTCAAAATCCAACAAACTTGTTAGTAATGATATGTCAAAGTATGTTGTTCGATTAAACCTTTATTTTGAAATTAAAAGTTTACATTTTTAAAAGATATTGTAAGAAGATTTTAAAGATTTAATCGAGCAATATTACTGGGACTTACCAATACTAACAAATCTCCATGAAAATAACTATTAACTCAAAATAATGAAAAACTATACACCAACCATGATAAAAATTGCATCTTTATTCACTGAAACTTGATATCAATACAGGGGAAAGGTGACGATAATATTCACCTATATATACTAAATAAAAGCAAGTAAACTACATCTATTCTTTTAGATCTAAGCTAATATACATGTTGTACTAATAAATGAAAAAACTTGGTAAATGAGAAGAGATAGGGATAGAAAGATGAAAACTTTTCAAGCACCTTGCTCGTATGAGGAGGAAATGAAGAAGAACGTTCGAGAGAAAGGATCACCAATAAGCTTACCGTGATCAGTGGAAACTTAATGAATATCCTTCCTCCTTTTTCGTTTTTGTTGAGATGCAAGAGAGGTCCACTTGAAGTGTTGAATCATTGTTGAAGTTGTGAGAGGTGTAGAGTATGGAGATGAGAATGTTAGATCTTAATGTAATGTGAGAAAGTGGATCTTATAAGTGAAAACCAAAGGAAAATGCTGCAAAATGGGGGAGAGGGTTCAAATTCAAAGCTTGAGAGGTGTGTGGAGGCAAGAAAGGAGGGCAAAATTTATAGAAAAAGCCTGCCCTAGTGTGAACCCCGGAAATTGGGCCCACGAGGGATTGAAAAGAAAGTGGGTTTGAAAAAGAAAAAGGAAAGGAGTCGCCACCTTATTTTTTAAAGGAAACAAGGAAAACCCTAAAAATCAGGTTGTTTTAGGAAAACAATTTGAATGACTCCATAAAAAAAGAAAAGGCAAAAACCAATCTTTTGAAAACCAAAGAAATCGGGGATTCGGAGGCTAAGTTATGACATGGGAAGGTTCTAGGCAAAGCCTATAGGCACCCATGTCACCCTTTCGGTCTCTCAGTTCATTTGGGCTAAATTAAAGTCTTTCCATACAAAAATCAGCAAGTATATCATCACAAGAATTGCATGCATATCATATATTTCATTCATCCATCCATGCATAATAAGCAAATAAAAACAGAAAATAAAGAAAAAGAAAACAAAACAAAAATAAACCTAGGATGCTTGGATCCTAGAACGGACTTGAGCCTCACGAAGAGCACCTACGTACCATGCAACGAAATACATGGATCAAAGTCCACGTAGTTCGATTAGAACTAAGGTTAAATCCTAATACAAACCTATGGTAAAAACCCTAGATTTCCTTATTTGATCAAAAGAGTTGAATATGATAGAAAGTTTGATTTTAGGAAAGAAATCCACAAAATGGAAACTTTAATAAAAACCAGAATTTTGTTGGTTAAGGAAACCTCTAATTAAACCATAGGATCATATTAAAAATTAACCCTAAATAGGGAGAAGAGAATGAGTTAAGAAGAAAGGTGAATTGGGGCACCTTCACACCCACTTACCTGAGCGCAATTAGCTCTAAGCATTTAGCCATTTCAGACATAAGCAGCCCTATTTGTCATGGGACAAATACCACACCTATTTGCACCCTTACAAGTGCTCAAAACCATGCAAAAACACTAACATGCAAATCTGGACAGAATAGTATTATGACCTAAAATCATCCACTAAGCATGCCAAATAGCAAAAACAGCGAACAATAATAAGTCCTAACATATTCCTAGAACCATATCATGCATAAAAACCCTAAAACATACTAACATGCATGCAAAACTATCATGTTTACTCCATATGAAAAACATATACAGCAAACACGAAGAAAAACCAAATAAAAAAGTCTACTTTATCATGCTATATGAAAACAAACACGAAACAATGACTCTAAAACCCTAAACTCACAAATATGCTTAAAAACATACAAAACATACTTTAATCATGCTAAAACCAAACTAAATAGAAATTAAATCATGCATATTAACTAACTAAAGCAATATAACATGATGAAAATCCTAACTCTAACATGCAATGACACTAATCCTAGACAAGGACAAACAGGAGCACAAGAATCACAACTATGCATTAAAAACCTAAAGGACAGCCCTAAAGCATGCTAATCAGTAGATAAAAAATAGATATTCCATGTATATTAACTAGCTAGAGTGTTAATACATGATAAAAAAGTTACCTTTAACATGCAATAGGCCTAACCTATATGAAAACCTAGTTTAAGCTTGAATAGAGAAGGAGAATACCTTAGGAAGGGCCTTCCTTGCTGCTGTATGCAATTGTTCGTGGCTCCTCAGGTCTTTAGAGTGAATCAAACCAACACGAATCCTCCTCTTTGTCAAAGTGGTATCACAGCAAAGAGATCAAAACTCACTCAACTTTGAAAAGAAATAGAAAACAAAAAGAGAACAAGAGAAAAGAAAAAGTGATTCTCGTCACTTTGCAGCAGCAGCAACTTCAATCGCGTTTTTGGGTATGAAAACGTTGGATTTGGACAAAGCTTGTGAAATACAAAGTTGTAGAGAATTGAATTATCTTTCTAACAAGACCAATTTCATCAAATTCTAACTTCAGATGAAAAAGTTATGATTAAAATACGACTGCTGGTTTTCAGAAAATCTGCTGCTGAATTATGACGAATTTCACTCCCCCCAAACCCTCTTCTCCTCCCCTTGTTTAAAGACATTAAGAGAGTATTTATAGCTGAAATCTGGAGTTTCCCTTTCCTTCCTGGACTAGGTTTCCTTGGAGAATAATCAAAAGGTATTTTATAATGATAAAAGACTTCTAATCTGAATAGGAAAAGGAAATTGTCTTTTATAAAAATTGGGAGACTGACCGCTAACACGCATGCACATGTATCGTATGTGCGTACACACACTCATCACATACGTACACGTGTTAGTGTCATGATAAAAATGGCTAATTTAATAAAATAATTTTCTTTTCGTTTTAACCAAAAATCTCATGCTGTGATTCGCACTAATTCTTCAAGGATAATCCGTAAATAACCACACTAAACTCATCATCAGGCCATATCAAAATTGAACTTCATGAAACACTTTTGAGGGTAAAATGATGACTAATGAAAGTCAATTTGAAAAGATTTGGTTGGTAATTGTGAGTCAATTAGAGCTAACCCAAGGAAGGGTCAATTAACCAACTTGAACTACATCGAGCCATTTTAATCCCGAGCCATTGACTTACCAAATTGACACTAAAAATACCTCTTATGCATCCATATGAACTCCAATTGACAATTTGGAGATCATTCCAAGGTCAAATGAAAAGTTTGGGACTTAAAAGACGATTATGCCCCTCAAGTCACAAAAGCTCTTATTATCCCTCAAGATCAACTCCAATTTGAACCAAAATTCATATCCATTGTCCTTGTGACTCTAGAAAACTAATGCAAGTGACTAGACTCAAAAACAAAACAAAAACATGCATGAAATGATGAGCCCTAGTAAGGTGGTGCAAAAATGGGGTGTGACACCTAGCTCGCACTATTTATTATAGCCCGAGCTTAGGTGTATGGCAACAATTAATGCTTTATTCCCCCACTTGAGTGCATTTTTAAAATAAAGTTGATTTGATGTGATGTAGAGGTGACAATTCCGAATTTGGGGTTAGAAACCCTAGAAATTGTCTCGTTTCATGTCCTGAGGCGCTCTGTCGAGGTCGAGTAGAAAGATTGCTTAGCTAGCAAGTAAAGGTGCCGAGTTGGCAAGTGGGTCTCGTAGTCAAATATGAGGGTCCTGTTAAGGTAAATAAGGCACTTTGAGTTGGAATATGATGCCCGTTTCCCAAAATGGCACATCGATTGGGATTTTTAAAGGTGAGGAATGTTGATTTTGAAGCTTGAGATTACTTAAGTTATTCCCAAATTTTGCATGGTGGGACCTATCTCCTATCGGGCGAGTCCTAGTTAACAGAAACTGGGGTTAGGTCGAAAAACCTTTATAGGGTAATTTGGGTGTGGTGAGTCCAAAAATGCAATCCGTTTTGAGAAACGACATACCTATTACTCTGTTGGAGCATGTGGAGGTCAAATTCTAAGCTGAGGACCGCTTGGTGGGTCCTAGTGGGCAATAATCGGGATTAGGCCGAAAAGCCTTTTTGGGGTATTTTGGGTGTTCTGAGTTCAAAAACTAAATTCGTTTTGAGAAATGGCACATCGATTGGCATATGAGCATACTGACCAGACCCTCTACGGACTTATGGATTGAGCGAGGTCCAAACTTATGCTAAATTAGACTAGGGTCGAGTCTAAAAGTCCCTTTAAGGTATTTTGGGTGCTCTGAGTGCAAAAACTCAGTCCGTTTTAAGAAACGGTGCATTGATTGATCTATGGTGAAAATGGGGTAAAAAAGGTAGGTCTCGGAAGCAGAACTTGGGGTAAGGCCGAAAGGCCTTTCTAGGGTATTTAAGGCGTAAGTGTTGACCCCTAGTAGGGTCTAACTCGTCATAACTAGAGAATACTCAGTTCGGAGTTAAGGTACATCACTAGGAAGGTGTTAGGCACCTAGTGATGCTTGGTCAAAACCAACCCCCACCCACACGTAACTATTGGCTTTAATTAATTAGATATCTGATTAAATTTAACCCTAAATCATGCAAGTAAATATGACACGCAATAATAACAAATAAATAAAATAAAAGATAAGGAATATACAATATCATAAAATAAGAACCAAATTTATAGAGACTTAGATATCAATCAATCAAAAACGAAAGGATTATGAACAAACAAACAAATTATCTGCTGGGGGCATAGTGCGTACGCACCTAAGGTGGTTGCACATGCAACCACCTTAGAGAAGTTTTAGACGTCTGAAATCTTTGTATTAACACATAACGACTAGTTTTTCAAACGATCTTTTGAGCATTAAATGCCCACCAAACCTTCTTTCCCGGTATTAGTTGTTAGGAAACGATCATATTAGACCCAAAGACTATTTATACACTACTTGAGCCCATTGATAAGTATTCATTGAGATCTAACAAATAAGTTCATATCATTTACTCTCAAGCCCTAAGAATATTTAAGTAAGTATTCATTATGAAATCAATTATTAGTTGAGAAAGCTTTTGTTGTTGTGTTATCTATTCTTTGAGAGAGTCTGTTGTTCACAAACATTTACTCAAATCATCTTGGAATTAAAGCTTGTGTGAACCCTAACTTTGAAGCACTTGAAGAGTATTTTGTGTAAGTGTTGGTGAAGAACACTTGTGACTTGTAAAAGGTTTGATCTTTATCCATAAGGAGATTGCTATAATAGATTGAGGAATCTTAAGTGGAGTTCTTGAGGCAAGGATAAAGGCAAAAAAGTCGAACCTCATTAAAATATTGTTTGCAATCACTCTTTCTCATTCTCTATTGCATAAATACTTGCCTTATCTTGAATTTTATAATACTTGCTATAACTATATTTGAGATTGCATTAAAGTCCATTATTAGCATAAAACTCTTTTTACCCCTTTTAGGGTTATGTACTTGGGCCTACGCATGTAACTGTTTTTAAAGATCATATACACACAATTAGACAATTTCATATATTCACAATTTGAGTAAATTCAAGATCATACACGTATAATTAAACATCGAAAACTACATTTAAAGTCAAGTCCTAATATGTAACAACATGTAACAATGTTGATAGTTGTTTCATTCAAAAAAAAAAAATGTACATGGTGATTAATGACAAAAACTTTGTAAACTCAAAATTAAACATCATATACTGCAATTTAAAACTTAATACAGTAGATTCCAACACGTACGTGTACAAAAATACTTATTCAAACAAACCATAAAGCAATCATACATAAAAATTGTAGTTCCAATTTTCACCCCGTTTCGATGAAAACAATTTTCAGAACATAATAACAGCAAAAAAAAAAAAAAAAGGATTTTAGATAATTAAGAAAGAAAATAAAACTACATAAAAACGCCTGAAATGAACAAACAAATAAATGAGAAATACTAATGAAAACTTTAATAATTACATCAAATACAAGCGTCCTGCAAGAAGCCCTGACCACACTAAGTACAACCTTCAAATTTGATTTTGAATTAAGAATAAAGATGAAGAAGAGACTTACTGATAATAAATCACGAATAGACTTCAACTCTTACAGCATAGATGAAGGATCAACAATGAAAAACCTAACCACACCAAGTACAATGTTCAAATTTGAATTTGAATTGGGAATAGAGATGAAGAAGAGAATTATTGCTAGAATATCTAATCTCTTACACTAAAATGGAATGATTTAAAAAATTCAAACCATAAGAGTCATAAAGGCTTGATATAATATGAAATCTACTACGGGAGCATATTTGTCATTAAAGTAAAAGGTAAAATGCATATGGGAGTAAATAGTACCGTTTTCACTAATTAATGAACTTAGGGTTGTATAAGATTTTGCTGTAAACATATGCTAGTACAAGTCCTACAAAATGGACTTCTCCTTAATTTTCCATTTAAGAAAGAAATGAAAGTATTTGAATGTGATATATAGTTTTCAATAAAATTTTGAATGGTCCAAGTTCAACCTTGACGAGTCAATATTTCTAAGTCAGCCGTGTTGCTGTATATCAATTTACCGTGACATTACAAGTTTGGATCCTCCAATTGGTGCTTGACTTTGCTTGGTTTTAAGAGGATTGCAACTCCAATTGGTGTATCCAATGGCTAGAAAACGCAATAGGGGTAAAACAATATAAAGGGGCATCGTTTTGGGTGTCAAATGTGGATTGGTGATTTTTTTATTATTATTTAAGTTTGACAAAATACCCAAGGAAAAATAGTTCTACCGAACACATTTTCAATATTTTCATTTCCTGAAAATAGTTTATGCCTTTTCAAAATTTTCATTTTCTGAAAATAGTTATCAACTTTGTAAACCAAATGCATTTTCTAAATTTTGGAAATTGAAATGAAAATCATTTTTAGAAAATTCTCACGAAAAAATAAAAACTAAAAATGTTTCACTAACCATTAACCAAATAGGAGCTTGATTTTTTTTTTTTTTTTGGATCTAGAATCCTTCTCTCCATTCGAATCCATGTCATTTCACATCTCTCTCTCTTTCTCTCTCTCTCTCTATTTGAGATCTAACTACAAGGATTGATGATCCTCTTTCTCTCTCTCCATCCACTGACGGATGTTGACAAACGTAGGAGGTCGGCGTCTAAGGATTTTTTTTATTTGAAGGCCCTCCTCGGTCTCTCAAAGTGACAGGGTGAGTCAATTCCTCCACTTTCTCGTTCATTCTAGGCTTTTATTTTAAATTTGATTTATTAATTATTTTGTGGAATGCTCCATGAACTCATGAACTAGGGTTCTTATTTTTCCGAAATTAAAAACCTTAGATCAAGCGTTGGGCTAAGAAGGAGCAAGCCACATGAAGCTGATATATATGCTTAAGAGTGTACAACTAATAATACATGGGTTACAAAAATAAAAAATAAAAAAGAGCCTTAGGTTGTGAATTTGCATGGTTCTGTAACTGAGCCTTATGATGTGTATGAAATTTTGAGGTTTTTGTTTTTATGCATTTTTTGGGGTGGGAATGGGTTTCGTTGCTGGATTAGACTTTATTATTTGTTGTTGGTGTTGGAGGATTATTAACATCCAATGTTTGGTTACCAAGAAAATGAAGAGAAAAAAATAGATAGATTTCGAACCTTATATTTTATATTATTTTGATTAACCAAAAGAGGAGAGAGAACATTATCAATCTTTGTAGCTAGGTCTCAAATCGAGAAAGAGATTTGAACCCTATCTTTGGATGGAAGGAAGTGAAGAGAAAGAGAGAAAAAGAGAAAATGGAAGGACAGAAAACACTCTTTAAGCTACTGGGACTAGCTTGGTGGTAAGGGATGATGAAAAAAAAAGATAAGAGTAGGATAAGTTGGGGTTTGAATCCCTCCCAATGTACTAAAAAAGAAAAAACAAGAAAACACTATTTTTTCCTGATTTCGGAGTGGGAAATGCTAATTAACCCAGTACTTTTCCCTACTATGAATGAGTAAGGAGGTAAGTTGTAGGATCCACTAATCTAATTAAACCCTAAATTTGAAACAACCCTTATTCTTTTTATTCTCTTGCAATAGGTAAAGTGTGGCTAACTAGCATTTCCTTTGGAAGTGTTCTACTACCCACATTTTAAGAAGAGAGGATTCAGCGCTGAGCTTAAAAAACTCAGCATAGTGCCGAGTTCATCTCAACCGTCCATCTCGATTTTGGACAGTTAAGATTGAAAGATGATAAAATTACCAAAATGCCCTTATAAGAGTAAATTTTTCATCTTTTAATCTCAACCATCCAAAACCAAAATAGACGACTGAGATTAGCTCGGCACTATCCTGACCTTTCTAAGCTCAGCAATGAATCCGAGTCCCATTTTAAGTGACCTGAGCTACCACGTGTCATCTCTGAGTCCTGGTCGCAGCAACATTCCATCATTTTACCAGTCACCATCTTACCTCCCAGAGTGGGCTTAATATGGCAAAGGACAACCCCTAAGTCCATATCAGATCTTCTATTAAATCCAGCCGACGAGCCAATCCCCAGCCCCGTCGCCGCTTCTCTCTCTTTACCTACTTTCTCTCTCTACAATGGCGTCCTCCTCCCTCTTCCAACCGCCATCCTTCTCTGTCCGCTCCAAACACAAACCCCATTTCTCCCCCGTCACAGCCTCCACCGTCCCCTCCGACTCTTCCCTCGCCAACAACTCTCCTCCACCACCTCCACCGGTCCTCAAACACCGCCGCCTCGCCGACGAGAACATCCGCGACGAAGCCCGCCGCCACAGCTCAGCCAGCCCCCACCACGGCTTCTCCGCCAAGTACGTCCCCTTCAACGCCGACCCTTCCTCCACCGCCGAATCATACTCCCTCGATGAGATCGTCTACCGATCCCAATCCGGCGGCCTCCTCGACGTCCAACACGACATGGACGCACTCAAAAACTACGACGGTCACTACTGGAGAACCCTTTTCGACTCTCGCGTCGGCAAGACCACCTGGCCTTACGGCTCCGGCGTATGGAGCAAGAAGGAATGGGTCCTCCCCGAGATCGATAGCGACGATATCATCAGTGCATTTGAGGGAAACTCGAATCTGTTTTGGGCTGAGCGTTTTGGCAAACAGTTTCTGGGCATGAACGATTTGTGGGTGAAGCATTGCGGGAATAGCCATACGGGTAGTTTTAAAGATTTGGGTATGACCGTTTTGGTCAGCCAGGTGAATCGGTTGCGGAAGATGAACCGCCCCGTCTTCGGCGTCGGGTGCGCTTCAACTGGTGATACTTCTGCCGCGCTCTCTGCCTACTGTGCCGCCGCCGGGATTCCGTCCATTGTTTTCCTCCCGGCGAATCGGATTTCGATTGCCCAGTTGGTTCAACCGATTGCAAATGGGGCGTTCGTGTTGAGTCTCGATACGGATTTCGACGGGTGCATGCAGTTGATTCGAGAAGTCACCTCTGAATTGCCGATTTATTTGGCGAATTCCTTGAATAGTTTGAGGCTCGAAGGGCAAAAGACGGCGGCGATCGAGATTCTGCAACAATTTGATTGGGAAGTGCCCGATTGGGTCATTGTTCCTGGTGGAAATCTCGGCAACATATATGCATTCTATAAAGGGTTTCATATGTGTAAAGAATTAGGCCTCGTCGATCGGATTCCCCGGCTTGTTTGTGCTCAAGCTGCCAATGCCAATCCGCTTTACCTCCATTACAAGTCGGGGTGGACGGAATTCAAATCCATAAAGGCTAACACTACTTTCGCCTCAGCCATACAGATAGGCGATCCTGTTTCCATAGATAGAGCTGTCTATGCTCTCAAAAACTCAAATGGGATTGTCGAGGAGGCGACGGAGGAAGAATTGATGGATTCCATGGCGCAAGCCGATTCCACCGGCATGTTCATATGTCCTCATACTGGGGTTGCATTGACGGCGTTGATTAAACTTAGGAATAGTGGGGTTATAGGGCCGACGGACAGGACGGTGGTGGTGAGCACAGCTCATGGGCTCAAGTTTACGCAGTCCAAAATTGCCTATCACTCCAAGGAAATAGCAGACATGGCTTGCCGGTTAGCGAATCCACCGGTGCATGTGAAAGCTGATTACGGGTCGGTTATGGATGTTCTGAAGAAGTATTTGTTGAGCAGAGCTCCAAAGTATTAGTCCCTTTTTATGAGCATTGTAAGTCTTGCTCATCATGTACCCTTTTATGATGTTGTCATTTCATGTGCTTTGTTTGATGCCCCTTGGTGGGATTAGGAGCTGTGAGAGAGAGAGCCATCTGTAAGGCAGCAATGCCATTTTTTGCAGAAGCTTATTATCATTTGAATTTGATGAAAAATTTATTGGTGTTATTTTTGCACTTTGTCAGTGTTTAATTACTCACTTCAGGCATGCTGTGGTTTCCACCATTAGCTGATTGTTGCTTCTATATGGATGTTTAGCATTTTCTGATTAAGGCTAGGACTTCCACACACTGCACCATCTGATCTGAATGGCATATTTTCTGATTAAGGCTAGGATGCCCACATGCTTTACCATCCGACCTATCACTCGTGAGGTCAATTTTTCACTTTTTTTAAAAATTTTTTTAAGAAAGAGAATTAAAATTGCAGATCAGGATGTGATGCTGGAAGTTTATAGAAAGTATTTTGAGAAGCTAATTTGAGAAGGCATGAGCTGGTTAGCTGCTAATGAAGGGTTCAGGTGCGGCTCAATTAGCTTAATCCAGTTGTATTTTCCATTTCAGGCTGAACGTTCTTAATCTAGGGTTAATTCAAATCATTAGTAATCTTCTTAAACTAAAATCACCTTAGGTTGCGTTTGGTATGCTTGAATGGAATGGGTTTGTAAGAGAAATTTTTTTTACCTTTTTTTCTACCTTTTTCTGGGTAAATGGAATATACAATAGGGCCTGAGCTGGTTGAGATCCTAAGGAGTCTTGGGATCAAGCGTTAACTTGACCATTAGGGTTGTGATCATTATGGAGCAGAAGACATTATGGTTGGTTTATATTGGTAAAGTTGTAATCTCAAACAGAGATGGGTTCAATTCTATCCCTTTGACTCAAATTCATGGTTTTCAAAATGATCAACCTAACATCTATTTGGTTCTAGCGCAGCGTGGTAAAGGAGAGATTCCTTTTGAAAACTTCGGTTTCTCTTTGTGGGCCTTACATTTAAAGCGGCTTTGTGAAAAAATCCAAAATGGATTTTTCACAAAAGGGTAGACATGGGAAAAAGAGTACAGAAAACCTTCCAATAACAGATACGACCCAAAAAGAAGAAAAAAAAGAAAGGGTGCTCCCCACAAATTCAATCTAATAAAGAAGCAAACTCTCTTCAAGATTAAAGGGGGAACATTCAAGCCCTCTGGAATTTGGATACTTCCCTATTGTTGTATTCACTAGAATGCTTAATTTTTTCTTTTAAAAATTTTATTTCGTCTTTGTTGGTGGGTATTTTGGATCCTTTCCATACTTGGGACTTTGCGCTTATCAATTTTGTCAGGTAAAATTAGCTTGGAATTCAATAAACATGGTTTAGGGCTAAGCATGAACCTTTCAGCCTTAACACTTTAGGGTGATGTTCAGTTGAGATCCGCAATCTAAAAACGTCTGTCTTTTGTTTGTGTGCGCGCGCACGCATGGGAGAAGGGTATGTTAATCGAACAAGAAACATTATATACACCCTTTGAATAGTTAGTGAATGAGTAAAAAAAAAGTTATTTTCCCTAAAAGGGTATGATAATTGGGTAAGAAAGGCAACATAATTGGTTAGTGAGTAGAAAGAAGAAGATTAAAGGAGGGCCCAAAAACCCATAAACTTATCTCCCAATCAATCTTCAAAAGGATTTATGTGTACTTTTTCGTTTGTATATTATGTGTAGGTGTTACTTATGTGTGTATATCCAAAAAAGAAAAAAGAAAAAAGGAAAAAAAGATATACTACAGAATGTTCCTACCATAGTTGTTAAACCCAGACCGGACTGGGCGGTTCGACTAATGAACCAGACCCTTAACCAATCAGTTTAATCATCGGATTGGAAATGCAATCAAACTAGACTGAACCGGTTTGAACCGCCTCAAACCGGTGGTTTTTTTACAAATTGGTGTAAACTGATCCGGTTGGACTAGTTCAATACAAGTGGACTGTGGAGTAACATGTTCCAAAATTCACTGTTTTTGTTGCCGCTGGGTATTGAAACCAAGTTGAGAAGTGACTAAAGAGAATCTTAGGCATTAAACCATGTATTGTTGTTGTGATAAAATTTACAATAAATTGTATTTAATATCTAAACATACACATTTCATTTTTCCTCCTATTTTCATTTTTTTTTTAAATTATAAAACCGGTTTAATTAGTGACCCAACGGTTGAACCAGTGGCCCAACCTCTAGATCGAATCAATGACCGATCCGGGTTTAATAACTATGGTTCCTACTTCTTACGGGGATTTGGATGGGAGGGTGTTTAATAAAGGAGGAAGATTACTGGGTTACCTACTTTGTGTAACCTAAAGGCCCATATAGGGTCTCTTCTAAGGAAACAGAACTTCCTCTCCATCTTAAGAAAGAATGATGTTTTCATAATTTAGAGGCAAGCTATTACCATCACAAAAATTCATTTGATCTCTCACTTAGTTTACATTTTTTAAGGTTTTATAAAAAAATATAAAAGGTTTTAATGAAAACTAGCCATGTAATCTTTTAGAAAACATTATTTTGAACAACTTTGTATAAGAAGTTTTTCTAAAATCTAATGTTTAAGTGAACTTTTTGGTAATTTACAATCTATTTTATAAAATCTTAAAAGGTGTAAACTAAATGACAAGTGCAAAATAATTTGGGTAAATTGCATAAAACTACCCCTAAGTTTGGGGTGTAGTTCAGTTTGGTACCCTCAAGTTTAAATGTAGTCAACTTAGTACCTGACTTGTGCGTTGACTCTAAATTGATAATGGTGTCTACATCTTCTGTGAAAATACTAATTTGCCCTTATTTTTTTTTAATAAAATAATACCAAAAATCTAAAAAGTGTTTTAAAAATAGGGAAAATAATGTGCTATCGAAGAGGCCCTTTCTGGCAGAGTCCGACGCCGACAACCAATGCCGTTCACCCATCTCACCGACTACTAGTGCCATCCATTTCACCAATCTCACCGACATCCATGACAAACCGCTATTGCCGCCGGTACCATTTTATCAAAAACATCATCAAATCACCCACCAGTTCTATTGCTTTGCCCACCTTCCTTGCTTCGACCACCATCAAACCTCCATCATCAACCTTACAAATCCGCAACTATGCATCAGATTTGAACTTCTGCCATCATCGCCGGGATGAGGGATTGGGTGTGCCAAAGGGAGGAAACATTGCATCAGTCATCTACCCCAAGATGAAGAAGATGAAGATGGAGAAGGAGACATTGCTAGAAGAAATACTCCATTTCTTCCCATCTGATGCTCACCTACTAACGGAGAAAAATCCATTTTTTTCCAATTTGAAGCTCCACCATTGTTCGCATTCCCTTCGTTCACCAGCGGAAAAAAACCCCATTTCTTTGGTTTGAATCTCCATTGTTTGGGGGGGGGGGGATTGGTTCATGGTTGAGGGTTACGATTTGATAGTGATAGGTGTTGGTTAGGTTTTGAGTCAATGGGTGAAGGTATTTGTTGCCAGCGACAAGGGTTGATGGTCGAGGGTCTGATGAGAGAAGTGGCCAATGGGTATCGCTTGCTGTTTGCGGGGAATGAGGGGGGAAAAATGGTTGTTGAGTTGCCTCGCCGGAGAAGACGAAGCAACATCTTGCTGTTGATTTTTTTTTTAATTTTAATTTTCAATATAATATTTAGAATGGGTCAAAACAACACCGTTTTGAGTGCTGCAAATTATGTAGAGGGGTAAAACAGGCATTTTATAGATAAATAAGGTCATGTGCATGTCACATGCTTATTTACCGTTTGATCAACAAACGATTGATAACAATAGGCTCCTAATTGAAACACATTTGAAAGTATGGGTATCGAATTGACGCTATTTAAGCTTGAGAGTACTAAACTGAACTGCACCCCAAACTTGGGGGTAGTTTTCTGTAATTTACCCAAATAATTTTTATAGTGTCAATAGCTGCCTCTTATAATTTTTAATTTTATTTTTTTGGCCAAATTATAGAAAAACACATATGTACTCACGTAGAGTTGAAACTAAGATCTCTATAAACCCAACACCAATTGAGATAAAACATTCCATTAGATCCAATGACTATTAGCATCTGCCCTTATAAATTCAACACTCGATAGTCGATAGATTTTCTCATATTAATATATTATGAAAGAAATGGATATCTCAAGAATTTGAACCTTGATTTAGTGCTTTTCCTTCCTCTTGTTTGGAGGGAGGTTCTAAGTTCGAATCGTGATAAGGTTATAATGAATTCTTGATTCATGTTACCAAAATAGCATTACTTTATTTATTTATTTTTTTCTTCTTCTTCTCTTCACGGCAATTCATGCGCGTTCGGATTCAGTGCTGAGATAGTGTTTTCTCAGCACCATGCCAAGCTGTTTCAGATTTTGACGCGTGGCGCATCCAACGGCCAAATCAAGCCCACTTGATAAAACGACCCAAGAGTTCGCGTTTTGAGTCCAAAATGCATCCTTAACGGCAGCAAGTCACCGTTACCCCCAAAACGCCATCGCTTTCATCTCTGCCAAACGCACCCACGAACCCCGTCAAGCTCCCGCCGTCGGATTTGTCGAGTTTTCACCGGTGAGACACCGTCGACTGCCCGTCGTGCGTGAGAACCTCAAGCTCCTTTCCATATCTGAAGTTGGTGTTGAGGGAGAAAGGAGATGGAGATGCCGCCTTACATGGCAGATCTGGAGTTTTCAAATTTGGGTTTGGATCTGATTAAGCTTCAAAGCCCCTTCTTTTTCATGGTCAGATTTGACCCAAAGGCGACCGCCGTGAGAACCCACCCTCGAGACCTTGGGCAGAGATCGACGGCGACAAGAAGACCCGCGGTGAGGGTTATCGGCGAGATCTGACTTGTAGTGCTCGACGGTGATGAGCTTCTTCTTCTTTCCTTTTTTTTTTATTTTTATTTTTTTTAATAAAAGCATGTAAAGCCAACTCTGGGTGAGGTTGGGTTTTTTTTTAGAACTGAGTACAAGGAATTTTGGGTTTGGGGGGGTTTTCAGTAGTGGCTTCTGATGTGGGTTTGGTTTTGGATTTGGGGTTTTGATGGTGGAGCCGTGGCGGTGGACGATGGTGGTGGTCATGGTGGTAGGGATGCTGTGTTTTGATTCTTGATTCTGGCTTGTGATGGTGATATGGGGTCGATGGAGTGGTTGGGTTTGATTCAAGATGCAAGAGGGTATCTTACCCTCTGTAGAGAAAAGAAGAGGGTAAGGGTGGCAAAAGAAAGGCAGAGGGTGTCTTACCGGCGAGAGCTCGACGACATCTCGACGGAGACTTTCTGCTGCTGTTAACACTGCCTTCAAGTCACCATCAGTCATCACCATCCCGCCGACGAACTCTCCTTGACGTCGATCACTTCTGCCATCACTCGCGAGCGTCAGATCTGGTTTCTAGTCAGCGTTGGGTTTCTACCGACGGAGCACATCGCCAGGCGAGAATGGTTATTGCTTCAAATGGGCAAAACGCAGCGTTTAGGGGGTAACGGTGCCTTGCTGCCGTTAAGGATGCATTTTAGACTCAAAACGCGAACGCTTGGGTCGTTTTATCAAGTGGGCTTGATTCGGCCGTTGGATGAAATGTTACGCCACGTGTCAAAATCTGAAGCAGCTTGGCACGGTGCTGAGAAAACACTATCTCAGCACTGAATCCGAACGCAATTCATGCCAACTTCTTTCTCTCGACTCCTTAACGAAGTGAAAATAACAGCAATAACTGCATTCACAAAGTCAAAGAAGGCGGCAATTGAATAATAACGCTTAACCACAAAAAAATCAAAAGAACGTTATCTTTCAAACTTCGACTTTCGCTCGAAAATCTCACACCTTCTCTCACACACTACTCTGAGAGAGAGATGGAGCAGAAACAGAGGATCGAGCAGTTCAAAGGCCTAAGTAGGCTTCCGACATTCGCAGTCCCAAAACGTTACGATCTCACTCTCAAACCCGATCTCTCGGAAAAGTGCACCTTTTCAGGTACTGTCCTCATCGACCTTTCCATCGTTGAGGCCACTAACTTCCTCGTCCTCAACGCTCTCGAACTCGTCATCGATGAAGTCTGGTTCACCAACTCTCACAAACATGTAAACTTCTTTCAAAAACTCTACATTATCTTAATTACTTTGGTTTTCCTAATCAATAATCAGAGATTAATTCTTGATTTTGCAGCAGCAATATCGTCCTTCCGATGTGGTGTTGGACGGTGATGATGAGATGCTGGTTTTGGTCTTTGATCAAGCACTTGGTGTTGGGGAAGGTGTTCTGGGGATTTGTTTTTCTGGGATTCTTAACCAACACATGGTTGGTCTCTACAGAGGGTACGTTACGTTCTCCTTTTCCTTTCTCTCTCTTTCGTTTCTGAGAAAAATTGGGTCAAAAGAAAATTGAAATTTTGATTTATATGATTGTTTTCTTGGTTTCTCTCACCTGTACTAAGCTAAAAGGTTAGTTGTTTCAGACCCAGTGGATGGGTGGAGTTTCTTGTATTCTTATTCTTGAGTTTTACATACTGAATCAAAGATTTTTATTTTTATTCCTTTTCCTACCATATCTCGGCAACCAAAAGGGGTTTAATATTTGTAGATTTCTAGGGAAATTCCATGTGATCTTTATATTTGATTTCTGCAGTACTTATGTGGATGGAGGAGTGAGAAAGAATATGGCTGTTACCCAGTTTGAAGCTGTGGATGCAAGGCGGTGTTTTCCGTGCTGGGATGAACCTGCTCTCAAGGTAATATATATGAGAGTTTCCTCTTATCCTTGAATGGGTTAGATGTTTTCATTGCGTTGGGTTATAGACAGCTTATTTTCCCTATTGTTGTTGTTGTTTCATTCTTTGTTTTGTTCTTATTTATATCAATCTCCCCATATAAAACTTTATGAAATTAGTCCATGTTAAGTGATCTTTGAACCAACCTAGGAACCACCAGTTATACCATGTTTTATTTTTATGTTTTTTTTCTGGCTAGGGCAGTTCTAGTCTTTTATCCTGCATTCCTGCCTAGAGATTAGAACCATGAGGCAAATATTTAATTAGGTTTATACTATCCCCTATGCCCAATTAATTTGGGCAAAATAAAGTTTGAAGTGTTGTGCATTTTACTGTGCTATCTATGGTACCTCTGCCATAGATGGTTGTTCTATTTTTGCTGAATTTTATGGAGTAGCTGCCTATAAGCGTGTTCACATATTTATATCATATTACTGGATTTTTCTTCTGTAGTTCTGAGAAAACTTGAGACTAAGATTTGTTCTTCACTGATTCGGCAGTACTAATGTGTTCTTAATAGGCCACTTTCAAGATAAAAGTAGATGACGTGCCATCAGAGTTGACAGCATTGTCTAATATGCCAGTTATTAACGAAAAGCTTAATGGGCACCTTAAGACAGTCTATTTTGAGGAATCTCCAATCATGTCAACTTATTTGGTGGCTGCTGTCATTGGTTTATTTGATCATATAGAAGATACAACAGCTGATGGTATGGAAATAAGTTGGAGGCTATAATCCCCTATTGATATATATATATATATATATATTCATTCATATAGGTTCCTTAATTTTTTATAGCTGACCTCAAGTTGTTGGGATTACTGCTTTGTTGAGTCGAGATTCTTTAATTTTTTATGCAGGGGTTAAGGTTGGTGTGTACTGTCCGATTGGTAAGAGTGATAAAGGGAAATTCGCTTTACATCTAGCTGTAAAGGCAGTTGATCTATATACCAAGTAAGTATTTTTTTTATTTTTTATTTTCATTCATATTCCTCATCCTTGCAATTATTTGAACCAATCAATACAAATGAAGAAAAGAGTTTTAGTGTAGAAAATAGAAATTAACACACAATGATGTATTTTAAAAATCAACATAGATATGAAAGAGACAAACAAGAGAGACTACAGAGATTACTTATGTTCAAGTGGGAGATGAGTTTCTTTAAAACATTTGGGGGTTCCTCTCTTATTGCATTCCTCTGGATTCGTGATACGCTGGACGCTTCTTCCAATGACAATTGGCATACACTGGTAGATATGGCACCCATATCCAATCATGTCCAACACCTTTTGGGAAATTACGGAAGTATCTGTCGGGAGAAATTAACCTTCTCTACAACACACGCAGCAATTATCAGTTTATCACAAAAGAAAGAATAAAAAACAAGAAACAAACATAGAAGATTTACGTGGTTCCCTTAGTTGAGGTAGGTCCACGGCTTACACACAATTCCACTATGCTTTGAGGCAAAAAGAGAGAATACAAGTTATAAGTCTTCTTACGTCTAGCCAACTATATGTAAGCTTCTGCAATAATTAGGGTTGCAAGTCTCCAACTCCCTCGGGAGGCCTCTGTCCCCTGAACCCCCCGGACTAACCTTGCTAACCAATACCATCAGACTCCACATAACATAAAAGGATCCACCTTTATTCACTTCAAAAATGTACAAAAATACAATTGTAATATTCCTCGTTTCAATATTTTTTTGTTCTTTGTTTCTTTATCATGCACAAATGAACTTAAACACAGATAAATATGCTTTGTAATCAAGTAGATCAACAAACATATATATACATATAGCCATGTCCCTGTGTTTAGATTTTGGGGATTTGCTGTGTTTGACACCCCATGTCCAGGTCAATGTCCACAAATCATAGCTCAAAGTAGAACTGGTGCTTATAAGCTATGAAAGAAAATGCAGGAGATTATATATCCCACATACTTAGAATTATAGAACACCTGTCTGATATGCTGATTTATATACCCCATGCTGCCGTCCAGCATACATTATTTGTGTATTGGAAAGATTTGTTAACCCTGGTAATGGAGTCATGTAGGTACTTCTCCATGCCTTACACACTTCCTAAGCTGGATATGGTTGCTGTCCCTGATTTTTCGGGTGGGGCTATGGAGAATTATGGTTTGATAATTTATCGTGAGAGTGAACTGCTTCACGATGATTTACATTCTGCAGCTGCTAGCAAGCAAAGGGTGATTTATCTAACTTTGCTTTCAGTTATCTGTCTTATTCTACACTTTTGTATTGCATACAAATTATAAACCATGTTCTTTCAGATCTAGCTGTTATGTTGGAGGGTCTGGAAGGTTTTTGCATGGTTTTAAATAGTTTTTTATTTTTTTCTCATAAATTACAACATATAAAAGAGAAATTACATATTTCTGCAACTCGTAAGGCATTTTCACCAGATCTTTGGGTGGTAACAGCTAGCAATTGTTGTGGCACACGAAGTAGCACATCAGTGGTTTGGCAACCTTGTAACAATGGAATGGTGGACTCATCTATGGCTTAATGAGGGATTTGCAACATGGGTAATTTACAGTCTTTTTAACTTTGTACCCTCTGGTTGATGGTCATTGTATTCAATATTATGTCTTGTAATTATTATGTTGTTTTTCAATTTTATATCTCTAGGTAAGTTATCTAATCACTGACAGCTTATTTCCTGAGTGGAAAATTTGGACTCAATTCCTTGAAGAATTTAGTGATGGCCTACGTATGGATGCTCTGGATCAGTCACATCCAATTGAGGTAAAAAAAGAGTCAACATCTGTGGTAAGTTTGAAGTATGCACAAACTTAGCAATTCAACTTATTATGTGGCTGTGGTTGTGAACCCCGGAAAATGGCCCACATGATTAAAAAGGAGTTACCACCGAATTTTTTAAGGAAACGAGGAAAACCCTAAAAACATTTTATTTTAAGAAAACAATGATTGAAAGACTCCATGCTTTAAAAAGGAAAGGCAAAAAAACTAGTCTTTTTGGTAACCAAAGAAACTAGGGATTCGGAGGCTAAGTTATGACATGAGAAGGTTCTAGGCAAAGCCTATAGGCACCCATGTCACCCTAATTGGTCTCTTAGTTTAATTGGGCTAAATTAAAGTCTTGTTCACAGACAAATCAACATATATCATCCACATAATCAAATAAAAGAGAAAATAGAAAAGGAGAGAAGAAAACCTAGGACACTTGGTATCCTAGGGCGGGCTTAAACATCAATTGGGCGCCTACGTACCATGTATAGAAATACATCGATCAAAGTCCATGTAGTTCAAATAGAATAGGGTTATAACCTAATATGGACTTATAGTAAAAACCTAAGTTTCCTTATTTCAAAAGATGGAGAATTTAATAAATAAACAAAGTTAGGAATAAGGCAACTTCCACAAGAAGGAAACTTTGAATAAAAAGGCAACTTTGGTAACATTCCAAAACTTGGCAATTTTAATAAAAGGCAACTTATTTTATAAGGAAACTTCTAATAATTACCATAAATCCTTATTAGGAAATAACCCTAAAAGGGAGAAGGGAAAGAATAAGGAAAGAGAGTTGGGCACTTTCATACCCACTTACCTTGTGCAATTATCTCCAAGCAATAGCCAAAAATTGGCAATAACAACCTTATTTGCAATAAGGCAATTATCACACCTATTTGCACCCTTACGCGTGCTCAAAACCATGCTAAAACAATAAAAATCTGGATAGAATTATATCAAAACTTAAACTCATCCAATAATCATGCAAACAACATTAATCATGGACTAATAAAAACCCTAATACAACCCTAATACCATATCCCAACTAACATGCACAAAAACCTAGAAATCCACTAATATGAATGCAACCCTAGCATGATTCTACCATGAATGACATATATTAAACAACTATGATGAAAAACAACTCAAAAAACCTACTCTAAACATGCCACATGAAACTTGCATAAGCTAGAGAGCAAATAAGGATAATGGAAACCCTAATTTCACAACTATGTATTATAACCTATGAATTAACTCTAACACATGCAAAAATCATCATGGATATCATTATTATCACATATATTAACTAATAGAAACATCAATCCATGATAAAAATTATAATAGTTGCATACAATAACGCTAACCTAAGAGAAAACCCTAATTTCAGCCTTAAGGGTTTAGAGCTTATACCTTTGTAGAGTCTCCTTCTTCGCTGTACAGAATCCTCCTTCCTCTTCTAATTGACTTGAAGAACCTCTCCTCAAGCCTCACACTCAAACTCCAGCTCTCCCTTAGAACACAGACTCTCACTCTCTCTTAAAACTAAATTTAATGCATAAAAGTGGCTCCCTTAATGCAGAAATATAATGGGGTATTTATAGAGTTTAGGTGGGATAAATCAATGGCCAAGATTAAAACCTTAAAAATTAATCCAAGGGTTATTAGAGACTCACTTGGGGCTCAAGGAACTCAAAGTTACCAAAAAATAAGAAGGAAATTTGTGCAAAAGAGTCAAAATCAGTCAAAATTGGAAAAAATCCCGCTTCAGCACAAAAATAGGAAAGTGGCCTCAGGTGACCACTAGGGGTTGGGTGGCTAGCCCCTTGGGCTTGGGCGGCTAGCCTCCCGGGGCTGGGGGGTCACCCGAGAGCTCCGTCAAATTTTCTCCTTTTTTGCACTTGTTTCCTTCTCGAAGTGTTTTTTAGGTCAAATTAACTCCAATTTTGGTGAAACAAAAGCCAAAACAACCGTGTTTTGATGAGGAACACATTTTAAAACATTTTAGGACCAAAACCATTAATCATGGGTGCATGGTTAGGTTTTACAAAGGCGGTTAACCGCTATGCACTAACTTTGCAAATCTTAGGTATGCACATAGGATTGAACCGAATGCTTTCCAAACCAAAATTAAACCTTCCAAAACACTTTTAGTAATAAAATGAAGATTAATTAAAGTCAATTTGAAAAGAATTGATTGGTAATTGTGAGCCGAATTGAGCCAACCTGAAATGGGTCTTTTAACCAACTTGAACCATTATGAGCCATTTTAACCCTAGTCCATTTATTTACCAAATTGAACCTAAAAATACCTCATATGCACCTATATGAACTCCAATTGATAATTTGGAAATCATTTCAAGGTCAAATGAAAAGTTTTTGACCTAAAAGACGATTATGCCCCTTTAGTCACAAAAGTTTTTATTAGCCCTCAAGATCAATTCCAAATTGAACCAAAATCCATACCCATTATCCTTAGGACCTTAAAAACTCAATGCAAGTGACTAGACTCAAAAAGAAAACAAAAACCTACATGAAATGACAAACCCTAGTAAGAAGGGACAAAAATGGGGTGTGACAGTGGTAATGGGGTGAAATTTGAGAAAGAGCTAGTTTTTTGTATTGGTAAATTGGTTAAACTGCCTCCACCGATTGTCTAGACTCTAGATTTTCCGCTGCACTGAATTTTATTCATGGTAATGCTGTTGATGTTATATTTGCAGATCTCTCTCTCTCTCTCTCTCTCTCTCTCTCTCTCTCTCTCTCTCATGCATGTGGGTGGGGGGTGGGAGGCACTACCTGTGGAGGGAGGCAATGGTGTGGGGACCTCTCTAATATTGATAATTTAGCCCAAACATGAAAGGAAAAAACTTTAATTTATCTTACCGTTTGAAGTTCTCAACTATCAATCAATTTAACAAGAAAAAAATCATTAGTAATTTGCCTATGCAATTCAATTATGTCCTTGACATGTTGATGGGTATTTTTTTTTTTTTTTCAGGTGGAGGTACCCCATGCTCGTTCAGTTCTTGAATTTTTTGATTATGTAAGCTATGAGAAGGGATCTGCCATTATTCGAATGTTGCAGCATTTTATTGGTGATTGCATTTTCCAGGTGGGAAAGCTATGTTCTTAAGTTAAACAGAGGATGCTATATGTGGATTAGATTCTCACATGCATCATACTTGTTCTTAGAAAATCTTCCATAGCTTATTAAACTTTATGATGGAGATATCATGGAGGCTAACCTTCATTATTATTTGGCCATAATTGTGTTCTGCATCTTGTGTTTCCTATTTAACATGATGTCAGGCATATTTATAACATCATAGACATCCTAGAGTGTTATATTTATTACCTAGGATTATATCCATATTGATAATGCCCCTGAAAATTAATAGGCAACTCAAAGAACACTTGTGCCTGGGGGTAGTCTTTTGAAATTTTTTGCAATGTAGAACTTTATATTGCCAATATTTTGAGTTGTAATAGGAGCCAACATGGGGTTTTTCTCAGTACCAGCTTACCATGTGAACCAAAGTCTTCTTTTTCTGAACTTCTCTTCTCTCCATGGTGCTACTCTCTGCCAAAGGCCTGAATATCACCTTTTGCCCTCAACATTATGGTTCTTAGTTCTTACAAGAGTCGTAAATATCTAACATTTTTTTTAGTACAATTTTCAAAGATCTCAATTGCTTTGTCTTACACCTTTTGGTAACAAGATTGCTACCAGAACCTTTCCTTTACTTAATCATTATGCATATGAACTAAAATGAAGGTCTCCAGTTCAGCCATCCTGATTTTTACCTCTTGAATGTTATTATTTCTTGTGTTATGATTGGATAGATTGCATGTATAGTTTCTTGTTAATTTCAATATTTTACTTTGAAATATGTGACTTCTTTTCTGAAGCAGAAATCCTTAAGTTCATACATGAAGAGATATGCTTGCAGAAATGCAAAAACAGAGGATCTATGGAGTGTTCTTTCAGAGGAATCTGGTCTTCAAGTGAATGCAATGATGGACACATGGACAAAGCAAAAAGGATATCCAGTTATCTTTGTAAAATCCAAAGATCATATTTTGGAATTTGAACAGGTACTTGTTATGGCACAATCAATTAACAAACGTGCATGTTTCATGGGAGTAACAAAAATATAATACTGTTTTGAATTTGCAGTCACACTTTATGTTATCCGGTTTGCATGGTGATGGACAATGGATAGTTCCAATAACCTTATCCGTTGGTTCGTACAACAAACGCAAGAATTTCCTTCTGGACACAAAAGTTGGTAGACTAGATGTATCTGAACTGCTTCATTCTCCTGATGGCAATTCAAGCTCATTTGAGAAGAAGAATCTAGAGATGTGTGATGAAAATTTATGGATCAAAATTAACATTGAGCAGACTGGTTTCTATAGGGTAAAATATGAGGATAAGCTCGCAGCTCGTTTGAAGAAAGCTATAGAACAAAATTGGTTGTTGGAAGCAGATAAATTTGGTTTGTACCATCTGCCAGTAGTCCCTCACTTTATTTTATATATATATATATTTTTGTTTTGTTTTGTTTTGTTTTGTGGACTGGGAACCAAGTGCCAGTAGTCAATTAATAGTAAGATTCATGTGATGTTGTTTTGGGCACGTTATAGTCTCTTAGCAACTGATTGACAAGGATATAATGCGTACCCTTTTGTATTTGGGGCCTGGTCTACGGTCCACCTGGTGGGGTCACAACAGGGCAGCACACTCGAGTGCAGTATGAGGACGGAGTCGGTGGACCTAAGAATATTTATCTCTTCTGCATATATTAATTCCTTTACAATGCATGAGTCATTTTAAGGGCAGAATTGGTTTATATTGGTTGTTCTGCAATCAATTCGGCACTCGTGTCGTGGGTTCCAGGGTCATTAGGCATGCTAATATGGCAAGCCACCTAAATTCTTGTTTTTGGTGTCTTCCTTTCTATTATTTTAACCCCTTATTTTAATGGTCCTATCAATCCTACGAACAGAATTGAGCTGCATATAACTTTTTATGTCTCATTTTCAGGCATTTTGGATGATACATATGCTCTTTGTGAGGCTTGTGAACTACCATTGTCATCTTTGCTTACCTTGATGGATGTATACAGAAAAGAGCTCGACTGTATCGTGTTATCAAAACTCATTGATGTAAACATTTCTTTCATCTCTTGATAGTTTTCTACACAAATTACGTATGGCCTCATGACATTTTGTAGTTGACTTGTTTGGCAGATATGCTATAACATCGCAACAATCTCAGCCGATGCCATCCCAAATTTAACAAAGGAGTTGAAACAATTTTTCATCTACCTCCTCCTATCTTCTGCGGAGTAAGAATTTTCATTTTACCATTACATGATCAATATAGTAATAGGCTAATAGCCCTCGTCATTCCAACTCATCTGGTTAAAGACCAACTAAATTCTCTTGCTTTTGCTTTTATATTTTTCTAATATAATGAATATCCATCTGTTCAAAATAAAATTTATATCTTTATGCATTGTTGCAGTCCCCTTAAGATCACGTTTACAATAATTTATATATTCTCTACATTTAACTTTCTGGTGTATAAGTTTCACACTTGGTGCTACATTTGCTTACTATTTTTTATTTATTTATTTTTGTTTGCAGAAGATTAGGTTGGGAATCAATGTGCGGAGAGAGCCATTTAAGCACAATGTTGAGGGAACGAGTCCTGATGGCCTTGGCTATGTTTGGTCACGATGAAACTCATAAAGAAGCAATGAAGCGCTTTCAAACATTTCTGGATGATAGAAACACACCACTTCTTCCAGTAGACACAAGAAGGGTAAAATCAAAATTTTATGTTTAGACTTTAGATCATCCAATTCATATAAGTATTTGCAATGTCAACATTGAAAAGTTTTAAGTGTGTTGACCCAAGAATCAACCCTAGAGGGGGGTAAATTGGGTTGATGCCAAATATATGGAACTTTAAAAGCTTTTTCAAGAGTAGTAAATATAAACAAGGATGCATATAACACAATTAAAGAAAATAAATAAATAAGAGAGAGTTAGAGAAATCATATACAAGATATAACAAGGTTTGGCTCTCTCGCCTGCGTTCTCACCTCTAGAACTTCACTTGAGGATTCCAAGTCCACTAACCAATCTACTTCCAGTTGTAGATTAAATATTTACACAATTTCCTTCCGGGTGAAGATCGAACCCAATCTACTTACAAGTGTAAATCAAACCTTTACACAAGCTCCTTCTGGGTGAAGATCAAACCCAATCTACTTGCGGGTGTAGATCAAACCTTTACATCAATAAAATCCCCTTTGCTCAACAAGAGTTATTCCTAACCCTCAATCTCTCTCAAAGATAGATGTGAATGAGGTATAATAATAAATCTCTCTTGATAAGGTGAATAAAGAATTCAGCTTAATCTAATATGATATGAACAATGAAAGCTCAAGTATATGGATAGAGGGCCTGATAATGGATAGGAAGAATATAATCTTTTTCCCTTTGTATATCCATACTCCTAAAGTGTTTGCAACACTTTAAATATAGGTTGGAATGGTTTATTATCATTGGGAAGGAGCCCATTCAAAAATATAGCCGTTAGAGCACTTTTTGGGGCTTTTGAAAAACTAGCCGTTAGAGCTTTCCCGCAAGGTTTAGTCGACTGCACCCATGGTGTAGTCGACTAAACTTTCTAGTAGCTAAAAGTTCAGTCACAGCATAAATATGGGTGCAGTCGATTAAACTTTCTAGTAGCTAAAAGTTCAGTCACAACACAAAGTTTAGTCAACTATATCTCTTGTAGTCGACTAAACTAGGCAGGTTAGCTAGTTTAGCTTATTTTCATGAAATATGATCAATAAAGTCCTTGGTTGCCAACTTAGGCCATTTGTATGTGATGAAAACATTTTGTTCAAGGGTCCTAAGGTCCTTATAGGTCATGGTCTATAGATCTTATAGTCATTGAGCTTTCACCATTCAACCATTTACATAAAATCCTGACTCTCTCCCAGATACCCAAGTCTTCAATAACTTTAACTCTTCTCTTATTGTGGTTCTTGAGAGTTGGAATCTTCTCTTCTTTGAGGCTCTTTGCTTCTCTTGATCTTTCATTTGTTGAAACCTTTTGATCACCCTTTGATCTCTTGCTTTCTTTGTGTTCTCTTGCATTGTTCTCTTGGCTTTTTTCTTATTATAGCACATATGAGCATAGAAAGTCCTAGCTTATAATGATCAACTTAAATGATAAACATTAGTCCATAATCATCAATGCTTTGTTATCATCAAAATCATAATATTCATGGAATGAAACCTTGAGGCTAACAAAGTACTTTTCAGGCTGCTTACATAGCAGTTATGAGAGATGCCAGCACCATAAACAGGAATGGCTTTGAATCCCTATTAAATGTTTATAGAGAAGCTGATGCAGTCCAAGAGAAGACACGGATTCTGCGTAAGATTTAATTTTTAGAGTGAAATGTAATTTTTAGTACTCTCAATTTTCTTAGATTTAAAACAAAAAAGGTTGGAAGTTGTACTTTGATTTAAGGTTTTATATCTTGACTTTTTACAGGTTGTATGGCATCTTCTCCAGACCCAAATATAGTTCTGGAGGTTTTGAACTTGTTATTTTCTGATGAGGTATTATACTTTGTAAATTATACTACCATTTCCAACAGCTGCAAATTCTTGGCCACTTTTCCATTTAGTGAGTGAGTGCATCTTAATTTCCATTCAGGTTCGAGAACAAGATGTTGTTTATGTACTTCTTGGGATATGCTCAGAAGGCCGTGAAGCAGCATGGACATGGTTCAAGGTATTTAGTTTTTGGTTCGAGTTCAAGTGCATTTTACTTTGAATATCAATCTAACTGGCAAATTCGAGATTTGGGAATTATTTGGAACTAGGACTTTCTCAACTTTGGGAACTATAAAGGAAACATCTCGAAGTCACTTCTAGGTTTTAACTCCAAAATAAAGTAAGAATTTGGAGAGAAACTGGAGAACGGATTGGAGTGTAATAGCATTTGATTTAAGAAAGGGGATGGCATATATTATTGTCCATGCTTTTGAGGGAAAATTTTGGGAATTAAATAAATAATCAGGGAATATTTGTAATATAGCTGCCACTCTATACAAAAAAGAGAAATGTTAGGACTTAGGACCTTATCCCCCTCTAGGAGCCCTTAGCAGGACCAACACTGGCCTTCTTTTACACAAGTAAGCAAATGATTTACAATTATTTGAATTATAGATGTTTAATATAGGTTATGTAGATTTAATAAGAAATGGGATACGATTTACGACTTTTTCAAAGCCTTTCAATGGTCATCTTATTAGTCTGCACTAATAGTTTCTCCTCTATTCCATATATCTACTTGTGTATTTTGCACTACTAGGAATGTCATTAGAGAGTTGCGAATGAGGTTTATAAGCCAAGTCATGTATTTGTTTGGTAGTTTAGTATATGTGTCTTTACTTTTCTCCACTTTGCCCTACCAGGTAAAAGCTTGTTATAACTGACTCGATTACTATCTCATCTTTGCTGCTCTTTGTCAATGGAGAGGATTTAACCCTATTGACTGAGCTTGATTGTTACTGGTATCGATGAATTTCATCTTCTTAACCATTTTGAAAAATGTATGTGGTGCCTATTATATTTAATTGTGATTGTGTTATGCTTAATCTTATCAATCTTTTGCAATTGCTGAGCATGTGGGTTAAATTTACGATTGAAGATTTAGAAGAATCATATGTTTGTTAATGAATGCAGGAGAACTGGGACCGAATATTAAACAAATGGGGTCCAATGCTACTCACCCGTTTTGTTAGAGATATTGTCACGCCGGTAAGAAAATATGAGCCTTGCAGAGTTAAAATGGCACATATGCTGCTCGTGAGTAACCAGTTGACTAGGATCCAATTCAATAGATTCAATTCACCACTGCCATGCCTGAAAACTTGACTCAATGAAAAGTTAGTTCAAATTAGATAACTCTATAACTTATCAAATAGAAGATTTGGAAATACTGATAATTCAATTAGTAGGGCTGTAGAGGTCCTGTCAGCAGAATATGTGACCCTACTTAGTAAGGCTGGATCTAACCCGTTGGCAAAAGATTAAGACAGACAACTACTTCAATAGCAAATGATGATACTTCCAAGGGGTAATTTGATAATTAATGGTGAATATTTGTTGTTAAGAGCTCCATTTTTAGCAGAGAATTAGTTTTTTACCTTGAAAGTAGGGGGTCTGTTTGGATTATGAAAATCATCATAGGCAACTTTCTGACTATTTAATACTTGACCAGAGTAAAATGTTGTTGAAACTTGGCCAAACCATTTGTAATGGATTTCGGTTAAGTTGGCCTTCAATTCAACCTTGGAGATTGGCAAGAAAATGTGGCCATGTGCTACTTAACCCATAGAAATTTGGTTATGGTGCCTTGTTCAATCATGAATCTTATTTAAAGACAGTGTTTTGGCGGGTTTGGTGATTCCAACAACTAGAGCTTAGTGTAGTTTGCATTTTAATTAATTTTTTACTGGATTTTTATTTAGTGGATGTTCAAAAGTGTCAACCATACCACTTATGATGGGCCCTCCTCTGTTCTTACGATTGCCAATCATAGCATGCCACATCTCGTTAAATTGGACGAGCATAGCAATGCAACACTGTGATTGGTGATAGAGTACCATTCTTGTGGTGATTCTTGAAATCCTTGGCAGTGATAGAGTACCACTCTTATGGTGATCCTTGAAATCCTTGGCTCACTCCTGGAATTATCTGTTTGTTTCAGTTTTGTAGCGATGAAAAGGCTGATGAGATAGAAGAATTCTTCAAAAGCCGCGTGAACCGTTCAATTGCTATGACATTGAAGCAAAGCGTTGAGCAAGTACGTATTAAAGCAAGGTGGGTTCAAAATATTAAGCATGAGCATGACCAATCTCTGGAAGAACTAGTCAGAGGTTTAGCTTGCCAGGGATGAAGACAGCTTTATTCTACTTTGAACTCAACAGTACTATTGAACCCAAGATATATACTCTTGAATTAAGTATATAAGATCATACACTATCCTCATCTTGCAGTAGCTAGTTGGTTTGTTCAGAATAAAAAAAAATGAACTAAACTATCGATTCCAAGCTTTAATTTCTTTACATTTTGTTTGGTTCCCAGATTTTATTAGGAATAAATAAAAAAAAAAAGAAAAGAAATTGTACTCTTCTTGGTCTGGTTGCAACAGAAAATTGGCAGAAGAAGAGGGGCTAGAATAATTTTCACCCGATATAATTTTTTATTTTCTTTCCTTCTCATTTTTTCCCTTGCCTTTTCTTTCCATAGTGGGACCAAACATTGTGTTAATGTTTGTAAGCATGCTATGTTTTATTGGGGAAAATGAAAAAACGGTGGGTCAAAATAAAAGTAATCCTCAAAAGAGGGATACAATTTTCCTATTTTTTTTAAAGGGGCAATAATGAATTTTAATTTCAAAAAAAAAAAAAAAAAAGGGAAATTTGGATCAAATGTCTATTATACCATTTTAGTATATATATATTTTTTTACCCCACCCAAATCTTATTAGACCGGTTTCCTCTTTCCTTTTTAAATAAAACTTAATCAATATTTCTCATCTGTCTTAAGAAAGAGAAAAAAAAAGTGGTTCTTCATTTTTTTTTTGGTTGTTGCTTATAAAAAAAAAAAGGCATGATTTAAATTTAATTTACATATATATGCACAGTCATTTTTCTTCGAAAATAAAGTATGTAATAATGGCTACCAATTCTATATGAAGAGTGTTGCCAATACTGTACCAAGGAACCCAACATTGTCACAAAAACTGCCCATTTATCCTGTTGGAAATATATCATATCCCACATCGATTAAATATCGAGTTAAACATATTTTCATATACCTGTTTAGGCTCTCCACTTAAAAGCTTAGGCTTGTAAGTTGGAAACTTAACATGCCCTATTACTTAGTTTATACTAAATGTAGCATAAAATATTGATGTTCTCCTAGTTATAAGAGTGTTGCCCGATTTTTATTGGGTAGAGAGATGCCGGGTGAAAGCTGCCCGTTTTAATTTTAGTTGCCACATCACCCATACACGTTGGATTTACTTTATGGTAAATGCTACGGTATCCATAGCATTATCCGGTAAAAAGGCACAATATATAACCCTTATATATATATATATATAATATATAATATATATGGTTATAGTGAATGAGTACAATGAAAAAGAGTGTTCCCATTGGGATTCGAATCAAAGCGTGTGTGATCACAGGCTTTAGCATTTGAGCTCCAATATATGGTCTAGGATGGTGGGGTTTTATAAGGGGAGGGTTACCCAGTGTACCTAAAGGTCATGTGGGCTCTCTCAAGGAAACAAAACTTCCTCTCCACCTCATCAAAAGGAAATGATGTTCTCGTAATTTGAAACTCAATTGTTTCACTCATGAGTCATGACTCATGTTATGGAAGAAGTGGATGATACCTCAGTAATTTGAATCTTGCCAATAGCCTTGATCTATTGGCACTTCTACCCGTGTGGGGTAGGGAGGAGCTCTAAGTTCAAATCTTTGTAGGATTATTATTATTATTATTATTAATTGGTCGACCAAAATATTTTTTTCTAAAAAGAAAAAATTATCCCATCCTAATTCGCTACTTGGAGCCGGCTATACGGTAGGAAATAGGAATTAAAATGTTTTATAGAAAAAAAATATCACATCACTATACTGACATGATACAATAGATTAACTAGAAACCATTAGAAAAAACATATCCCTACCAACGTATGAATCGAAGAGAGAAGATATACACCAAAATGTCATCTAACTCCGATAAAATATTGTCGTGATTTAAATGTAATTATTTGTATATTTTTTCTTTCCTTTCTTTTGGCTTCTTAGCCAAGTGAAGATAATTGTTTTTAAATTTATTTTTTGGAAAATGTTAGATTCCTATGAAGAGTTGCAACGATGACTTTTAGGGAGCATACTTAGGGCTTGATCGTTCAACCAACCCATAAGGGTTTTTACCATTCATTTTATGTGTAAAAAAATGTATAGGTGAAAACATTCATGTGAGGCCAGTATAGAATAAAGAGAAATTACCACATTCCACATATAAATAAGTAGAAGAATGTGATGCTATGTTTGAATAAATAATTTTTAGGTGAAATTTGTCTTGAGATGGAATTCCACGTATAAATAAGTGGAAGAATATGATGCCATGTTTGGATAAGTAATTTATAAGTAGAATTTGTAATTTATAAGTGTAATTTCATCTAATCTCATTTGCATAAGTAATTTATAGGTGGTGGAATTTGTAATTTATAGGTGTAACAAATGAGATTAGATAAAATAGACTATTCTTATTTTACACCTATAAATTACAAATTTCATCTATAAATTACTTATGCAAATGAGATTAGATGAAATAGATTACTCTTATTTATTTTTAAATTTTGTCTGTAGGTAGCAATAACTGTAATTCACACAGTCAAAGAAGGCGGCAACGGGCTAATGCAAGCAATTGAAAACGAATAAACGATCTTCCAAAGTCGATGTCTCACCTTCTCGATCACACTCTATCCATACTCACCGTTCTCCAGTCTCCAGTCTCCAGTCTCCACTTCACTCCATAGTCCATACACAGAGAGAGAGAGAGAGAGAGAGAGAGAGAGATTGATGGAGCAGAAACACAGGATAGAGCAGTTGAAAGGCCAAACGAGGCTACCCAAATTCGCAGTCCCAAAACGTTACGATCTCACGTTAAAACCCGATCTCTCAGAAAAATGCACCTTTTCAGGTACTGTCCTCATCGACCTTTCCATCGTCGACGTCACTAACTTCCTTGTCCTGAACGCTCTCGAACTCGTCATCGATGAAGTCTGGTTCATCAACTCTCACAAACACGTATTTCAAAAACTCTACACTACATTTAATCTCAACCCTTTATTTTACTAATTATTTTGGTTTCCCAAATTAATAATTGGAGGTTCCTGATTTTGCAGCAATATCGTCCTTCCGATGTGGTGTTGGACGCTGTCGATGAGACGCTGGTTTTGGTCTTTGATCAAGCACTTGGTGTTGGGGAAGCAGTTTTGGGGATTAATTTTTCTGGGATTCTTAACCAATACATGGTGGGTTTCTACAGAGGGTACGTCCTCCTTGTCCTTTCTCTCTTTTTCCACGTTTCTCTTCTCTTCACTCTGGTTGCTCACAAAAATGAGGTACAAAAAAAAAAAAAAAAAAAGAAAATTCAATTTTTGATCTGTATGAATGTTTTCAAAGGTTCTCTTACCTGTACTAAGCTAAAAGGTTAATATTTTTTAGATCCAGTTGAGTGGAGTTTCTTGTATTCTCGGGTCTTAAACAACGAATCAAAAAAAAAAAAAAAAAGACCTAGTTTCTTTTCTTTTCCTATCTTTTCTCGGCAACCAAAAGGGTTTCATTTGTAGATTTATGGGGATATTCCATGTCACATTTATGTTTGATTTTCACAGTACTTATGTTGATGGAGGAGTGAAAAAGAATATGGCTGTTACTCAGTTTGAAGCAGTGGATGCAAGGCGATGTTTTCCATGCTGGGATGAACCTGCTCTCAAGGTATATATACTAATATTCGAGAGTTTCCTCTTATCCTTCAATGGGTTTGATGATTTCCTTGTGTTGGGATTATCTTCTGCTTAATTTCCCTCATGTTGTTGTTGTTGTTTCATTCTTTGTTTTATTCTTATTTAAATTGATCCCACCATATAAAACTCTATGAAATAGCTCATGCGAAATGACGTTTGAACCAACCTAGGAATCACCAATCCTACTCTTGTATCCTGCCCAAAGATTGAGAACCATGAGACAAATCTTTAGGTTTCTACTATGCCCTATGCGCAATTAATTTGGGCCAAATAAAGTTTGAGTGCATTTTATCTTGCTATCTATGGTGTTCATAGATGGTTGTTCTAGTTTTACTGATTTTTGGGGAGTAGCTGTCTATAGGGACAAGAAGATATTTATCCATTATTGTAGTTCCGTCTGTAGTTCTGGGTAAACTTGAAACTAAGAATTGTTTTTTTACTGATATGGCATTACTAATGCATTTTTATCAGGCCACGTTCAAGATTACAGTAGATGTGCCATCAGAGTTGACAGCATTGTCTAATATGCCAGTTGTTAATGAAAAGCTTAATGGGCACCTTAAGACAGTCTATTTTGAGGAATCTCCACTCATGTCAACTTATTTGGTGGCTGTTGTAGTTGGTTTATTTGATCATATAGAAGATACAACAGCCGATGGTATGAAAATAATTTAGAGGCCATAATCCTATTGATTTCTGTTTTTTGTTCTATATATTCTTTAATCTTTTATGCAGGGATTAAGGTTTGTGTGTACTGTCCTGTTGGTAAGAGTGATGAAGGGAAATTTGCTTTACATGTAGCTGTAAAGGCAGTTGATCTATATATGAAGTAAGTATATTTTTGCTTTCATATTCTTCATCCTTGTAATTTTTTGAACCAATCAACACAATTGAAGAAACGAGTTTTATAGAAAATGGAAATTGACACACAGCATGATGTAGTTTAAAAACCCAGAAAGGTATGAAAGAGACAAACAAGAGCATGCCAGATTTATAGATTACAGAGATTGCTTATCTTGAAGCGGGAGATGAGTGATTTTTTAGTAACAAACATTTGGGGTTCCTTTCTTATCACATTCCTCAGAATTCATGATATGCTAGAGGCTTCTCCCAATGACAATTGGCATATCAGACACTGGTAGACACAGCACTTTTGTCCAATGATGTCCGACAACTTTTTGTGAAATTGTGGAAGTATCCACCTTTATTCACTTCGAAAATGTACAAAAGTACAATTATAATATGCCTCTGTTTTTTTTGCTCTCTGTTTCTTTAACATGGACAAATAAACTTTAACACCGGTAAATATGTCTTCTAATCCAGTAGATCAACAAACATAAACATAGATAGCCATGTTCCCAACTCCCCATGTCTAGATTTTGGGGATTTTCTGTGTCTAACACCCTGTGTCCGTGTCAATGTCTACAATGCATAGCTCACAATAGAACTGGTGCTTGTAAACTATGAAAGTAAAATCATGAGGTTATATACTGAATACATTGAAGTATAGGGCATTTGTCCATGTAAAGTCCATTTTTCTTATGTTGGCATATTCCGTGCCAAAGTGTGGTTGAGTCTTGGGTTGATTGACGACATGTGAAGTTGCAAAGGTGCATTAAAGATCAAGTGTTCAAAGTTTTGCGGCTCACACTCATTATCTAGAAAGGTAAGAGACCTTAGTTGCCCCATACCATAATTCTGTTTCATTTTAATCATAATTGGTTCTTAGATGGCTTCTCATATGATTTGAGGTGTTTTAGAAGTTTTTAGAGCTATTTTGGACACTTTGGATCGATCGGGGTCTTACCCGGATCGATTGGTAGTATTTTAGAATTGGCTAGTAGCTTCTGTCACCCCCGATCAATCTATCGGGGTTGATGGCTGATCGATCGTTGCCTGCTTAGAAAGTGTGTTTTGCCTCTGCCACCCCCAGATCGATCGAGGTTCGTAAAAATCGAATCTTTTGTTTTAAAAAACTTTCCTATTTGATCTTATTTCGACTCCTATTCTTTTGGGGTCTCTTAGTCTCTATATATAGAGGCTATTACAATAGAGGAGGCTAAGCAAGCCTCTCCCTATTAGGGTTTTCATTGAATATCTTGCTTCCTTCTCTCTAGAGCTCTTCAACTTAGGGTTTTCACTTATATGCTCTAGATATTCATTTAAATCATAACCTTTAACACATCCTTGAGTGTGTGTGGCCGGAGTTCACTGGAGCTGTTGCGATGGAGATCAAGCTTGCGAGCTTGTGGGTTAGAGAATCACTTGAAAGAGGTCGGATGCTATCCAAAGCCGTGAAAACATGGAGATTGATTGATGGATCGTGGGAGTGAAGGTGATTACGTTAGTCCGTGGGGTCTGTAAGTATTGTGTCTTGTACTCATTGCTTTCTTAGTGGATTCGCTTCAACTGGACGAGGTCCCATGATTTTTCCTGCTAGGGTTTTCCACGTAAAAATTCTCTTGTGATATTTTTACTGCTTTATGGTTTGATTTATGTGTGATTGATTGATAGCTTTTAGGGTTTGAAGTGATTGAATAAAAATTGGGTAAGATAAATTAAAATACCTACTCAACCCCCCCTTCTAGGTATTACAAGCTTGGTAAAACCGGAATTTCAGTCCAATATCCTGAATATATATACTGCATGCTGGTGCCCAGCTTACATTTTTTGCGTATTGGATGGATTTATTAACCCTGGTTATGGAGTCATGTAGGTACTTTTCCATGCCTTACACACTTCCTAAATTGGATATGGTTGCTGTCCCTGATTTTTCGGATGGAGCTATGGAGAATTATGGTTTGATCATTTATCGTGAGAGTGAACTGCTTCACGATGATTTGCATTCTGCAGCTGCTAACAAGCAAAGGGTGAATTACCTATATAAATGTGCTTTCAATTACTTAAGCAAAAATAATAACAAAAAAGTGCTGTCAATTCTTTGTTTTCTTTCGCACTTACATAGTGCTTAACTGGATGCAAAATATAAACCGTCTTCTTTAAAACCAATCTGTTATGTCAGAGGGTCTGAAAAGGTTTTGCTTGTTTTAATAACTTTTTATTTTTCCTCTCATAAATCCCAACATATGATGCAGCGAGAAAGTAGAAGATAAGACTATGACCAACATCGGTAGCCTAGAACTCAAATCCATGAGCAAACACTCTTGAATCCATGGGAAAATAGCACACCATAGAGAAAACTCTCAACTATTATTAATGATCATAATAATTAATTGTTATTGCCCATAGGGCTGCAAGCTTATTTATAGAGAACTAATACTTGAACTCTAAGTAAACTAGGAATAGGAAATAATTAACTTCTACTAAACTTAGGAAAACATGAAAATAGGAAATAAACTAATACTAATAAAACAAGGAAATTAATAATAATACTAATAATAATAATAATAATAATAGTAAAATAGATGATTCTACAATGGAGAGGTAAGCAATTGGTTGGGGTAGCTTTTCCTACATCAGTCCCCTCCACTTGAAAAGAACTCGCCCTTGAGTTTGTTGCATGAGCTTGAATTCTTCCATTCCAAATAAATAAATATTTTGAGTACTTCAGACACCTCATCCTCTTTTGAAATTTATTCTCTTGGATTTTTGCAACTCGAACCAACTTCATAGCATCCTTCAAGTAATTGATGAAATCCACCAATAAAGGACTAAGAATAAAATTGAATTGCTTGAATCCAATAAAATAAAAATTTTGCAGCCTGTAATTATTGGGAAGATCAATTGGTAAAATATCAACTCAATGCTGTAATTGGATCTCTCCCAAATTTTTGACAAGCTCGTTCTTTGATGAAATTTTGCAATCAATGGTCTTCCCCAAAGCTCCATGCTAAAAAATTAATTCCTTTAGATCTTGAAACTTCTCACAATTTTCTTGCGATTTGAGTTCATCCGAAAATTTAGCATGCCTAACTCTTCCAATGGTGGTTGTACCTCATTAGGAATGACAACTACCTTTGGCTCTTGTGCTTCCATCACAATACTCTCAACCACTTCTTTAAAATCAATTATGGATTCAACCTCAAACTTGCTTATCAGTAGAAAGATTGTCCCTCCACTTCAGAAGGTTGATTAATGGTAATTGGCTCAACTGGTATAGAATTTGATTCTTCATGAACTACCTATTGCACCTCTTCTTTAACTTCAAAAACATTGACTTTCTTGTTAAATTTTGTCTGAACATCCACGATCTTCTTATATCTGTTTTTGTTTGTTTTTTTTTTCTTTTCTCATGATTGATTGTAAAACCCCTCAGTATAATCTCGAATATAATTACTAGGACAATTTTAATTTTTATCCATACGACAATAAATTTCTCAATAATCACAATTAGGATAAAATTCAGATATTATCATCCACTTCATTCTTATCCATGAACAAAAACAAGATTTACCTTGTCGATGTCTATTCCTTTGCACTTGATCCCACCAAATTACAACATCACCTTTTAATCTGAACCTGGAGAGTTTCACCTTCTCTTTCTCATGGATATCCATCATCTTAAAGAATTGCTCTATTTGTTATACCTAGCCAAGGAAAATTTCTATATGAAAGTACCCATCAAAGCGTGAATTATATACCATCAACTCATAATCAACAGGCTCTCTTTATCGTATCGATGGTCCTTATGCAACGTAACCCCCATTGAAATTTCTTTGCCGCCTTGCCGGCTGATTTTCAATATAACCCCCATTGAATTCCTCTTCTGAATCACCCTCACTATCTACGTGATAACGAGCAGGATGCCCGAAAGCGTTTTGGTTAGCAAGTTGGCCTCAGGCGAATCTGTTGGCGCATCTCCCATTAACTGTAAGTTGCCTGTTGTTAGCATTTAGGTTCATACCATCAAGTGATTGTTGTCGGGGTCTCCATCAAAGCATCCTTCCTATGATCACCTTCACTAGGGTTGCGTTTTCGTACTCCTTGATTAGCCATCAAAGCCAGGCGAATCCTTGCTCTAATACCAATTGACGCAACGAAAAACTAGAAGATAAGACTATGACCAGCGTCGGTAACCTAGAACTCGAATCCACGAGCAAACAGTCTCAAATCAACGAGAAAATAACACACACCACAGAGAAAAATCTAAAGTATTGTTAATGATCAGAATAATTAATTGTTATTGCCTATGGGGCTTCAAGCCTATTTATAGAGAACTAATACTTGAACTCTAAGTAAACTAGGAATAGGAGATAATTAATTTCTACTAAACTTAGTAAAACATGAAAATAGGAAATAAACTAATTCTAACAAAACAAGGAAATAAATAATAATAATAATAGTAAAATTGATGATTCTACGATGGAGTGGTGAGCGATTGGTCGGTGCCCGCAAAAGCGATTGGTCAGGGTAGCTTGTCCTACATGGCTACATCAACATTTGAAAGAGAATTTACTCTACAACTTGTAAGGCATTTTCACCAAATCTTTGTGTGGTAACAGCTAGCAATTATTGTGGCACATGAAGTAGCACACCAGTGGTTTGGCAACCTTGTAACAATGGAATGGTGGACTCATCTATGGCTTAATGAGGGTTTTGCAACATGGGTAACTTACAGTCTTTTAATTTTGTACCCTCTGCTTGATGGGAATTGTATTCGAAATAATGTTGTAATTATTGTGTCATTTTCAATGTGATATTTCCAGGTAAGTTATCTAATCACTGACAGCTTATTTCCTGAGTGGAAAATTTGGACTCAATTCCTTGGACAATTTACTGGTGGCTTACGTATGGATGCTCTGGAACAGTCACATCCAATTGAGGTAAACAGAAATAGTCGGCATTTGTTATAGGATTTGAAGTATGCATAAATTAACAATTCAAATTATAATGTGGCTGTGGTGATGAGGTGAAATTTGAGAAAGAGCTTGTTTTTTATATTGGTAACCTGGGTACACTGCCTTCACCCATAGTTTAGATCTGATGCTGCACTGAGTTTTATCCGTATATGTTGTTGTTCTCTCTCTCTCTCTCTCTCTCTGTGTGTGTTGTGTGGGTGTGTGTTTTTGTGTGTGTGTGTGGAGCACTGCCTGGGGAGGGAGGCAATGACGTGATGACCTCTCCAATTTCAATAATTTTATCCTAAACATGAAAGGTTATCTTAACATTTGAAGTTTTCAACTAATAATCAATTTTAACAAGAAAGTTTTCATTGGTAAATGCTATTTGAGGTGGCCTATACATTTTAATTTTGTCCTTGACATGTTGATTGGCTTATTTTTCAGGTGGAGATACAGAATGCCCGTTCAGTTGATGAAATTTTTGATGCTATAAGCTATAAAAAGGGCTCTGCTGTTATTCGAATGTTGCAGGATTTTATTGGTGATTGCACTTTCCAGGTAGGAAAGTTTGTGGTCTTAAGTTAAACAGAGGATGCTTTTTATTAGTGGACCATGTTATTGCTTCTTATTTTGATATTGAAACATATATGTGGATTAGATTCTTAGATCCATTATATATTTTCTTAGAAAACCAGCAAGAGCTTATTAGACTTTAATATTGATACTAGGGAGGCTAATCTTTAGGATTATTTGGCAATAATTTTGTGGTTCATGATGTGTTTGTGAAGCTAAAAAGCCATAGTGTCTCCTTTTTCCAATTTAACATGATGTCAGGCTCATGAATAACAGCATAGACATCCTAGAGTGTTATATTTATGCCTAGCCGGCTAGCCCATGAAAATTAGTAGGCAACTCAAAAAACGCTTGTGCCTGGGTTGGTGTATGAAAATTTTTGCTATGTAGAACTTTATTGGGTAAATTACTCTTAGAACCCATCCATTCTCTCTGTTTCTGACAATTATGGATACACCCTCTCTTGTTTTTGAAATTACACTTACCCTCCCTATCCTTCTTATTGAGTAATGGATATTAACGAGTAACGACATAATTACCCCTCTCAATAAAACAGTGTGTTTAATGTAGATCATAGTAATACCCATATAAAGCTGTTTTTCTAAATTTAAACACTGTGTTTCAGTTTTGGAGAATTGGGCTACAAGATAGTTGGTATAATAGACTCCAATCTTCATATGGAAGCTATCTTTTGCTCCTGACTGATGCAGGGACTTAACCAATACTTTGAAAGGCCATAGTTAATAGGAGTGTAAGATTAAATCCCATTTTTCCCATGGATCGTAGCGCCTTGGTCAATACCTCCCAAACCCCATTCTAGGGCCGACCCTATTCTAGCAGGGCAATGCCCTTGCATTATCCACCCACGCTAGTAAGGAGACTCAAACACGAGACCTACTTTGATACCATTTGATGCAGGGACTTAACCAATACTCCCAAAAGCCATAGTTTATAGGAGTGTAAGGTTAAGTCCCTTTATCCTATAGATCGTAACGCTTTAGTCGACACCTCGTGGGCCCCATTCTAGGGCCCACCCTACTCTAGTAGGGTAATGCCCTTACATTATCCACCCATGTTGGTGAGGATACTTGAACACAAGACCTCCTACTTTGATACCATTTGAAGTAGGGACTTAATTGGCGTTTCGAGTCTCCTCATTGGCGTGGGTGGATAATTTAGGGGTTTGCCCCGTTGGAATAGAGTGGGCCCTAGAATGGGGCCTCGAAGATGTTGACCAAGGCACTATGATCTATAGGATAAAGAGATTTAACCTTGTGTTCCTATCAACTACGACTTTTGGGAGTATTGGTTAGGTCCTTGCATCACTAACTAGTCACTATTGTGATGAACCGATATCTTTCTTTTTCGGCACTTGTCTTCTTTTCATGGTGCTTCTGTGCCAAAAGCCTAAATATCACATTTTTTCTCTCAACGTTATGATTCTTAGTTCATACAAGAGTCTGTAAATAGTTAACATCTCTTTTAGTACACTTTAACTTTGTTACACGGACTCGCTGGTTTACCCCAACCTACTAGTGTCAAGACGACACGACACGACACGGGTACCAGTATGGGATCCTTGCCAGATGTTCTAGCTGAAAAACGGATACAGTTGGGTGGACAAGAAGAAAGAAGAAGAAGAAGAAAAAAGGAGAAAAAGATAGAGAGAGAGAGTGTGTATCTCGTTGTTGAGGACTTGAGGTTCGTTGGAAGAGGATGCCTGAGATATGCTAGAGACGACGACACCATCGTCGGAGGGGGTGATGGTCGCATTGTCAGATCTCATGCCGTTAGCCGTCAATAAAGATCTCTACGGTTTCTCTCGAGGGAACCTTTCTTGACTTTTATATTTTATCTTTTTAAACTAAGTCCTCAAGTTTTGCTTATTTTAAAAATGACCAGCTATCAATTATTACTTAAGCCCTCCAAAACTAATTATTATGGTAATGCCCCAACAACTCAAAATATTTTTAAATTCACCCTTGAACATATTTACCTTATACTCCCTCCGTCCCACAAAGATGAGCCAAGTTTGACAAAACACGCAGTTTAAGAAAAGTTATTATTGCATTGACTTGTCACTTTTTAAACTCTAACTTTCCAAAAGTGCCCTTTCTTGTTTGGTATTGGGTTTTGTGTTGAAAGTAATTATTGAAAGAACTAAGGGTAGTGTAGGAAAGTTTTAAAAAATAATGATTTGACTTTTCAAAGTGGACAAACATTTTGGGACAAAAAAGGTTCCAAAAATGGCCTATCTTTGTGGGATGGAGGGAGTATTATTATATAGTATATATGTGTGTATATATATACACACATATATATACACGTATCTTAGTACCCATATCTAATTTTTGGATTGGAGTCCGCGTATCCTAATATTTAATGGTTTGACGGATCCGACTTCCAGACACACACCGACACCCACACCCGAACCCGTGTAACATAGCACTTTAAGAAAGATCCCAATCATGAAAGGGTGTACAAACACATTCTCAACAAGTTAAGGGAAAAAAAAAAAAAATTGATATATGCTGTGTTACAATTGCTTTGTCTTACACTGTTAGGTAACATGATTGTTACCAGAATATTTCCTTTATTTAGTTGTTATGCATATGAATGAAAATGAAGGTTTCCAGGCAGTCATCCTGATTCGCTCCTCTTGAATGTTATTAGTTATTGTGTTATGATTGGATATATTACTTGCATTGTTTCTCATTAACTTAACTATGTGACTTCCTTTCTCAAACAGAAATCTTTAAGTTCATACATGAAGACATATGCTTGCAAAAATGCAAAAACAGAGGATTTATGGAGTGTTCTTTCAAAGGAATCTGGTATTCAAGTGAATACAATGATGGACACATGGACAAAGCAAAAGGGATATCCTGTTATCTTTGTAAAATCTAAAGATCATATTTTGGAATTTGAACAGGTAACTGTTATCACACAATCAATGAACACACATGCATGCTTCATGGGAGTAACAAAAATCTTATACTATTTTTGAATTTGCAGTCACACTTTATGTTATCCGGTTTGCATGGTGATGGACAATGGATAGTGCCAATAACCTTATCTGTTGGTTCATACAACAGACGCAAGAATTTCCTTCTGGACACAAAAGTTGGTAGAGTAGATGTATCTGAACTGTTTTATTCTATCGATGGCAATTTGAGCTCATTTGAGAGGAATAATCAAGAGAAATGTGATGAAAATTTATGGATCAAAGTTAATGTTGAGCAGGCTGGTTTCTATAGGGTAAAATATGAGGATAAGCTCGCAGATCAACTGAAGAAAGCTATAGAAAACAATTGGTTGTCAGAAGCAGATAAATTTGGTTTGTACCATCTACCAATAGTTAAATAATAGTAACAGTTGTGATGTTGTTTTGGCACTGTATTCTATTAGTAACTGATTGGAAAGGATATACAATGTGTAGTATTTTATATGCGGGGACCTGGTGGCTGGTACACGGGTATTCAGGGGGTGTCACAGCAGGGCAGCACCCTCTTGACTGCAGTTTAAGGGTGAAGTCAGTGGACCTAATAATATTTATGTCTTCTCTGCATGTTAACTCCTTTACAATGCTCGGGTCAGTTTAGGGGTGGATTTGGTGTATATTGGTTGTTCTGTAATAAAATTCGGTATTAGTGTCCACAGTTGCAGGGTCATTAGGCATGCTAATATGGCAAGCTACCTAAATTATTGTTTTTGATGTGTTCCTTTCTATTTGTTTAACTCCTTATTTTCATGGCACTATCAACCCTACTAACAGAATTGAGCAGTATATAATTTCATGTAGTCTCATTTTCAGGCATTTTGGATGATACATATGCTCTTTGCGAGGCTTGTGAACTACCGTTTTCATCTTTGCTTACCTTGATGAATGTATACAAAAAAGAGCTCGACTATATCGTGTTATCAAAACTCATTGATGTAAACATTTCTTTCATATCTTGATATTGTACTACACAAATTGTGTATGGCCTCATGACATTTTGTAGTTGACTTCTTGGACAGATATGCTATAATGTTGCACAGATCGCAGCCTATGCCATTCCAAATTTAGTGATGGAGTTGAAACAATTTTTCATCTATCTCCTCTTATCTTCTGTGGAGTAAGAACTTTTCTCTTACTACTTTACATGATCAATATGGTATAGCCTTCTTCATTCCATCTCATCTTGTTATTGGAGATTTGCTTAATTCTCTTGCTTGTGCTTTTATATTTCGGGTAAAATGCAGAAAACTACCCACAAGTTTGGGGTAGGTTTTAGTTTGGTACCCCCACGTTTGGGCTAGGTTTTAGTTTGGTACTCCCAAGTTTAAAAGGCATCAATTAGGTACTTAGACAATTCATTGACTCAAAATAGATAGCACTGTTAACGGCTGGCCGCGAAATGACGATGTCACCCTTAACTAAAATGATGTCGTTTTATCAAAAATCTATTATTTGAGAATATTCAGCTCAATCTCAATCTGGATGAGTGCTGAGATTTGATGAGGAATCTATTTAGGAAGAGAGAGAGAGAAGTGATAAAAGTTGAGTTTTGGATCTGGGTCAAAAAGCATAATATAGTCTTTGAATCCTGATAAGGGCAAAATAGGGCATTCATGTAGAAAATAAGGGCAAAGTTGGCATATTTTAAGAATTGTTGGTCACATGGCTGAAATACCGTTTGTTGACCAAACGGTGGGTTACGGTAGGCCCTCATTTGGAACACATTCGAAATTCTGGGTACCTAATTGATGCCTTTGAACTTGGGGGTACCTAACTGAAACCTACCCCAAACTTGGGGGTAGTTTTCTGCATTTTACCCTATATTTTTAATATAATGAATATTCATCTGTTCAAATTAAAATTTATATCTTTATGTGGCCTTACTCAACAAGCACCTTTTAAGGTTGCTTGTTTCCACACATTAAAGATTTTATCTACAAAAGAAGGTGAATAGGGGATACTAAAATTGCCCTCACTACACCATCTATGAGAATTATTGAGTCCAAGAGTCTAGGTTTGTGTATTGGCAAATTCCGGTTCCAAAACCATGTCTTGTAATTACTATGTCTTGTGTTGTTCGAGATCGAAGAGGATGCATTGAAGTGGAATTAGTTGGTTTGTATACAAATGAATGAAGAAATAAGAAAATAAGAGAAGAAGAAGAGGAGAAGAAGGAGAAAAATAGAGTGAACCTTAGGATTCCTTCTCTACTAGTATATTATTTATACTTCCTATATGCTACAATTACAAGAATACCCTTCAACTAAGTAGAAGTAATAAAGCATGAATAAAACACATAAAACATAACCAATATTCAACACTCCCCCTCAAGTTGGTGCAAAGATATCCCTCATGCCCAACTTGGCTAGCACATCATGAAACACTTTGCTAGGTACTCCTTTGGTCCAGATATCAGCAAGTTGATCTTCAATTCTCAAATATGGAGTGCAAATCTCTCCAGAACTCAACTTCTCTTTGATAAAATGCATGTCAACTTCAATATGCTTAGTTCGGCCATGTTGAACTGGGTTATGTGCAATATTGATAGCTGCCTTGTTATCACAGTACAACCACATAGGAACTTTGCATTCAAAACCTAGTTCCTGTAGCAATATCTTTAACTAAAGTAACTCACACACCCAATGAGCCATGAATCTAAACTCAACTTCTACACTGGATCTAGCAACTACAGACTGTTTCTTACTCTGCCAAGTTACAAGATTTCCACCTACAAAAGTACAGTAACCCGAGATGGAGCTTCTATCAGTGATAGAGCCTACCCAATCTGCATCTGTATACAACTCTATTCTCAAATGATCATGTGTAGAGAACAATATCTCTTTTTTGGGAGCAGATTTCAAGTAGCGAAGGATCTGATAAACAACCTCCAAATGAGACTCACGAGGAGAATGCATGAATTGACTCACCACATTAACAGCATATGCAATATCTGGGCGAGTGTGAGACAAGTAAATCAATTTACCAACTAATCGTTGATATCTCCCCCTGTCTACCATAGCTCCCTCTATATCTTCACCCAGTCTTTGATTTTGTTCTATAGGAAAATCACATGCTTTGCATCCAAGCATCCCTGTCTCTTTAAGAAGATCACAAACATATTTCCTTTAGGAAATAAAAATACCTTTCTGAGATCTAGCAACTTTAATACCCAGAAAGTATTTTAAATTCCTAAGGTCCTTGATTTCAAACTCCTTGCCCAAGTCATGTTTCAATTTTTGTATCTTCTTCACATCATCACCAGTTATCACAATATCATCAACATATACAATAAGGGTTGTGATCTCACCCTGAGTGGAATGACAGATGAATAAAGTGTGAGCACCCTGACTCTATTTATATCCACACTTCAGCATAACCCGAGTAAACCTTTCAAACCATGCTTTAGGAGACTGTTTCAACCCATATAAAGCTTTCTTTAGCTTTCATACCTTACCAATCGTTAATGAATTCTCAAACCCAGGGGGAACATCCATATACACCTCTTCTTCCAAATCTCCATGAAAGAATACATTCTTTACATCCAATTATTCAAGTGACCAACCCAAATTAGCAGTTAAGGATAACAGGACTCGAATGGAATTTTTTTTTGCAACCGGAGCAAATGTTTCTTGATAATCTATCCCATATGTCTGCGTATAGCCCTTTGCCACCAATCTTGCTTTGTATCTATCTACAAAACCATCTGCCTTATGCTTCACAATGAACACCCACTTGAACCCCACTGTCTTCTTATCCTTTGGTAACTTCACCAAATCCCAAGTATGGTTCTTTTGAAGAGCTCTCATCTCTTCCTTTATTGCTTCCCTCCATTTTTGGTCACTAAGTACATCTTTTAAATCTTTTGGAACAGAAACTGAGGATAACTGAGAAACAAAAGCACGATAAGATGGTGAGAGCTTTTCATATAAAACAAAGTTAGACAAAGGATGTTGAGTACAAGATCTAACCCCTTCACAAAGGGCAATAGGAACATCCATATCATCAATGGGAGTGTTAGAAGCATTAAGGAGAGGATTAGAAACCCTATCACTGAACTTACCTAAGTCAGAAGAAGCTAGTTGACAAGTAGGAAGAAGAGCCTTATCCTTCTGTTTCCTCGAGTATACTTGAATTTCCTTGATTGGTTTGTCTTGGTTCGTATTGATACAAGTAGGAGCAATTGTATCCATTGTAGGAAGCACTAAAGGAAAAGGAGACTGAGACTGAGACCAAGACCAAGATTGCTCTTCACTAGTATTCTCCCCCTGAAGAGAAGTCTGGGGAGGAAAGAAATAGGCAGAAGACTCAAGAAAGGTGACATCCATAGAGACAAATCTTTTCCCAGATAGAGCGTGGTAACTGTGAACCACGGGTTTTGATCGGAAAACCCTTTCTTTAAAAAGGAATGTAGATATTTAAATAAATAAAAATCCTTTTTTTTTAAAAAAAAAAAAAGGTTCACAAAAACATAACAAACAAGGAGTCGCCACCTCATTTTTTAAGGAAAAAAAGGAAAACCATAAAAACAATTTTTGAAGGGAACCTTTAAAAGCCAAACACATGACTCCGATCAAGGAAAAGCAGATCTTAACAAAACAAGGGAGGATTCGGAGACTAAGTTATGATGTGGGAAGGTTCTAGGAAACATCTTATATGCACCCACATCGCTTCAAAATGGGTCTCTGAATTTATATGGGCTATTTCAACCACTTCCTAATTAGTTACCATGCATATACAAAGAATCATCCATAAATCATTCATATCCATCCATGAACATCCATAAAGCATCATAATCATCCATAAAGCATGTAAACATCCATGAGCAAATATGAAGAAATATGAAAAGCGATAGAGAGAGATAAAGAATAAAAGAACAAATCCATCTCACTCCTCTAGCAATCATATGTGATGGATAAATTCATCATAATCCACTAGCAATTACAAGAGATAGATAATGAATAAGCATGAATCCATCCTACTCCACTAACAATCATATGTGATGGACAAAAGAATAAAAGAAAAGGGAAAATCTAGGATACTTAGTATCTTAAGGCGGACTTGAACATCAAATGAGGGCCTACGTACCTTACATACAAAGATGTAAGGATCAAAGTCCATGTAGTTCGATTGAGAAGGGGTTACTACCTTTACAATAAATTATAAACCCTAAGTTTCCATTAAAAGAAAAGAAGAGTTTTAAATAAAAAAAAGAAAAATTTCCAAAAAAGGAATTTAAGAAAAGATAGAATTTGAGAAGAGATAGAACTCTTATTCAAAAAGGAGTTTTGAAAATGTAGGAAACTTAAAAATCATAATTCAAAGTAAAAAGAATAACCCAAGAGGAGAGAAGAGAACAATGCATAACAAAACTCACCATGAACCAAACTTACCATATGCTAATTCATCTCAAAATAATGAGAAATCACCGATTAATCACTCCATGTATGTTATAGGGCAATTATTATGCTCAAACCATCCAATATCGTATCCAAATAATCATTAGAAGACCTAAATCAAATCTGGATAGAATATTAAACATGCATATAATGACCTAATACTCATGCAAAGAATAAAAATCAAAAGAAAAACAAAACCCTAATATGCTCCTATATACTTTAAATACCCTAATATGCATAAAACTATAAAAAATGCTACATATGAATTATCATGATGAAAATATCATATAATAATCTAAAACATGAAAAGAAAATCTAACATGATGCTTTAGATAAATATTTTATGTAAGAATGTGAAATAACCATTCTTACGGCGAGCTTTCTTAAGTAAAACTATCCTGCGATAATTTTACATAGAAATCACTCTGTATGAATGGTTTCCTCACATATCCTACGTAAAATATATACCCAAGAATGCAAAGAAACTCATGGTGCACTTAAACACATTCCAGAAAGCATTTATGCACAACTTCACCCTCTAAGGACGATAATTATCCTCGAAAAGAATAATTATCCATCCACCTATGAAGATGAAGCTTACACAGCAAGTGTCCTATACAAAAGATGCTTAAAATCATGCATATAATTGAATCATGAAGAGAAAATGGCCTAAACACATCAACAAATTTTTAGGATATTATGTACTCCTATCCTTAAGAGAAAAACTATCCTATCAACAAAAAATTCACAATCCTACTCCACTAGCATGCTTTTCACATTATTTGAATCATATACACTCTAAAATATAGAGTATATATGATTCCTAATTCAACACTAAGCCATAACTATGCAGAGAATGGAGTAAAAGAAGAATGAATCGTAAAAAGAGAATAAAGATACTTACAACAAAGCAAAGGTCTTCGCCATTTTCTTCCTTCTTGTTGGACTTGATTGCCTTCTAGTTCCTCTTCAAAATTGCAGTAGAATGCCCTCTCCAAGTGATATGGGTGTGTGCAAATTCGTTCTCCCTAGCTCTCTTATGAATATGATATGTCAAAAGGTCCAAAAGTTCCTAATGCTGATGAATGAGCCTTGATTTATAACCAACCAACCATGCGAACCAATGGTTGAGATTAATTCACCATAAAACCAATCTAAGGCTATTATTAAATCCTTCAGATGTTGGACAACTTGAAATCACATCCCAATAGGTTTAAAACACTTCAGGAAGGAGGAAATTCAAAGTAAAAGAGTCCAAAACGCGTCAAAACACAAAACGGGACAAATAGAAGCGGGGCTCTCGGGTGACCGGTTGGGTGAATTGGTTGGACCGGTTAGGTGAACCGGTCACCCAAGAGGAATCTCAGGTTTCCAAGTTTTTAAGGATTTCTGACCCATTTAGGACTCCTAACTTCAAATGGACACAAATTCTTCAAATTAACTCCGATTTGAGTGATTCAAAAGCTAAAATTTCAAGGATTCAATGTAAAATAAGTCTAGAATATTCTTGGACCAAAAATCCCTGACCACGGTCAAGTGGCTAGGTTTTCATAACGCGATTAACCGAAAAAAGGGTCAATTAGCCATAGGGTAATATGGTGAACCAATCCAAAACCTATTCAATAATTAAATTAGCACTTCAGTTAGACTCATTTCATCATTTTAAGATCAATGGAACAATCCGAAACAAGTTTCAAGGTCAATTGGAAAATATACGAAGTAAAAGATGAAATTGCCCTTCAAGTCACAAAAGTTCTAATTAACTATTCAAACCTAACTGGAATTTGAACCAAATTTGACATACGTATTCAAAATGATCCTAGAAACTAAATGCAAGTGATGGGACCTAATAATGAAACAAAAATATGTATGCAATGATGGACCATTCTCACAAGCTTAAAAGGGCAAAAGTGTCCTTTAAGTCTTAGAGACTTCTAAATGCTTTTAAACCTAACCAAATGTTATCATGAACTTATGGGGGTGAAAATGGGGTGTCTACATTAACATTTGTAACGTTTCTGGATAGGAGAATACTCCAAAAACACACATCGGAGGGCACGAGGATCTAACTTATTCCTATCTCTACCTGGAATATGGAAAAAATAGACACACCGAAAAGCTCGGGGAGAAATTAAAAAAGGAGTTGAGGTAGGTGAGGAGTGAGGCAACACATCAATAGGTTTTCGGAAGTTGAGAACCTGAGAGGGCATTCTGTTAATGAGATACGTGGAAGTGAGAACGGCATCCCCCAATGAGACTTAGGAACATGAGTGGAGAACATCAATGCTTTAGCCACTTCTATGAGGTGACGATTCTTTTGCTCAGCAACTCCATTCTGTTGAGGAGTTTCAATACATGAAGTTTGATGAACTATCTCATGCTCTTGGAAATATGAACAAAGGTCCCTATAAATATACTCACCACCATTGTCAAACCGAACAACCTTAATAGGATGATTAAATTGAGTCAACACCATTTTATGGAAATTTTGGAATCAAACAAAGACATCACTTTTCTGTTTCAACAAGTACACCCAAGTAGTACGGGACAAATCATCAACAAAAGAAACAAACCATCGATACCCAGATAAAGTAACAATACGAGAAAGGCCTCAAACATCAGTATGAACAATAGCAAAAGGCTCAGAACTTTTATTATTATTGGAAAAAAATGACACCCGATGGTGTTTAACAAGTTCACACATCTCACAATGAAATTTAAAAACATTAGTCTAAGAAAACAAAGAAGGAAACATCCTCTGCAATAACAGAAAAGAAGGATGTCCCAAACGCTTGTGCCAGAGCCAAATTCTCTCCACTGGGTCAATAAGATTCTCTGAATGATGGGTTTGTTATAGTTGTTGCGGTTCTTCGGAATGATGATTCAGAAGGTAAAGGCCTCCACTCTCCCTACTGCTACCAATCGTCTTCCTCGTAACTAGGTCCTAAAAGACACAATGAGAAGGGAAAAAAGTCACACAATAATTAAGATCTTTAGTTATTCGACTAATGGAAAGTAAATTGGTAAAAAATTTTGGAACATGGAAAACAGAAGAAAGTGACAAAGTAGGTGTAACAGGGACGGAACTTTTGCCTGACACAGAAGATAAGGAACCATTAGATACTCTAACTTTTTCTGAACAAGTTTAATAAGAAGTAAACAATGTAGGAGCACTAGTCATATGATCAGAGGCCTCTGAATCAATGATCCAAGGTTTGGAAGACAAAGTACAGAATGCACCTATGGAAGTAGCAAAGTTACCTGAATGAGCAAAGGCAATGGAAGCACTGGGGTTGGGTGTATCCATCTGTAACATAAGACGCCAAAACTGCTCAACTTCTTCCCAAGTAAGACTGAATGTGTTAGATGGTAGAGCCTGAGAACCAAATGAGGAACTAACTGTAGCCACAGAATCAACAGCTGGAGTATGATGAGCTCAAGGTCTATTGGCATTCCCGAAGTGACTTCCTCTACCACTAGAAGGACCCCGACTTGTGAGTCTCCAGCAAGTTTCCCTAGTATGCCTGGGCTTATTACAATGGTCATAGAATAATTTATCTTTCTCATCTGATCAAGAATCACCTGGTCTATTCCAGTCCCATGGCTTCTGACTTCCATGACTCTCTCTGAGAAGTACTAACCATAGCAGATCTCTTATTTGCTGTAGTACTCATTATAACACCCCATCTCCTCTCCTCTTGCTTCACATAAGCAAAAACCTCCCGAAGAGAGGGAAGTGGCTCCTTACCAAGAATCTGAATACGTACCTGATCAAACTCATCTCCAAGACCAGCCAAAAACCCCATAATACGCTCTTGCTCCATAAACTGATGAAACTTCGAGGCATCTGCACGACATATTGCCTGAAAATTTTGATAATGATCGAATTTTTGCCAAAGCCCATGTAGTGTATGGAAATAAGTAGTCAAGGACTCATCATCGTGATGTATATCATGGATCTTGCCTCTTAACTCAAAGAGTTGTTCAAGATTCCCCTTTTAGGAGTACATTTGCTCCACCGCATCTCATATCTCCTTTGTAGTTCGCATCAATAGATATCCATTGCCAATTTCCTATGTCATCGAATTCAATAACCAAGACATAACAATAGAGTTCTCAATATCCCATTTCTCATAAGAACAATCATTCCATGACGGTTCTACAGCTTTCTAGTAACATACCCCATCTTTCCTTTCCTAGTAAGGAAAAGTCTTATTGACTGTGCCCAGGCCAAATAATTAGTCCCATCTAACTTCGAAGTTGTGATTTGAAGAGTAGGGTTCTCAATATTCGTGCCAATTTGACCCATAACCTCCTTGGGTTGGGTTTGGTTGACTACACTAGACTCGGACATGCTAGAATAATCTTAGGCACTACCCAAACACGCTCCTAAACCGCCAAACAGTACTAACACAGCAACAACAATGAAGTGGTAGGGGTCTAGATCAATTATCAAAGCATAAAACAAGAAATAAAGCTGTAGAACACATCACCACTAACTGGACAGCACAAAAACAAGGGTGCCGACCCACTTTTTGGAGACAAAACACATCTTAAACCCTTATACAAGGTTTCAAACCCCAATGGCAGACTTCTAGGGTCAATTTCATAACCCTTTGGTCCAACCCCAAGTGATAGATTGCATTCAAAGTGCCCCCAAAACCAGATTTGAAAATACACCCTATTTTTGATGAAAATCAAAGAAAAATCAGAAAACCATACCAAATCAACTCCAATTAGCTTGAAACTTCATGTACATATTCTCCTTGAAGAGTTGACCAAGATGGAAAGGTCAGCTTTATGCTGACATCAGCATCCGTATGGCTGACGTCAGCATCTGTATGGCTGACGTCAACATCCGTACGGTTAACATCAGCAGTTCTTGTTTTTTTCGTTTTTTTGTTTTTGTGCAACTTAATGCTTAGGATCGATGAAAGATGCTCTAATACCAAGTTGGTTTGTATATAAATGAATGAAGAAATAAGAAAAGAAGAGAAGAAGAAGAGAAGAAGAATGAGAAAAATAGAGTGAACCTTAGGGTTCCTTCTCTTCTAGCATATTATTTATACTTCCTATATGCTACAATTACAATAATACCCTTCAACTAAGTAGAAGTAATAAAGCATGAATAAAACACATAAAACATAACCAATATTCAATTCATTTGTGAGCATCTCAACAATGTAGGCGTGGTAAGTGATCATAGTAGCCTAAGGATGAACCATAGGTGGTTAGATTTAACCCATGGTAATTTTGTGTTAAAGGGTTGTGTGCCTTGGTTGTTTCTTTATCCCTTTTTTGGCTTTGGGATTTCTAGGCACTGTTCGAACATAAGGCATTTGCATTTGAATTTGCAGTAGGCTGAGAGTTTTATAATGTTGCTGTATACTCTCCGTTCAAATGTGATGAGTTCTCTGTTCGAACGCAACCTGATGGGAATGTCACTTTGCTGATGCGTGACAGAACCTTTCTATGCCCTTTTTCCCCTTACCTAACCCTAGGTATAAAAGGAACATTTTGCCCCTTTGCCTCCTTGAGTCTAATAAGCCTCCTAGCCTCCGAGAGAGAAAAAGAGAGCTTAGAGAGAGAAAGAGAAGAGCCCTTGTTCTTGAGAGACTCCATTGTTATCCTCAAGCTCTTCCTTCCAAGAACCGTTCAAGACTACGCTCTTATCTTCAAGATGCATGCTGGTTAGTTCTTATAGCTTCACCCATATACCTTCCTCACAAAGGTCATTGTTGAGATTTGGTGCTCCATCTACATCGCTTGTGAAGGATTTGTCTGGAGAAGGATCTTCGGAAGCCATATGGGATATATGGGCCACGACTAGGGGATATAGGGTGGTTTACATTGACGGAAAGATCAACACCACCAGCTGGCTATGGATATGTGGTCATAAGTCTATGTAAGTTGTTCTTGAGTCCTTGTAAGTGTCTTTCCCATAGTGGATGTTTTTGGTGTCCGTGGTTTTTTACCCATTGAGATTTTCCATGTAAATCTTGTGTTTATGTGGTGATTTTTGTTTATGCTTCCGCCTTTCGCTAATCTATTTGTTGTGTTGATATATTGTGGTTGTGATTGTTAAGAGGGGTTAATATTTGGGTAATATGGTTTAATTTTAAAATGGCCTAAAAATCAATTGAGACCTATTCACCCACCCTCTAGGTGTTTGTACTCTAATCCTACGCTAGGGTTGAGATGCAGTTCCCTTAGGATCATGTTTACAATAATTTATATATTCTTTGTATCTGGTACTTCGTTTAAAAAGGAAAAAAAATTTAAAAGATATAAGTTTTCATTTTAAAAGGAAAAAAATTTTAAAGGCATAAGTTTCACACTTAGTGCTACGTTTACTATTGTTTGCAGAAGATTAGGTTGGGAATCAATGCGCGGAGAGAGCCATTTAAGCACAATGCTGAGGGAACAAGTCTTGATGGCCTTGGCTACTTTTGGCCATGATGAAACTCATGAAGAAGCAATGAAGCGCTTTCAAACCTTTTTGGATGATAGAAACACACCACTTCTTCCAGCAGACACAAGAAGGGTAAAATCAAACTTTTATGTTTAGATCATCCTCTTATTTCTTTGAGTATTTTCAATGTCGGCGTTGAAAAGTTTCTAGTGTATTGCAGGCTGCCTATGTTTCTGTTATGAGAGATGCCAGCAACATAAATAGGAATGGCTTTGAGTCCCTATTTAATGTTTACAGAGAAGCTGATGCAGTCCAAGAGAAGACGCGGATTCTGCGTAAGATATAATTATATTTTAAAGTGAAATAATGCAGTTTTAGTACGCCCGATTTTCTTGGATTAAAAACAAAAATTGTTGGAAGTTGTACTTGGATTTAAGGTTATATATCTTGATCTTCTACAGGTTGTATCGCATCTTGTCCAGATCCAAATATAGTTCTGGAGGTTTTGAACTTGTTGTTTTCCGATGAGGTATTACGCTTTGCAGATTATACTACCATTTTTTACAGCCACAAAATCTTGGCCACCGTTCCAGCTAGTGAGTGAATGCATCTTAGTATCCTTTCAGGTTCGAGATCAAGATGCTATGTTTGTACTTTGGGGGATAAGCTCAGAAGGCCGTGAAGCAGCATGGACATGGGTGAAGGTATTTAGTTTCTGGAAAACGAGTTCAAGTGCATTTTACTTTCTTCTTCTTTTTTTTTTTTTTTTTTGATGAAGTAAATATTGTATTAGAAGCAAAAAAAGAGGGGGTAAAGCCCGAGTACATAAGATATATACAAGAGGAAGCCAAAAGAAAATGTTAAAGCAAAGGAGAATCTATTGTGATCGTTAGAGTGACTACAAGACCACCAAAAAAGAGTCTTAACAAAATTAGACTTAAGATCTATAATACACTTATCTTTCTTTTCAAATGTTCTGTTGTTTCTTTCCTTCCATAAGCACCAAAAAAGAGTGAAGAACCACATCCCAAACCACCATTTTTTTCTTACTCGTCACTTTAGTCCTCCACTCCAAGAGAAGGTTGTGGGTATTAGATGGCAAGACCCAATTGATCCCAAAAAGATTGAAGGCAAGGGACCAAAGACTCCAAGCCACCTCACAATGGATAAATAAATGATTACCTGTTTCTTCCTGTTTCTTGCAAAGGATGCATCTATTAGACAAAACCCATATCGTCTTAGCGAGAAGGAAGCTGGGTTCATTATGAATCAAAGAGTTGTAGAAAGATTTCACCGAGAAAAACCCTTTAGCACCCTTACGCCATACCAATGAATCATTCCCTCGCAAAGAAATCTTGCTATCACACTTGTCTCTACAAACTAATCAAGTGCATTTTAGTTTGAATATCAATCTTGGAGGAAAATTTGAGATTGAGGAATTATTTGGAACTGGGACTTTTTTGGCTTCAGTAACTATTCAGGAAAACATCTTGAAGCCACTTTAGTAATAATTTGGAGAGAAACTGGGAATGAATTGGTGTGGAATCGCATTGGTTTTAAGAAATGGAATGGCATATATTATCCTCCATGCTTTTGGGGGAAAATTTTGGGAATTTTGTAATTATTTTCAGAATTATTTGTATAGATCGGCTGTACCACCATAAAAAAATGATTCAAAAAAAAAAAAAAAAAAAGGAGGGGTTAGTACCGCATCGAGCTCACCTTCCTAGGACTGCTTAGCTGGACCAACACAAGCCTTCTTTTACACAAGTAAAGGAAATGATTTACATTTTTTTTAATTATAGATGTTTAATATAGGTTTTGTAATGTTCTCCTTCAATACATCAGGGAGGAAAAAAAATTGTATCGGTATTGTAGATTTATTAAGGAATGGGATATGATTAAGGACATGTTCAAAACATACAAATTTGTCTCAATAATCAGCTTTTTTTTTTCTTTTTTTTTTTCCTTTGATGAAGTTCTCCATAATCATCTTATTAGTCTGCAATAATAGTTTCTCCCTTATATTTTAACACTACCAGGATTGTCATTAGAAAGTTGCAAATGACGTTTTTAAGGTTGGTCACATATCCATTTGGTAGTTTCATTTATGTGTCTTTTCTTTTCTCCACTATTCCCTATCAAGAAAAAGCTGGTTTTAATTGACTCGATCACTATCTCATCTTGGTTGCTTTGTGTCAATGGAGAGGATTTAACCCTATTGACTGAGCTTCATTGTTACTGATGTTGATGAAATTCATCTTTTTAACCATTTTTAAAAATATATCTGGTGCCCATTATCTTTGATTGTGATTGCGTTGTGCTTCTAATTGATCTTTTGTGATTGCTGAGCATGGGGTTTAACTTTAAAATATTTAAAGGAATCATATGTTTGTTAATGAATGCAGGAGAACTGGGACCAAATATTAAGGAAATGGGGTGGTGGGACGCTACTCACATATTTTGTCAGAGATATTGTTACGCCGGTAAGCAAAATGAGCCTTGCAGAAATATAATGGTACATAACTACATATGCTCTGCTTGTGAGAACCATTTGACTAGTATCCAATTCAGTGGATTCAATTCACCATTTCCATGCTTGAAAAAACTTGACTCAACCCAAAGTTAGTTCAAATTAGATACCTCTATAACTTAGAGATAGAAGATCTGGTCATGGACTCTCAATTAGTGGGGCTGTAGCCTGTAGAGGTGCCATGCTTAGCCATGAAGTGGGATGGTTTGGTGGGTTGGGGTAATTGGGTCCTGTCAGCAGAATATGTAACCCCATTTAGACATTTAGTAAGGTCTGGATTAAACCCATCGAAGTTTGGTGATAGTGACTTGTTCAATCATGAATCTAATTTGAAGACAGTTTTGGTGGGTGTGGTTATTCAAGCAACTCTATTGTAGAAAAGCTCTAGTGTAGCCTGCATTTTAATTAAATTTTCAATGAATTTAATCTTGCGGCTGTTCAAAAATGCATGTCAAACATACCACTTATGATGCGCCCTCCTTGGTTCTGATTGCCAATCATAGCATGCCACATCACATTACATGGGCCAAGGATAACAAAGCGACATTGTGATTGGTGATACAAGTACCATTCTTGTGGTGATCCTTGATATGTTTGGCTCACTCTTGGAATTATGTGTTTGTGATAGTTTTGTAGCAATGAAAAGGCTGATGAGATAGAAGAATTTTTCAGAAGCCGCATGAGCCCTTCAATTGCTATGACATTGAAGCAGAGCGTTGAGCAAGTACGTGTTAAAGCAAGGTGGGTTCAAAATATTAAGCGTGAGCATGATCAATCTGATCTGGAAGAACTAGTCAGAGGTTTAGCTTGCCGGGGATGATGATACCCTCATTAAACTACTGAACCCAAGTGGTACTATTGAGCTCATGAGCTTCTGGGGCACACAGCGTATATCTTTCGTGAATGAATTATACAAGAATACCATGTACCCAAATGAAGCTAGCAAACTAGCTAGTATATAATATTATACACGAGGTTCACTCTGATAGACTTTGATATATGATCGTATCATCCCCGTCTTGTAGAGGCTAGTGGGTTTGGTGAGACTGAAAAATGAACTAAACTATGGATTCCAAATTTTAACTTCTTTTATGTTTGTTAGCATACAATTGTATTTCTTTAGCACGAATAATCTATGGGACTCGGGTAAAGCCACCGCCTGCTCTAAATAAGTTAAACTGCTCATAATAAATTTATTTGGTGAGTGGTAACCTACAAAAGGAGTGGAAAATTGAACTTGAGTTTCAATTTTTGAGAATTAAGACTTACGTGTAGGAACATGTTTGGCATACAAGAAATAAAGTCCTCTTTGAAGGTGCTGTGATTGATCCCAAAGTGATGCTTGAAATTTATCGAGAATATTGCGGGGGAACACATAGCAATCCTAAAGATGCCTATGCCCCACCCTTGTCATTTGACTCTGTGGGAGCTCCTACTCCTAATTGGTTAAAACTAAATTTCGATGTGGCTATCCACCTTACCTTCTCTGTTCTTGCTGCCGTGGTGCGTGATTCTGATGGGGTTTTCCATGATGCTTGGACTATTAAAGAGGTTGGCTTAAATCCTTCTGTGGCAGAGGCCAAAGCTGCTCCTCTAGCCCTTGAGAAATCTCTTCAATTGGGAATTTCCAACGTGGTGCTTGAAGGTGATGCAGATGAAGTGTTGAACCCAATCATGGACCAAAGCTTCCATGCTCACTGGTCGCTAGAGGCAAAATTAGAAGCAAGCTTTCTTATTTTATTTTAATTTTTGGGTTGTTAGAATTGTTTTGAGGGCAGCAAATAATGCTACTCACAAACTTGCCTTATGGGTTATCTTTTGTAATAATTTTGGAGACATTTTCATTTCCGACTCTCCTCGTTTGTGCTTGTTGAGAAAGTCGATGATAGGAATGGTTTTGCATCTCTCATATCATATCAGCTGCTTATCCAAAAAAATAAAATAAAATAAAATAAAAAAGGTTAGTTTTTAATTGTCAGTTAGTCATACGTGGGAAACATGCTTCTCTCTGTTTTTTTTTTTTTCCTTTTCTTTTTCTTTTAAAATAATTATTTTAAATTTTTTTATTATAATATGGGTAAAGGGATTGCCCCATTGTCATTGAACAGAAAGGATGCCCAGACTAAATATCTTGTTTTTTTATTTCATGAAGTGACTAAATATCTTGTTTGCCAAGTATAAGGTGTAACCGAGCAAGGATTACCTGTAAAGTAAAGCGGCTTCCCTTGATAAAATACCTGTCACCTCCCGACAAGAGGTCTACAATCTCTCTCTCTCTCTCTCTCTCAATTGGCAAAGAATAAGGCAGCTAATTAAAAATGCTATTCAATACGCATATTTCTATTGTCTTTCTATTAAAAAAACTCAGTACCACAGCTTGGAATTATATACATAAAATATATATGACAAACGACGACAATCAAAAGCCCTATCAAACTTAGGTACCGTTTGGTTGTATTTATTTTAAAAAAAATTTGTTTTTGAAAGCAAAAATTTGTAAAAACAAAAAGTACTATTTGGTTAGAAGAACTAAAAAAGACTTATAGAAAGCAAAAAGCAAAATAATTTAATTTTAAGCAATAAAAATTTGCTTTTAAAAATCATTTTTATCTTTCAGAAGAGTTCGATTTTAATTAGAAAAATTTGCAAACGAGAGAGGTTATGCTTGTTTTAGCCTCCTGTTTGGACAATAATAATTCGATAGAATTTCCCATTACATTCAAAAGATTATTGAAAAAATCAATTTTACCAAATGCGTTTTTACTTTTGTTATTTTTACCTAAAAGCAAAAAACAAGAAAGTAAAATATAATTTTTTTCTATTAAAAAAAAATCTCTTAAAAATACAACCAAGCGGTGACTTATTCATCCATACCTGAACTTCTTTTCAAAAGGACAAAAAAATACATGTCGACTCCAAAAGCAACATAAAAAGATACACAATCAAAGTCCCTACCACTTTCCAAAACATCTCATGTAAAATATCTATGACCGAGTTTGATGCGTATGTCAAATCAACCTAAACTCTGGGATGTGTCATCCAAGTCGTATGGTCGATATAACATCTATGCCTATATTCAAATTCCCATAAAGACTATTAACCCATAAACAATGCTTGTATAGGTATCAAAATTAAAAGTAATCTCCACACAAAAAGAAAAAGGAAATTTGTCAATTCCCAAAAAATAGCCAAAATTACAAGAAAATGACGTTAATTGTTAAGTTCAAATCTGAGCAGTGCTTGGTCCTAATGTTGTATCTGGGCTTGGGCTTCGTTCTGGGCCTAGGTTTGACATACCCATCGTACCTTGCTTCTGCTTGATGGAGTTAATCTTCTCAAGCTTCAATCCTGCTCTGAAACTGGCAATGAAGCTATCAGCCTTGGTGTTCACGTCCGGGCTCGCACAGAATATCGGCGCCGGCGTCGAATCTCCGCCGTCCATCGCAGCCGTTGCACTAGCTGATTGACTTGATGAAGGCCCAACATCATCCAAGTCCGGAGAACCACTCCGTGAGCTACTGTTACTCTTTATCCTAACGAAATCACCTTGCACAACAAACTTCCACTCCGGCATTTTAAATGGGGGTGGCGGTGGCGGCGGCGGTATCGAATTCATCGGTGACTCGCTGCCGCTATTTGTATTATCTTCTACGCTGTGGAAACTGCTTGTTTTCACCGGTAACGGAGGTTTACGGGCGATGACTGCATTTGTATGGGACTGCAAATCCAGGGCATTTTGGGTCGTCCTAGTATGGGAGACACGCGCCGTCGAAATTAGTGGTGGCGGCGGCGGTGGTGTTGGTGGGTCTGAGTGAATTTTCTTAGTTTTGCCTTTTTTGGAAGAAAACAAGTTATGAAAGACAGAAGGAGGCGGTGGTGGCGGTGGTGGAGGAGGTGGCGGAGATGGTGGTGGTTGTAAATGCAAAGAATTAGAAGGTGGTGGCTGAAGGATACTTTCAAAATTTTCAACACTCCTCTGTCTTTGCTTCTTCTTCTTCTTTTTCGTCTGATGGTAGAGTGAGGTCAAGAAATCTTTTGTTGCACCCCCTCTCTTCCTATCACTTTTTCCTTCCTTCTGCTCCCAATGTTCTGACACCGGCAGTCGCGGCGCAGGCGGCGGCGTTGCCGCGATTTGTGGGGAACGGTCCGATCTCTTGTGTTCCACATCATTGTTTTCTGATTTTTCCTTATGTCCAAGAGCTTGAGCTGTTCGCTTTGCTCTACGTTTAACTGTCGCAGGCGGCGGCGGAGGAGGAGGAGCTGCCTCCTCCGGTGTTGGAGTCAGCGGTGGTGGTGGCGATTTCTTGTGTTCCAAATCATTGTTTTCTGATTTTTCTTTATGTCCAAGAGCTTGAGCTGTTCGCTTTGCTCTACGTTTAACTGTAGAAGGCGGCGGCGGAGGAGGAGGAGCTGCCTCCGCCGGTGTTGGAGTCAGCGGTGGTGGTGGCGATGGCGGCGGAGGGGATCGATGCGGCGGCGGAGGACTATACGATACTTCCTCCGGAGGATTACCCGCAAATGCATCCACAGCCATATTCTTGGTATCCGAATCGTCGACTTCTCGCCTCCGCGAGCGACGGTGAAGATCGTCCGAATCGGAAAACCGGTGATTACTGACCTGGGTGTCGTCGAAAAATCGCCAACGATCATCAGCACTAGGCATCCATGGAGACTCTTGACGTAGATCCGGGTATGAGCTGCTACTCCTTAGGCGGCCCATCGAATTATACGCCGTCCGATCTGAATAGTCGTACCATTGACGCGGCGTTGACGGGTTTGATGATCTCTGTACCTCTTGTGATGATGATTCATGAGAAGCTGTGTTGTCATTGTATGTTCTGCTAAGAAATCCGCAGACAAGAGCGAAAAGGACTAGCACTAGGTTGAGGGAGTCCCAGCTCTTCTTCACTGCGTTTGGTTTGAAGATTTGGGAGGTGAGGGAGAGAAGGGAAGGAATGATGAAGAAGATGAAGAGAATTGCAGAAACTAGCAAGATTATGATCAGAAATGTGGAGTTGAGGAAGAAATCGGCGGATGAACGACGGCGGCGTTGCCCGAGAGAGGAGGTGGATTGTAACCAAAAGGGAGTCATGGGTGCATCTTCATCTTCCATAATTTGTGGTTGTTGGTTTGCTTTTGAGAGAGAGAGAGAGAGAGGGAGAGAGAGAGAGAGAGAGGAGCTTTTTCAGACACACTTTAACTCTTTGCTTGGCTTTTGATTTGCTTTTGTTTGGTTTGCTCGCTTTGATTTTGCTTTTATATGGTTCTGGGTTACACAAACGAGAAATGAAGAAAGTTATGATGCGGGCGTCCTCATGGGTGTACTCTTATATGTCTTCTTTGTTAAGGGATGTTGCACAAATTCCTACTTTGGGTCATACTGTTAAATAGAAGACTCTACAGTAATATAAATATACAAAATTTCATCGCAAAATATCACATTAAGTGATTCAAGTTTAAAACTCTCTCATCCAACGTTAACATTTCGATCAAAAAATTTCATCAGCTTTGATAGACGCCTGTGGATTAAGTTCACATGCATGTGCAATATAATATCAATGCCGTAATTATGGTGACATAAAATAAAAGCTAAGAAAACATGGTAAAGTAAGGGGGAAGAAGGTGGCCTCCTAGAGATTCTCTCTAGTCTCTACGGAGCCTACACAAGCCTAAGCATGTTCCTATGAAATATGCTTATTTATTGATGAAAATGGTAATCATTAAAATCATGGAGCGGCAATGGCCATTATCTTTTTCGTTCTTTGAAATTGAGGTATATTTGAGGATAAGACTAGCATCACGTACATGTTAACATGTGGCCTGTTTTCAAAGAATGACAGTAAAATCAAGACCGTTTATATTATAAATAAAATTGCCAGCAGCAATGATACTGTCAAATACCATTTGCATCCTTTTCTTCTGAAGGGTATGTTAGAGAGAGAGAGAGAGAGAGAGTGTGTGTGATTATTCCAAATTTGTGACCAAATTGAAGGAGAAGGCTGTCCTGATAGCGAGAGTGATGCTAACTACTGGCATAGAAACAGAGTTTAACCGATCAATCACTCTGTAAATTGCTGGCTTTGCGGAGCTGACCCAACTAATTTGTTGACTCTCAGCTGTCCTATTTTCGAGAGACAATTCATAGATTTTTTTTTTTTTTTAGGCAAATATTAAGAAAATACACCCACGCAAGCAGAGTTAAAATCAAAATTTTCACAAATTCCACACTCGTATTAGAATAAAATAGAATATGCTATTAAACCCGAGAGTCGTTGACCAATTATAATTTAGAGGAGGGAACCAAAAAAGACGTCCCCCACCCTAGCCAAAAAAAATTAAAATAAAAATATAGATTAGATCATGGTTTATTATACGTAAATTCTTAGATTTCACAAGTTCAATGTTTTTCAAAGGTAAAAAAATAAAATAAAAAAATTGTGTCAAATTTTAAAGAGGACTCTTGAAATTTTTTAGAGACTGTTGAATCTTATGATATCTAGAGACTTAAGAATGGTGTAAATGATTTATAAAGGAAGGGATTCACTTATAGTTGATGTAAAACTTTTAAAAATCTTACACATATCATTACATTTTTGTAAAATACATATTTTGTCAAACCCACCATTAGATTATGTGTAATTATCATATGTTACATTCTCGCCGAATATCAAATCAATTGAAGATAAGACGTTTATCGATATCCATAAAGCATCCTAAATTAAAATATATTTTATAAAAAAAATATGAATTTATAGATGAGACAAAATCAGCATGAAATTTTACATGCATAATCTGCATAGAAGGGGTATCTTAATCCAAAGACAAACTTAACAAATATTATTCTACGAAAAATATTAAGATTGTAAGTAAAAATTTTACAATGTAACTTGCTTAGCTATAAAATAATGCTTCATTCAAATTTAAATGTTTCTCAATTTTCCTTAATTTTCCTCTTTCCTCAACAATTATGCTATTTTTGTAGCAGTTGAGGGGCAACATGGTCAGCCAATCTATTTTCATCAATTGGGCATATGATAAAGGCCTCAAGGGAATTTTGTCTAATGAGCTTAATTTTTAATAAAATTTATAATTAATAAAACCAACTAAACCTAAAACATAGGTTTGGTTATGGTGGCCTATTTCCACG